>OX123199.2:66616243-67206243 GCA_944739405.2 Euclidia mi | reverse complement strand
CTAACCTAACCTAACCTAACCTAACCTAACCTAACCTAACCTAACCTAACCTAACCTAACCTAACCTAACCTAACCTAACCTAACCTAACCTAACCTAACCTAACCTAACCTAACCTAACCTAACCTAACCTAACCTAACCTAACCTAACCTAACCTAACCTAACCTAACCTAACCTAACCTAACCTAACCTAACCTAACCTAACCTAACCTAACCTAACCTAACCTAACCTAACCTAACCTAACCTAACCTAACCTAACCTAACCTAACCTAACCTAACCTAACCTAACCTAACCTAACCTAACCTAACCTAACCTAACCTAACCTAACCTAACCTAACCTAACCTAACCTAACCTAACCTAACCTAACCTAACCTAACCTAACCTAACCTAACCTAACCTAACCTAACCTAACCTAACCTAACCTAACCTAACCTAACCTAACCTAACCTAACCTAACCTAACCTAACCTAACCTAACCTAACCTAACCTAACCTAACCTAACCTAACCTAACCTAACCTAACCTAACCTAACCTAACCTAACCTAACCTAACCTAACCTAACCTAACCTAACCTAACCTAACCTAACCTAACCTAACCTAACCTAACCTAACCTAACCTAACCTAACCTAACCTAACCTAACCTAACCTAACCTAACCTAACCTAACCTAACCTAACCTAACCTAACCTAACCTAACCTAACCTAACCTAACCTAACCTAACCTAACCTAACCTAACCTAACCTAACCTAACCTAACCTAACCTAACCTAACCTAACCTAACCTAACCTAACCTAACCTAACCTAACCTAACCTAACCTAACCTAACCTAACCTAACCTAACCTAACCTAACCTAACCTAACCTAACCTAACCTAACCTAACCTAACCTAACCTAACCTAACCTAACCTAACCTAACCTAACCTAACCTAACCTAACCTAACCTAACCTAACCTAACCTAACCTAACCTAACCTAACCTAACCTAACCTAACCTAACCTAACCTAACCTAACCTAACCTAACCTAACCTAACCTAACCTAACCTAACCTAACCTAACCTAACCTAACCTAACCTAACCTAACCTAACCTAACCTAACCTAACCTAACCTAACCTAACCTAACCTAACCTAACCTAACCTAACCTAACCTAACCTAACCTAACCTAACCTAACCTAACCTAACCTAACCTAACCTAACCTAACCTAACCTAACCTAACCTAACCTAACCTAACCTAACCTAACCTAACCTAACCTAACCTAACCTAACCTAACCTAACCTAACCTAACCTAACCTAACCTAACCTAACCTAACCTAACCTAACCTAACCTAACCTAACCTAACCTAACCTAACCTAACCTAACCTAACCTAACCTAACCTAACCTAACCTAACCTAACCTAACCTAACCTAACCTAACCTAACCTAACCTAACCTAACCTAACCTAACCTAACCTAACCTAACCTAACCTAACCTAACCTAACCTAACCTAACCTAACCTAACCTAACCTAACCTAACCTAACCTAACCTAACCTAACCTAACCTAACCTAACCTAACCTAACCTAACCTAACCTAACCTAACCTAACCTAACCTAACCTAACCTAACCTAACCTAACCTAACCTAACCTAACCTAACCTAACCTAACCTAACCTAACCTAACCTAACCTAACCTAACCTAACCTAACCTAACCTAACCTAACCTAACCTAACCTAACCTAACCTAACCTAACCTAACCTAACCTAACCTAACCTAACCTAACCTAACCTAACCTAACCTAACCTAACCTAACCTAACCTAACCTAACCTAACCTAACCTAACCTAACCTAACCTAACCTAACCTAACCTAACCTAACCTAACCTAACCTAACCTAACCTAACCTAACCTAACCTAACCTAACCTAACCTAACCTAACCTAACCTAACCTAACCTAACCTAACCTAACCTAACCTAACCTAACCTAACCTAACCTAACCTAACCTAACCTAACCTAACCTAACCTAACCTAACCTAACCTAACCTAACCTAACCTAACCTAACCTAACCTAACCTAACCTAACCTAACCTAACCTAACCTAACCTAACCTAACCTAACCTAACCTAACCTAACCTAACCTAACCTAACCTAACCTAACCTAACCTAACCTAACCTAACCTAACCTAACCTAACCTAACCTAACCTAACCTAACCTAACCTAACCTAACCTAACCTAACCTAACCTAACCTAACCTAACCTAACCTAACCTAACCTAACCTAACCTAACCTAACCTAACCTAACCTAACCTAACCTAACCTAACCTAACCTAACCTAACCTAACCTAACCTAACCTAACCTAACCTAACCTAACCTAACCTAACCTAACCTAACCTAACCTAACCTAACCTAACCTAACCTAACCTAACCTAACCTAACCTAACCTAACCTAACCTAACCTAACCTAACCTAACCTAACCTAACCTAACCTAACCTAACCTAACCTAACCTAACCTAACCTAACCTAACCTAACCTAACCTAACCTAACCTAACCTAACCTAACCTAACCTAACCTAACCTAACCTAACCTAACCTAACCTAACCTAACCTAACCTAACCTAACCTAACCTAACCTAACCTAACCTAACCTAACCTAACCTAACCTAACCTAACCTAACCTAACCTAACCTAACCTAACCTAACCTAACCTAACCTAACCTAACCTAACCTAACCTAACCTAACCTAACCTAACCTAACCTAACCTAACCTAACCTAACCTAACCTAACCTAACCTAACCTAACCTAACCTAACCTAACCTAACCTAACCTAACCTAACCTAACCTAACCTAACCTAACCTAACCTAACCTAACCTAACCTAACCTAACCTAACCTAACCTAACCTAACCTAACCTAACCTAACCTAACCTAACCTAACCTAACCTAACCTAACCTAACCTAACCTAACCTAACCTAACCTAACCTAACCTAACCTAACCTAACCTAACCTAACCTAACCTAACCTAACCTAACCTAACCTAACCTAACCTAACCTAACCTAACCTAACCTAACCTAACCTAACCTAACCTAACCTAACCTAACCTAACCTAACCTAACCTAACCTAACCTAACCTAACCTAACCTAACCTAACCTAACCTAACCTAACCTAACCTAACCTAACCTAACCTAACCTAACCTAACCTAACCTAACCTAACCTAACCTAACCTAACCTAACCTAACCTAACCTAACCTAACCTAACCTAACCTAACCTAACCTAACCTAACCTAACCTAACCTAACCTAACCTAACCTAACCTAACCTAACCTAACCTAACCTAACCTAACCTAACCTAACCTAACCTAACCTAACCTAACCTAACCTAACCTAACCTAACCTAACCTAACCTAACCTAACCTAACCTAACCTAACCTAACCTAACCTAACCTAACCTAACCTAACCTAACCTAACCTAACCTAACCTAACCTAACCTAACCTAACCTAACCTAACCTAACCTAACCTAACCTAACCTAACCTAACCTAACCTAACCTAACCTAACCTAACCTAACCTAACCTAACCTAACCTAACCTAACCTAACCTAACCTAACCTAACCTAACCTAACCTAACCTAACCTAACCTAACCTAACCTAACCTAACCTAACCTAACCTAACCTAACCTAACCTAACCTAACCTAACCTAACCTAACCTAACCTAACCTAACCTAACCTAACCTAACCTAACCTAACCTAACCTAACCTAACCTAACCTAACCTAACCTAACCTAACCTAACCTAACCTAACCTAACCTAACCTAACCTAACCTAACCTAACCTAACCTAACCTAACCTAACCTAACCTAACCTAACCTAACCTAACCTAACCTAACCTAACCTAACCTAACCTAACCTAACCTAACCTAACCTAACCTAACCTAACCTAACCTAACCTAACCTAACCTAACCTAACCTAACCTAACCTAACCTAACCTAACCTAACCTAACCTAACCTAACCTAACCTAACCTAACCTAACCTAACCTAACCTAACCTAACCTAACCTAACCTAACCTAACCTAACCTAACCTAACCTAACCTAACCTAACCTAACCTAACCTAACCTAACCTAACCTAACCTAACCTAACCTAACCTAACCTAACCTAACCTAACCTAACCTAACCTAACCTAACCTAACCTAACCTAACCTAACCTAACCTAACCTAACCTAACCTAACCTAACCTAACCTAACCTAACCTAACCTAACCTAACCTAACCTAACCTAACCTAACCTAACCTAACCTAACCTAACCTAACCTAACCTAACCTAACCTAACCTAACCTAACCTAACCTAACCTAACCTAACCTAACCTAACCTAACCTAACCTAACCTAACCTAACCTAACCTAACCTAACCTAACCTAACCTAACCTAACCTAACCTAACCTAACCTAACCTAACCTAACCTAACCTAACCTAACCTAACCTAACCTAACCTAACCTAACCTAACCTAACCTAACCTAACCTAACCTAACCTAACCTAACCTAACCTAACCTAACCTAACCTAACCTAACCTAACCTAACCTAACCTAACCTAACCTAACCTAACCTAACCTAACCTAACCTAACCTAACCTAACCTAACCTAACCTAACCTAACCTAACCTAACCTAACCTAACCTAACCTAACCTAACCTAACCTAACCTAACCTAACCTAACCTAACCTAACCTAACCTAACCTAACCTAACCTAACCTAACCTAACCTAACCTAACCTAACCTAACCTAACCTAACCTAACCTAACCTAACCTAACCTAACCTAACCTAACCTAACCTAACCTAACCTAACCTAACCTAACCTAACCTAACCTAACCTAACCTAACCTAACCTAACCTAACCTAACCTAACCTAACCTAACCTAACCTAACCTAACCTAACCTAACCTAACCTAACCTAACCTAACCTAACCTAACCTAACCTAACCTAACCTAACCTAACCTAACCTAACCTAACCTAACCTAACCTAACCTAACCTAACCTAACCTAACCTAACCTAACCTAACCTAACCTAACCTAACCTAACCTAACCTAACCTAACCTAACCTAACCTAACCTAACCTAACCTAACCTAACCTAACCTAACCTAACCTAACCTAACCTAACCTAACCTAACCTAACCTAACCTAACCTAACCTAACCTAACCTAACCTAACCTAACCTAACCTAACCTAACCTAACCTAACCTAACCTAACCTAACCTAACCTAACCTAACCTAACCTAACCTAACCTAACCTAACCTAACCTAACCTAACCTAACCTAACCTAACCTAACCTAACCTAACCTAACCTAACCTAACCTAACCTAACCTAACCTAACCTAACCTAACCTAACCTAACCTAACCTAACCTAACCTAACCTAACCTAACCTAACCTAACCTAACCTAACCTAACCTAACCTAACCTAACCTAACCTAACCTAACCTAACCTAACCTAACCTAACCTAACCTAACCTAACCTAACCTAACCTAACCTAACCTAACCTAACCTAACCTAACCTAACCTAACCTAACCTAACCTAACCTAACCTAACCTAACCTAACCTAACCTAACCTAACCTAACCTAACCTAACCTAACCTAACCTAACCTAACCTAACCTAACCTAACCTAACCTAACCTAACCTAACCTAACCTAACCTAACCTAACCTAACCTAACCTAACCTAACCTAACCTAACCTAACCTAACCTAACCTAACCTAACCTAACCTAACCTAACCTAACCTAACCTAACCTAACCTAACCTAACCTAACCTAACCTAACCTAACCTAACCTAACCTAACCTAACCTAACCTAACCTAACCTAACCTAACCTAACCTAACCTAACCTAACCTAACCTAACCTAACCTAACCTAACCTAACCTAACCTAACCTAACCTAACCTAACCTAACCTAACCTAACCTAACCTAACCTAACCTAACCTAACCTAACCTAACCTAACCTAACCTAACCTAACCTAACCTAACCTAACCTAACCTAACCTAACCTAACCTAACCTAACCTAACCTAACCTAACCTAACCTAACCTAACCTAACCTAACCTAACCTAACCTAACCTAACCTAACCTAACCTAACCTAACCTAACCTAACCTAACCTAACCTAACCTAACCTAACCTAACCTAACCTAACCTAACCTAACCTAACCTAACCTAACCTAACCTAACCTAACCTAACCTAACCTAACCTAACCTAACCTAACCTAACCTAACCTAACCTAACCTAACCTAACCTAACCTAACCTAACCTAACCTAACCTAACCTAACCTAACCTAACCTAACCTAACCTAACCTAACCTAACCTAACCTAACCTAACCTAACCTAACCTAACCTAACCTAACCTAACCTAACCTAACCTAACCTAACCTAACCTAACCTAACCTAACCTAACCTAACCTAACCTAACCTAACCTAACCTAACCTAACCTAACCTAACCTAACCTAACCTAACCTAACCTAACCTAACCTAACCTAACCTAACCTAACCTAACCTAACCTAACCTAACCTAACCTAACCTAACCTAACCTAACCTAACCTAACCTAACCTAACCTAACCTAACCTAACCTAACCTAACCTAACCTAACCTAACCTAACCTAACCTAACCTAACCTAACCTAACCTAACCTAACCTAACCTAACCTAACCTAACCTAACCTAACCTAACCTAACCTAACCTAACCTAACCTAACCTAACCTAACCTAACCTAACCTAACCTAACCTAACCTAACCTAACCTAACCTAACCTAACCTAACCTAACCTAACCTAACCTAACCTAACCTAACCTAACCTAACCTAACCTAACCTAACCTAACCTAACCTAACCTAACCTAACCTAACCTAACCTAACCTAACCTAACCTAACCTAACCTAACCTAACCTAACCTAACCTAACCTAACCTAACCTAACCTAACCTAACCTAACCTAACCTAACCTAACCTAACCTAACCTAACCTAACCTAACCTAACCTAACCTAACCTAACCTAACCTAACCTAACCTAACCTAACCTAACCTAACCTAACCTAACCTAACCTAACCTAACCTAACCTAACCTAACCTAACCTAACCTAACCTAACCTAACCTAACCTAACCTAACCTAACCTAACCTAACCTAACCTAACCTAACCTAACCTAACCTAACCTAACCTAACCTAACCTAACCTAACCTAACCTAACCTAACCTAACCTAACCTAACCTAACCTAACCTAACCTAACCTAACCTAACCTAACCTAACCTAACCTAACCTAACCTAACCTAACCTAACCTAACCTAACCTAACCTAACCTAACCTAACCTAACCTAACCTAACCTAACCTAACCTAACCTAACCTAACCTAACCTAACCTAACCTAACCTAACCTAACCTAACCTAACCTAACCTAACCTAACCTAACCTAACCTAACCTAACCTAACCTAACCTAACCTAACCTAACCTAACCTAACCTAACCTAACCTAACCTAACCTAACCTAACCTAACCTAACCTAACCTAACCTAACCTAACCTAACCTAACCTAACCTAACCTAACCTAACCTAACCTAACCTAACCTAACCTAACCTAACCTAACCTAACCTAACCTAACCTAACCTAACCTAACCTAACCTAACCTAACCTAACCTAACCTAACCTAACCTAACCTAACCTAACCTAACCTAACCTAACCTAACCTAACCTAACCTAACCTAACCTAACCTAACCTAACCTAACCTAACCTAACCTAACCTAACCTAACCTAACCTAACCTAACCTAACCTAACCTAACCTAACCTAACCTAACCTAACCTAACCTAACCTAACCTAACCTAACCTAACCTAACCTAACCTAACCTAACCTAACCTAACCTAACCTAACCTAACCTAACCTAACCTAACCTAACCTAACCTAACCTAACCTAACCTAACCTAACCTAACCTAACCTAACCTAACCTAACCTAACCTAACCTAACCTAACCTAACCTAACCTAACCTAACCTAACCTAACCTAACCTAACCTAACCTAACCTAACCTAACCTAACCTAACCTAACCTAACCTAACCTAACCTAACCTAACCTAACCTAACCTAACCTAACCTAACCTAACCTAACCTAACCTAACCTAACCTAACCTAACCTAACCTAACCTAACCTAACCTAACCTAACCTAACCTAACCTAACCTAACCTAACCTAACCTAACCTAACCTAACCTAACCTAACCTAACCTAACCTAACCTAACCTAACCTAACCTAACCTAACCTAACCTCTCCCTGAATGCCTCCCTCTTGCTGGCTGGGGTGCTCCCACTCGACCTTCGCATACGCGAGGTGGCATCGCTGTACGATGCCAAGAGGGGGGCACCACAGCCAGTACTGAGGGGCAGGGAGGTGGAGCGGATGTCCTCCGCACTGGAGTCTCCCCATCCCGCCGAGCGTATCGACCTGGAGTTCGGTATCCTGGCAGACCAGGAGCAGTATAGCGCCAACCCAATCCCGGACGTCAGTGTGTTTACGGACGGGAGTAAGATCGGCGGGCGCGTCGGAGCCGCGTTGTCCATTTGGACAAACGGTGCCGAGATACGCGCTCGCAAGTTGGCGCTACCAGATTACTGCACAGTTTACCAAGCGGAACTCCTGGCGATATGCAGAGCGACTGGGGAGATTCGGAAGAGCGCGGCGTCGTCATTCGCGTCATTGTGCGATTCGATGGCGGCCTTGCAGGCAGTGAAAAACCACGATTGCCTTCATCCCCTAGCGGTAGAAACAAGAGAGAACTTAAGATCCATTTCTCGCCAGAACAAGATAGTAAACTTGTTCTGGATCAAAGCGCACGCAGGGTTTGAGGGCAACGAAAGAGTGGATCAGCTCGCCAAAGAGGCCGCACTCGATAGCAGGGGGGCCCCGGATTACGACTTGTGCCCGATTTCATTCATCAAGCGTTACATTCGTTTGGGAGCGCTTGATGAATGGAATCGGAGATACACCACCGGTGCCACAGCTGCTACTACTAAGATCTTCTTCCCGGATGCGGTGGCTGCGTACACGACGATTAGGAAGCTCAGCCTGGATGGGATCATAACACAGGCGTTGACGGGGCACGGTGGATTCTCAGAATACTTGACCCGTTTCAAGTGTAAGGAGAATCCATCGTGCGTTTGTGACCCCATCCAGGCTGAATCGGTTGAGCACGTCCTGTTTTGCTGCCCTGTTCATGCTGTGGATCGCGAGAACCTGAAGCAGGCACTGGGGGTAGAGATCACCCGGTATACAGTAGGGAAAATTATGGTAGGAAAGGACAGGGACAAGCTTATTAGTTTCCTTAAAAAAGTCGTAAAAATGGTAAATAAGAGAAATGGTTAAAGCAAATATGCACAATTCTATAGATGTTTCTATAAAATATGTACATAGGAAAATTATAAAGTTAAGAAAAATTGTTAAAGGAACGCAAAGAAAGCTTCCCTATAATAAGTGTAAATAATATAAGAAGTTAGATAAAAAACTAGTTAAGAATTAATATAATAAGGCACTAATGTAATAGATTAAGTAAATAGATTTAAGATACAAAAATGTAATAGATTAAGTAAATAGATTTAAGATACAAATGTAATGTGGAAATAAAAATGGGAACAAATAAAAATTGAAACCCCTACGCCCTCCCGTGTACATAGCTATAAGTAAGTTAAAAATAAAAGACAATACAGAGTAGGCTATATATGGGTATCCCCCCATTATGGGAAAGTGTGATGAAAGTATGCAAGAAAGATACAGTATGAGGAAAGAAAGTGCGAGAGGAATAAGAGCGAGAACTGGTATGAAAAAGAGGATTAGGTTAAGAATAGGCGCCGAGTAAAAGCGGCGGTAGGAGAAAAAAAAAAAAAAAAAAAAAAAAAAAAAAAAAAAAAAAAAACCTAACCTAACCTAACCTAACCTAACCTAACCTAACCTAACCTAACCTAACCTAACCTAACCTAACCTAACCTAACCTAACCTAACCTAACCTAACCTAACCTAACCTAACCTAACCTAACCTAACCTAACCTAACCTAACCTAACCTAACCTAACCTAACCTAACCTAACCTAACCTAACCTAACCTAACCTAACCTAACCTAACCTAACCTAACCTAACCTAACCTAACCTAACCTAACCTAACCTAACCTAACCTAACCTAACCTAACCTAACCTAACCTAACCTAACCTAACCTAACCTAACCTAACCTAACCTAACCTAACCTAACCTAACCTAACCTAACCTAACCTAACCTAACCTAACCTAACCTAACCTAACCTAACCTAACCTAACCTAACCTAACCTAACCTAACCTAACCTAACCTAACCTAACCTAACCTAACCTAACCTAACCTAACCTAACCTAACCTAACCTAACCTAACCTAACCTAACCTAACCTAACCTAACCTAACCTAACCTAACCTAACCTAACCTAACCTAACCTAACCTAACCTAACCTAACCTAACCTAACCTAACCTAACCTAACCTAACCTAACCTAACCTAACCTAACCTAACCTAACCTAACCTAACCTAACCTAACCTAACCTAACCTAACCTAACCTAACCTAACCTAACCTAACCTAACCTAACCTAACCTAACCTAACCTAACCTAACCTAACCTAACCTAACCTAACCTAACCTAACCTAACCTAACCTAACCTAACCTAACCTAACCTAACCTAACCTAACCTAACCTAACCTAACCTAACCTAACCTAACCTAACCTAACCTAACCTAACCTAACCTAACCTAACCTAACCTAACCTAACCTAACCTAACCTAACCTAACCTAACCTAACCTAACCTAACCTAACCTAACCTAACCTAACCTAACCTAACCTAACCTAACCTAACCTAACCTAACCTAACCTAACCTAACCTAACCTAACCTAACCTAACCTAACCTAACCTAACCTAACCTAACCTAACCTAACCTAACCTAACCTAACCTAACCTTCATTCGTCAAGCGTCACATTCGTTCGGGGACGCTTGACGAATGGAATCGGAGATACACCACCGGTGCTACAGCTGCCACGACGAAGTTGTTCTTCCCGGATGCGGTGGCCGCGTACACCACGATCAGGAAACTCAGCCTGGACGGGGTCATCACTCAGGCTTTGACTGGGCACGGTGGATTTTCAGAATACTTGACGCGATTCAAGTGTAAGGAAAATCCATCGTGCATCTGTGACCCCGTCCAGGAGGAGACGATTGAACATTTGCTCTTTTGCTGCCCTGTTCACGCTGTGGATCGCATAAACCTTGAGCAAGAATTAGGAGAGGTCGTTGACAGACACAGTGTTGCAAGAATAATGCAGGGTAAAGACAGGGACAAACTTGTAGAGTACTGCAAAAAAGTAGTGAGAATTGTAAATAAACGCAATAAATAGGCATTAAAATTATGTACATTTATATTATGATAATATAGAATGCTACATATATTGTTATTATTAAGTATAAGAAATACAAGTAGGATAAAAGCAGTAGATATAAGAACCCTAGTCTAAGAAATACCAATGTAAGATGTAAAAGATAAAAAATTGTAAGTAGAAAATAAAAATATAATAAGCAAAGAAAGATAGAATAAGTAACCAATTGTAAATAAAAAGTAAAAAGATGTGTAAAACCCCTAATTTCAACACCTGCCTGGGTTCCTAGAAAGTAAGAAAAGAAATAAAGTTAAAATATTAGAATAGAATAGAGTCGATATGGGTGAGACCCCCCATGATAAGAATAAATGAGTGATGAATGAACAAGACAAAGTGCGAGAACTGGAATGACAAAGAGAATTAGTTTTAGTAAGGCGCCGAACAAACGCGGCGGTAGGACTGGAAAAAAAAAAAAAAAAAAAAAAAAAAAAAAAAAAAAAAACCTAACCTAACCTAACCTAACCTAACCTAACCTAACCTAACCTAACCTAACCTAACCTAACCTAACCTAACCTAACCTAACCTAACCTAACCTAACCTAACCTAACCTAACCTAACCTAACCTAACCTAACCTAACCTAACCTAACCTAACCTAACCTAACCTAACCTAACCTAACCTAACCTAACCTAACCTAACCTAACCTAACCTAACCTAACCTAACCTAACCTAACCTAACCTAACCTAACCTAACCTAACCTAACCTAACCTAACCTAACCTAACCTAACCTAACCTAACCTAACCTAACCTAACCTAACCTAACCTAACCTAACCTAACCTAACCTAACCTAACCTAACCTAACCTAACCTAACCTAACCTAACCTAACCTAACCTAACCTAACCTAACCTAACCTAACCTAACCTAACCTAACCTAACCTAACCTAACCTAACCTAACCTAACCTAACCTAACCTAACCTAACCTAACCTAACCTAACCTAACCTAACCTAACCTAACCTAACCTAACCTAACCTAACCTAACCTAACCTAACCTAACCTAACCTAACCTAACCTAACCTAACCTAACCTAACCTAACCTAACCTAACCTAACCTAACCTAACCTAACCTAACCTAACCTAACCTAACCTAACCTAACCTAACCTAACCTAACCTAACCTAACCTAACCTAACCTAACCTAACCTAACCTAACCTAACCTAACCTAACCTAACCTAACCTAACCTAACCACACACGGCTGTCGACCGCGCCCCTGACAGCCACGAAAATCACTAGCTCCGCTATAAAAAATTTAATAACTTCGGACATTTTCGAGTTAGAGACTTGTGCGATACTGGAAAAGTTGTGCAATCGCGACGCGCATAAGTGGAACAAAGTGCATAAAAGGATTGCAGTGACATAAAAAAGTTATAAGTGAAAAACTGAAATTCTGGGTTTCTAACCTCAAAACATAGTGCAAAAATTAACAGTTTTCGTCGAATATCTCGTCAGAACGATCGACGACCCCCCAATTTTTTGGTGAATCCAGGAGGGGGCAACTTGCCCGCAGCTGCTGCCACCATCGGGAGCCCGAAACACCCAAGGGTTTTCCTGGGAAAAAGGAAAAACTGTTTGACCACGTGCGTGAAAAAACCTGAAGGAGCAGAGCTGCGCACACCAACTTCTGGCAAGTCATTCCACACATTGTTCTTAGCACGGAGGCACTTCTAGAAAAATTTTCCGGCTGCCGGAAAATTTTTTATTAAGGTTAGAAAGTCCGAACTTTGGAGAGCTGCAGCTCAAGAACCGGGAGGAGTTTTGGAGATCTAAAAGCGCCTCCTGAAGCGCGCTTGCGAGGACTGCGAGGCACCAAAGTTTTGAATTTTTTGGACTATTATCTTAGTTATTAAAATTAAAATAGTGAGATTTTCAGTTTTTTCAAAATTTCAGGACCCTCCTCTAAATATTTTATGTGTCTGTAAATAGGAGCTGAAGCGGCCTGATTTTATGTGTATTTTGACATTTTTTCCAGATTTTTGCGACTAACGGTCGCAAAGTTATTGAATTTTAACTGAATTATTCAAATAATTCAGTAAATAATAGGAAAATTCTAAATTTTATTATTTTAAGTGTCTTGTATAATCCTTTTCTATCGGCCGAAGCCCAAACCCTGGGTCAATACGACCCGTATTGACGATTTTGGACTTCGGCCGCCATTTTGATTAATTTATTAATTATATTTAACGTGCAATAACTTGCGAACCGTTGGTCGCAGAAATCTGGGATTTTTTATGCTGTGTGTAGTTTTAAGTAGTTTGTAAGAATTTTACGTTTTCAGGCGTTTTTCAGGCCTGAAAATTTCAGGCTCCAAAACCCTTTCAGGACCATAGCGGAGCTCGAGCTGAGCACTCCAGGGGAAATCCGGGCTTTCTACGGCGAACGGTTCCGGAGATATAGCGTTCCAAACATAAGGTTTGACAGTTTGACAGCTGTCAAACTGAACTTTGGGGCGCCGTATCTACGAGACTAGGGGTCGGGGAAAGTCGGGGTTTTCGGTGCGGTGCTCAGTGAGGCTGGTACTATCGCGCGTGCCGCCTTTCAGGCGGATTGGAGCCTGAAATTTTCAGGGCCCTGAAAGTGGCTCGAGTGGATAGGGCAGCTCACGCTGATTACGCCGAGCCCAAACTCGAGGGTTCGCGGTCCTCCCGTTGAGGAGTTATTAAATTTCAAAAAGTGCAATTGACACTTCGGCCGCCATCTTGGAAAGTTTCTATCGGCCATAACTCCGAGACGGGTGGACATAGGAGCTCCGGGTTTGCGCTCGGGGATTCAGCGGGGCACCATCCACGAGCCCAGACACCTTTCAGGCGATTTCAGAGGCAAGAAATTTTCAGCCCTGAAACCTGAAAATTCTGCTAGATCTCGTCGAGCCCTCTCAGAAAAGCCCAAACACGGTGTATTTGAGAGGTATAGTTCGGGAGATACGGCGTATTAACCATTGATTAATCAATTAATTAATTGATTAATCAAAAATTTGAGGCGCCGTATCTCCGGAACCCCTTGGGCTAGGAGGGCCGTGTTTGGTATCGCCTGAACGGGCTTGGCGAGCTCTACAGGATAGGGCCATCCGTTTGGCTCTACATAGAGTCGAGCGGACTTTTCGGCGTAGGGGCCAAATTTCTTGCCTCTGAACGCCAAATTTTCGCCTGGACGCCTCAAATTGACCAGACCTTAGGTCTGAGTGACGTAGAGTCAGCGACTCTACCCTAATTTACTTAATTTTGACTTTTTATTTTTATTTTTACTGACGTTATTGTGTACCACGAAATACCGTGACAAAGCCTTTTGGCGCATAACTATAGAGACCTGTCCGTAGTAGGACTGTAACGGCCTTATTGGGCAAAATTATATTTAATTATAATTGAATATTTGACCATTTCTTTTATTGACCTTATTACTATAACGGCCTTATTGGGCGAAAGACAAATCGATAGAGCAGGGAACTTTTTTACAACTTCTACAGGCTTGTCCCTGTTCTTCCTACCGTCGCAGGACATACAGCAAAATGTTCAGGACCCCAGATCAGCGGAAGAGTACGGACAGGGCGGTGTCCAAGACACCGGAAAAAGGAGTGGGCAAGCCCTCGGTCCGTAAAAGTATAGAGAAAATAGAGGGGAGCCTGCCTGGTACTGGCTCCGCCTCCCCCACCAATAATATCACCCCCACAACCACTACAGCCCCCACCACCATCGCCGTAACATCGGGCACGGGGAAACAGGCGGGACCGGCTCCGAAGACAACCAAGGCCGCGACTGCACAAAAGCCTACCACATCTAAGGCAGTGTCTTCGGAACAAAAGTCTCCCCAGAAGGTGTATCTGAGTCGCACGACGGAGGCGGCAGCGTGCGTCTCAAAAGCAAAAGGACAGCTTGAGTTGTCCAAGAATACCAAAAGGGAAATTGTGGAGGAGGTCAAGAAGAACCTCGACAGGCTGAATATATTGGTGAGGGAAGCGGAGGCGGAAATCAAAGAGTTGCGCCTGGCCAAAACTGACAAGAAATTAGGCGTAGTATCAGTTGGAGTACCAAAGTCAGCCGCGACACCTGCACCCATTAACACAGAGGACAGTATTATACAGGCAAGACTCGAGCAGCACACCCAGATGCTGCTCGAAAATGGGAAAAAACTGGAAGCGATCCAGGAATCCCTGCGCGTCATACAAATAGAGAAACCTGAAGCCGGAAAGCCCTCATACGCGGAGGTAGCCGAGCGCCGGGCCCCTAAAAGAAACACCCTTCACTCCATCGTGGTCGCCTCAACAAATGAGGAGGAGTCTGGAGAGGAGGTGATGGAGAAGGTCCGGCAAGCGGTAGACGCCAAAGAGGGATGGGTAAAGGTAGAGCGTATCCGCAAGGGGAAGGACAGGAAAATCATAATGGGTGTCGGAACCGAAGAAGAGAGGCGTAAGCTCAAGGAGAGGTTGGCAGAGAGGGCAAGAGACCTCACTGTCGAGGAAATGAAAAACAAAGACCCGCTGCTGGTTCTTAAGGATGTCCTGAAGGTGAACTCGGACGAGGACATTCTAAAGGCCCTTAGGAACCAGAATCGGGATGTTTTCCATGGCCTCGACAGTGGGGAGTCAAAAGCCACTGTCAAGTACAGAAGAAGAGCACGAAACTCGCTGACAGAACACGTAGTGGTCAGCGTTTCACCAGCGGTATGGCAGCGGGTCACACAGAGGGGACACGTACATATCGATCTCCAGCGTGTCCGGGCAGAGGATCAAAGCCCCTTAGTGCAGTGTACCCGTTGCCTCGGCTATGGTCATGGCAGGAAGTTCTGCAGAGAGGCGGCAGACAGCTGCAGCCACTGCGGCGGCCCCCACTTGAGGGCGGAATGTGCGGAACGGCTGGCCGGCGAGCCGCCTTGCTGTAGGAACTGCCGGAAAATAGGGCTGATAAATGTAGAGCACAACGCCTTCAGCGACTCGTGTCCTACGCGCAAAAAATGGGACAAATTAGCGAGAGACTCGGTTGCTTACTGCTAAGGGCACCCCAGCTTCCCCCCAAGCTCCAACTGCGTACATCTTCGGCCAGGCTAACCTCCAACGAAAAAAGCTAGCGACTGACGAGATGCTCCTGGAAGGGGAAAGGCGGCAATTCACAGCGGCTCTGCTGCAGGAGCCCTACGTCGGCGGAAGTAGACGGATGAAGAATTATAGCGGAGTTAGGGTCTTCCAGAATGCCGTATTAGGGGAGGGTACTGTTAAGGCGGCAATCGTTGTCTTCAACAAAGACGTCAGAGTCAAACAGTACCCAGAACTCACCACCAATAACATCGTCGTGGTGGGGATCCAAACCGGCGCCTGGGAGGTCACGCTTGCATCCGTCTACTTCGAGCCGGACAAGCCGCTCGAACCGTACCTGGAGCATCTCAAGACAGTGAAGCTCAAACTCGGCACCAAGCCGTTAGTCGTTGGGGGGGATGTCAACGCCAGAAGCACGTGGTGGGGCGGTACCGCCATAGATGCGAGAGGGGAGGAGATCGTTGGGGCTCTCGGGGAGCTCGACCTTCACATACTCAACTCCGGTGATACTCCGACCTTCGACACTATCAGAGGAGACCGGAGGATCTGCAGCCACATCGATATTACGGCAGGATCGACGAACATCTTGGATAGGATCAGGGAATGGAAGGTGGACGAAGACATGGTGAGCTCCGACCACAACGGCATTGTTTTTAAAATTTTACTTCAAAAATCTAGAGGCGTAGAAATAGAAAGAACCACCAGAATTTACAATACAAAAAAGGCCAATTGGCCACAGTTTCATGCTAAACTCGGCCAATTGGCCACAGAACACAAAGTAGAGGAAATAGAAATAAATCAAATAATCAACATCACCGAATTGGACAACAAAATAAACCTGTACACTAAAATAGTTAAAGAGGCTTGCTCGGCGTCAATGCCGATCAAGAAGAACAAAACCAAAATCACACTGCCGTGGTGGTCGGAAGAGCTCACCGTCTTAAAACGCGAAGTTTCCCGCAGGAGAAGAAGGATCCGTAATGCTGCACCGGTCAGGAGGTCGAAGGTCGTGAGAGAGTATCTGGAGAAGAAGGAAGAGTATCAAAGGGAGGCCTCGAGAGCCCAAACGGAAAGCTGGAAGGCCTTTTGCAGTAAGCAAGACCGGGAGGGGGTATGGGAGGGGATATACCGGGTGATCGGGAGAACTAGGGAGAGGTTGGAGGACTCACTGCTAGTCAGGGATGGGTGTACCTTGAGTGAGGAGGATTCCGCCAAATATTTGGCGGAATCCTTCTTCCAAGAGGACGACCCTGAACTCGATAACTCATACCACAGCCGCATAAGAGTTATGTCAGAAATTGTGGAGCAAGGTGGCACTTGCGACCCGCCTTTCACACTAACAGAATTAAGAGCGGCCAGTGAGTCCTTCAACCCCAAGAAGGCCCCGGGAGTGGACGGCCTCACAGCCGACGTATGCAGCCGGGCCATTGCCAACTCGCCACGGACTTTCCTGGCTCTCGCAAACAAATGCCTCCAACTCCGTTATTTTCCAAGGAGTTGGAAAGAGGCAGTGGTGGTAGTTTTGCGGAAGCCAGGAAAGTCCGATTACACCACCCCGAAGGCGTACCGACCCATTGGCCTTCTGCCCGTCTTGGGCAAAGTCTTCGAGAAGATGCTGATGGCCCGCCTCAGGTTTTATTTACTACCCAGGATGAGTACTCGTCAGTACGGGTTCATGCCACAAAGGAGTACCGAAGACTCCCTCTATACCCTGATGCAACACGTTCGTACGAAATTACAGGAAAAGAAAATCATTGTTTTAATATCCTTGGATATAGAGGGAGCCTTCGACAATGCCTGGTGGCCAGCTATCAGAGTCCGTCTGGCTGAGGAAAGGTGTCCTGAGAACCTGAGGGGGGTCATCGGCAGCTACTTGAATGACCGGAGGGTCAATGTTAGGTACGCTGGAGAGGAGTATTCAAAATCTACGGCGAAAGGCTGCGTACAAGGCTCCATAGGAGGTCCCACTCTCTGGAATCTCCTTCTCGACCCGCTCCTTAAGAGCATTGAGCGTAGAGGGATCTACTCCCAAGCTTTTGCCGACGACATCGTCCTTGCCGTCGATGGTGGCACGGCACTGGAAATAGAGACTCAGGCAAATGGTGCCCTCGAACATGTTCGGGCGTGGGGTGTCGATAATAAGCTGAAATTTGCGCCACAAAAAACCTGCGCTATAACAATAACAAAGAAATTGAAATACGACACCCCACGCCTGAGCATGGGCGGAGTCGACATAGAAATGGCCCGAGAAATGAAGTTGCTGGGTGTCACCATCGACGACAAGCTAACGTTTAGTCGGCATGTTAGCAACGTCTGCCGCAAGGCGATCGCGGTTCACAAACAATTGGCCAGGGCAGCGAAAGTTAGTTGGGGCTTAAACCCTGAAATTGTAAAAACAATTTATATAGCAGCGGTGGAACCAATCGTCCTGTACGCAGCCAGCGTATGGGCACCGGCAGCCCATAAATTAGGGATTATAAAGCAGCTGGGTACCGTGCAACGTGGTGTTGCACAACAAATGTGCAAGGCATACCGCACTGTCTCCCTGAATGCCTCCCTCTTGCTGGCTGGGGTGCTCCCACTCGACCTCCGCATACGCGAGGTGGCATCGTTGTACGATGCCAAGAGGGGGGCACCACAGCCGGTATTGAGGGGCAGGGAGGTGGAGCGGATGTCCTCTGCACTGGAGTCTCCCCATCCCGCCGAGCGTATCGACCTGGAGTTCGGTATCCTGGCAGATCAGGAGCAGGTTAGCGCCAACCCAGTCCCGGAAGTGAGTATCTACACTGACGGGAGCAAGATCGGCGGGCGCGTCGGAGCCGCGTTGTCCATTTGGACAAACGGCGCCGAGATACGCGCTCGCAAGCTGGCGCTACCAGAATACTGCACCGTTTACCAAGCGGAACTCCTGGCGATATGCAGAGCGACTGGGGAGATTCGGAAGAACGCGGCGTCGTCATTCGGGGTCTTCAGCGATTCGATGGCGGCCTTGCAGGCAGTGAAAAACCACAATTGCCTTCATCCCCTAGCGGTGGCAACAAGAGAGAACCTAACATCCATTTCTCGCCAGAACAAGATAGTGAACTTGTTCTGGATTAAAGCGCACGCGGGGTTTGAGGGCAATGAAAGAGTGGATCAGCTCGCCAAAGAGGCCGCACTCGATAGCAGGGGGGCCCCGGATTACGACTTGTGCCCGATTTCATTCATCAAGCGTTACATTCGTTCGGGAACGCTTGATGAATGGAATCGGAGATACACCACGGGTACCACAGCTGCTACAACCAAGATCTTTTTCCCGGATGCGGTGGCTGCGTACACGACGATTAGGAAACTCAGCCTGGACGGGATCACAACACAGGCGTTGACGGGGCACGGTGGATTCTCAGAATACTTGACTCGGTTCAAGTGTAAGGAGAATCCATCGTGCGTTTGTGATCCCGCCCAGGTTGAAACGGTTGAGCACATTTTGTTTTGCTGCCCTGTTCATGCTGTGGATCGCGAGAACCTAAAGCAGGCACTGGGGGTAGAGATCACCCGGTATACTGTAGGGAAAATTATTGCTGGTAAGGAGAGGGACAAGCTTGTAAGGTTTCTACAAAAAGTTGTGAAAGATGTCAATAAAAGAAATAGCTAAAGAAAGTTATGCACAAATTATAGTTGCATCTATAATGTATGTACATAAACATAAAAATATAGTTAAGAAATAATGTTAAGAGTAGTACTAATAAGCTTCCCTAAGAATGGAAATGCATAGTATAAGGAAATTAGAAAATAAGAAAAGATGTAAATTTAGTAGTATAAGGTGGTAAATGTAAAAGAAAAGTCGACAGGAAATAAGATAAAGATGTTAAAATAAAAATAAAAATGGAAAATAAATAAATACAACACCCCTACACCCTCCCTCCTGTGAACATGTTTATGTAGATATAAGAATAAAATTACAATTAAGACGTAGAGATTAGGTAAGATGGGTATCCCCCCAAAACGGGAAAGAGAGATGACGAATGCTAGAAAGAATCAGTATGAAGTATGAAAGTGCGAGAGGAATACGAGCGAGAACTGGAATGATAAAGAGAATTAGGATAAGAATAGGCGCCGAATTAACGCGGCGGTAGGAGATTAAAAAAAAAAAAAAAAAAAAAAAAAAAAAAAAAAAAAAACCTAACCTAACCTAACCTAACCTAACCTAACCTAACCTAACCTAACCTAACCTAACCTAACCTTTTTTTTTTTTTTTTTTTTTTTTTTTGGTGTCGGGTTGGAAAATCCTCATGGAGTCCCTCCGCCCCGGGGGAAGGACGAAGGGGACTGTCAGACTCTTACTGACTAAAAACCAACCCGTGTTCCTCATGTACCCGTGTGTCGGAGGGTAGGGATTCGCATAAGCATTCATCGCAACCCCCCGACGGGTATTGGCCCGCCAGATGGTCAGGCGGGCCCCGCACAAAACCCCCTTGGCGGCGGATTAAGGTGTTGGGCTCCGCCGCCAAAACACTCAGCGGCCGCAGAGGATAGGGAGGACGGCAACGCAACACCGCATCTCCTCTTCCTCTGCGGCCCCACCGCGACGCATCGAATGGTGCGCCCCCATTTGGTCGCGGGAGATAGGGCGCGCGGCAACGCAACACCGACACGCCTCTCCTCCCACGACCGCACCCGACTGCGAGGGACAGACAGAACTGTCCCCCGCACCCGCACCGTTGGACGCATCCTGCGCAGGCCCCGTCAAGCCCACGCGGAGCGTCCCCTCCTGGATCCCTCTTAGCTTCACCGCGGGACACCAATCCACGGTTACTGAGCCCCCCCACCACGACAAGGTGGAGATCCCACGGGGGGGAACCTAACCTAACCTAACCTAACCTAACCTAACCTAACCTAACCTAACCTAACCTAACCTAACCTAACCTAACCTAACCTAACCTTTTTTTTTTTTTTTTTTTTTTTTTTTGTTCACTACGGTGGTAAAACTCTCCTTATGAGTCATCTCAACTCCGCCAACCCAGCCATTAGAACGGCTGGGCTTGGGACTGGCGAAGGAGGTATGTGGAGGCTCTCCCCGACAGGCGTTCGGGGCATACCCACTAAAAACCACCGCGGTGTCCCTACGGGTACCGTGTGTTGGCGGGGTCACGCGATTCGCGATTTGCATACTTTCTCGCGACCCCGCCCGGGATTGGCCCGCCGTTTGTGTTGGCGGGCCCCGTCTCGTTATGATCTCGCAATCATCCATCAAACTTCTTGCATACATCAAACTTCTGGCATCCATCACCTCACAAAGCTACTTGGGAGGCGGCGAGGACACGCGCCGCCTCCCGCCTTTTGGCGGACAGGGAGCAGCCCCAGCGCTCACCGTCCGCAGGCAATCAATTTACGGTGGTCGGAGGTCGTCTCTAGTTCGACGTCCCCGACGCCCGGACCTACGGTTGGGGAGAGGGCGATGTATTTCCCTCTCCCGCTCCGCCGCCTCCTTGCTCAGCATGACTGCTTCGCAGAAAGAGGCGACGGCGTTCCAAGACCTCTCACTCCGGACCATAGACAGAACTACGGCCGGGAGCGAGAGGACAACCGTATTCAGAGCCGCGACCAGATCACGGCGCTGCGATGCCCAGGCTGGGCATTCCGCCAAAGTATGCAACGCCGTGTCTTCGACAGGGTCGCGGCTGCTGCCACAATGGTGGCATCCGGGCGTTTCCTCCCGGCCTATCCTCCACAAATACCGGCCAAAACAACCATGGCCGGTAAGGATTTGAGTCAACCGGAAGGTGAGGACGCCGTGACGTCTCTCCAACCACTCATCAACCACGGGACTTACCGCCACTATCGTGGCGTGCCCGAACCTAACCTAACCTAACCTAACCTAACCTTTTTTTTTTTTTTTTTTTTTTTGTTCACTACGGTGGTAAAACTCTCCTTATGAGTCATCTCAACTCCGCCAACCCAGCCATTAGAACGGCTAGGCTTGGGACTGGCGGAGGAGGTATGTGGAGGCTCTCCCCTAAAGGCGTTCGGGGCATACCCACTAAAAACCACCGCGGTGTCCCTACGGGTCCCGTGTGTTGGCGGGGTCACGCGATTCGCGATTTGCATACTTTCTCGCGACCCCGCCCGGGATTGGCCCGCCGTTGGTGTTGGCGGGCCCCGTCTCATTATGATCTCGCAATCATCCATCAAACTTCTTGCATACATCAAACTTCTGGCATCCATCACCTCACAAAGCTACTTGGGAGGCGGCGAGGACACGCGCCGCCTCCCGCCTTTTGGCGGACAGGGAGCAGCCCCAGCGCTCACCGTCCGCAGGCAATAAATTTACGGTGGTCGGAGGTCGTCTCTAGTTCGACGTCCCCGACGCCCGGACCTACGGTTGGGGAGAGGGCGATGTATTTCCCTCTCCCGCTCCGCCGCCTCCTTGCTCAGCATGACTGCTTCGCAGAAAGAGGCGACGGCGTTCCAAGACCTCTCACTCCGGACCATAGACAGAACTACGGCCGGGAGCGAGAGGACAACCGTATTCAGAGCCGCGACCAGATCACGGCGCTGCGATGCCCAAGTTGGGCATTCCGCCAAAGTATGCAACGCCGTGTCTTCGACAGGGTCGCGGCTGCTGCCACAATGGTGGCATCCGGGCGTTTCCTCCCGGCCTATCCTCCACAAATACCGGCCAAAACAACCATGGCCGGTAAGGATTTGAGTCAACCGGAAGGTGAGGACGCCGTGACGTCTCTCCAACCACTCATCAACCACGGGACTTACCGCCACTATCGTGGCGTGCCCGAACCTAACCTAACCTAACCTAACCTAACCTAACCTAACCTAACCTAACCTAACCTAACCTAACCTAACCTAACCTAACCTAACCTAACCTTTTTTTTTTTTTTTTTTTTTTTTTTGTTCACTACGGTGGTAAAACTCTCCTTATGAGTCATCTCGACTCCGCCAACCCAGCCATTAGAACGGCTGGGCTTGGGACTGGCGGAGGAGGTATGTGGAGGCTCTCCCCTACAGGCGTTCGGGGCATACCCACTAAAAAAAAAAAAAAAAAAAAAAAAAAAAAAACCACCGCGGTGTCCCTACGGGTCCCGTATGTTGGCGGGGTCACGCGATTCGCGATTTGCATACTTTCTCGCGACCCCGCCCGGGATTGGCCCGCCGTTGGTGTTGGCGGGCCCCGTCTACATATGATCTCGCAATCATCCATCAAACTTCTTGCATCCATCAAACTTCTTGCATCCATCACCTCACAAAGCTACTTGGGAGGCGGCGAGGACACGCACCGCCTCCCGCCTTTAGGCGGACAGGGAGCAGCCCCAGCGCTCACCGTCCGCAGGCACTAAATTAAATTAGGGTGGTCGGAGGTCATCTCTTATTCGACGTCCTCGACGCCCGGACCTACGGTTGGGGAGAGGGCGATGTATTTCCCTCTCCCGCTCCGCCGCCTCCTTGCTCAGCATGACTGCTTCGCAGAAGGAGGCGACGGCGTTCCAGGACCTCTCACTCCGGACCATAGACAGAACTACGGCCGGGAGCGAGAGGACAACCGTATCAAGAGCCGCGACCAGATCACGGCGCTGCGATGCCCAGGCTGGGCACTCCGCCAATGTATGCAACGCCGTGTCTTCTACGGGGTCGCGGCTGCTGCCACAATGGTGGCATCCGGGCGTTTCCTCCCGGCCTATCCTCCACAAATACCGGCCAAAACAACCATGGCCGGTGAGGATTTGTGTCAGCCGGAAGGTGAGGACGCCATGACGTCTCTCCGACCACTCTTCAACCACGGGACTTACCGCCACTATCGTGGCGTGCCCGGCGCTGGGGTGCACAAGTCTGCTCTTCCACTCCACCACTAGGATCTGGCGGAGCTCTGACCGACGCGCCTCGATGTCACGGTGCGCCGGTCTCTCGCCCTGCTCCAGAGCTTGCTGGCGCCATGTATAGAGTGACGCCAGCAGCTTAGCTTCCAGATCCCAGGGCGGTGATCCGGCTAGGAGGCTCGCTGTCTCGAATGAGACCGTGCGGTAGCCTCGTATTAACCTGACGGCCATGGCGCGCTGCGGTGCGCGAAGCGCCGTGATATTGTGGGCCGTCAGGTCGTGCGCCCATATCGGGGCCCCGTAAAGGGCCATGGACCGCACGACTCCTTCGTAGAGCCTCCGGCAGGAGGCGGTTGGCCCCCCCAGATTGGGCAGCAGTCGCGATAATCCTGCCGCTGCCCCTAGAAGTTTGGGGGCCAAGCGTCCAAAGTGCTCACGGAAATCCCATCGGCTATCGAGTACGAGCCCCAGGTATTTTAGGCTCGTCCCAATGCCGATGCGGACCCCTCCTACCATAATGTGGGCCCCTGCGGGTGGCCGTTTCCGAGGCCCGTGGAAACAAATGGCCTCGGATTTAGAGAGGGCCACCTCTAGGCCCAAACGCCGGATCCTTCCAACGACTTGTGCGACCCCAGCGGTCGCCCTTATAGCCGCCGCCCGGTACGTCTTATCACTCGCAGTGACGAGGGTGTCGTCGGCGTAACAAGTGACACCCACGCCAGGGAGGAGCGTACCGCGCAGCACCCAGTCGTAGCCGATGTTCCACAGAAGGGGGCCGAGGACCGACCCCTGTGGAACACCGCACGACATGACTCGCCGACTAATACCGAGATGACTCGGGTAGACGATATTTCTCTCATTTAAATAATCCCCGACTATACGGCGGAGGTATGGAGGCACTCCATGATAGGCGAGTGCCTCACGAATACAACTCCAGGGCAGGGTGTTGAAAGCGTTGGCGATGTCAAGAGACACCGCCAAGACCACCCCGCCCCGGGAAACCTGTTCCTCCGCCAGACTCCTCACTGATTTTATGGCCTCTATTGTTGAGCGCCCTCGGCGGAAACCAAACTGCACGTCCGCCAAATCCGGGCCCACCGTAGTAAGGTGGTGGACGAGGCGCTCCGCGATGATATACTCGAAGATCTTCGCGACCTCGTCCAACAACACTATGGGCCGGTAGGCGGACGGGCTGTCCGCCGGGCGCCCTGCCTTTCTGATGAGGACCAGTTTCCCCGTTTTCCAGGCTCGTGGAAACTGGCCCCCCTCAAGGCACGCTGTGAGGAGTCTCCCTAGTCGGGGTCCGAGCTCCTCTATTGCCAGGACCCACGCTCGGCCAGGAATGCCGTCGGGTCCTGGGGCGGTGTTTTTGATCCGTAACACCGCCGCTCGGAGTTCTACCCGAGTCACCTCGGGAACGTCGTCGTCTATGTCCGCGTTGGCTGCCGCGGAAGGCGGCGCCGTCATGGGCGGAGGGATGTGTTCCGCCCGTGACGGGAACAGAGCGGCCACAACTTCTTCAACTAGCTGTGGCCGGAGACTTTCCGTTAGAGGGGGCGCCCAGGAACGTAACTTGTTCCTGACCATTAAATATGGGCGCCCCCACGGATCTTCGTTGAGCGTCTCCAGCAGTTCCTGGCGGGCGTCTTGCTTGGCCCGCCAGATAGCTTCCTTCAAGTTGTTCTTGGCCGCTCTGTATGCCCCATACAATTCCGCCTCCCGGGCAATGGAATCGGGAGGGCGGCGACGCCTCCTGCGAAACCGGGCGTACTGGCGGCGCGCTGCGACGCAGATTCGCCGCAACTGCGCGATGGTGTCGTTCCACCAGTACACCCGGCGTGGCCCAGACGTGTTACGGACTCTAGGCATCGCCGCATCGCAAACTTGCATCATTGCCCCCCTGAACCAATCCGCCTCCATATTAATATCGTCAGGCCTGGAAGGTGTTGATACCCAGGCCTGAACTATGGAGGCTTCCAGGAGGGCCTCCCGATTCAGCCTTTTCAAGGCCCAACGCGGACCGCCCTCAATCGGGCCTCTTCGGACTGGGGCGTCGGAGTTGACTGTTTCGGCGGAGACGTCGAACCGAATATAACGATGGTCCGACAACGTCTCCACCTCCTCGACGACGCGCCAGTCTCGGATACGGCGTGCTAGTGCGGGGCTCGCGAATGAAACGTCCACAATGGAACCGCCCCGCTGACGCACGCACGTATGCACTGACCCCTGATTGAGGACGAGCAGGCCGTTCTCGACGGCCCACTGCTCCAGCAGCTCGCCTCTAGCGTCTGTGGCCGGAGAACCCCAAGCCGTAGACTTGGCGTTGAGGTCCCCGGCGAAGAGCACGACGCGAGGACGGCTGCGAGCGACGACGACGTTCAATTCGAGGAGATACTCCTCGAAGTCGGCGAGGGAACGGTTGGGTGAGAAGTAGCCACCCACCACAACCGTATCCTTTACGAGTGCTGCGACGCAGCCCCGCCCTCGGTAGATGTTCTCGAAGGACGGGGTGCGGGCGGCGGCTAACGAAATTAGCGCCACCGAGCCGCTGAGGTCCCCCACCCAATCGTCACGGGGGGGGATAAAATACGGCTCGGTGACGAGGGCGACGTTGATGGACCACTGCGCCATGCTCTGGAGAAGAAGGTCCTGAGCTCTGGCGCAGTGGTTTATATTCGCCTGAATGAGGCGCAAAAGTGGAGCCATTATTCGTGGTCCATTTGTGGCGTGTCGCCTGGCGCCTTATTCGCCACGGGAGTGGCGCCCTTGTTGGCCGATTGGCCGTCTCTTGCTGCCTTCTTCTTGTTGGGTGCAGCGCAACTTCTTGTGCCGGCCCTATGATCGGCCGGCTTGCCCGCCGCCGCACACAAAACGCAGTGCGGCGGGGCCTCACAACTGCCGGCCAAATGGCCGGGCTGGCCGCATCTGAAACAGCGGCCGCTGCAGTCGACCGCAGAGGTGCACTTTGCGCCAACGTGGCCACCACTCAAACAGCGGAAGCACCTCTGCGGTTTCGGCTCCAGGAGCCGCACTTGCGCTGACACCCAGCCTATCAATACCCGACGGCCGTCGGCCAACTTTTTAGCCACAGCCACGGGGCAGGTGATTACGGCTGTGCCCATACCGGCACGGCCCGGACGAATCGGGCCGCACCGGATTTGTTCCGGGGGACATTCCCCAGCCTTAGAGACCGCGGCAACGACTTCGTCCACAATAATCGAATCATCCAGGCCCCCGATTCGAACTTCTGCACACTTTTGGGGCCTGGTGATTTTGACATCTTCCGCCGGAAGGAGTTGGCGAAGGCTCAAAGCCAGTGCGTCGGCCTGCTGGGCGCTACCGGCCCCAGGCACCTCGATGAGGCGGGCCCCGGTCTGTGTGATTTTACACCGGAGGCCCGTCGTTATTCCTAGCGTGGTGGGGTCGATAGCCCCACGCGCCTTCTTTAAGAGCTCCGCGTAGGTGGTCCCCCGCTCCAACGCTGCAGGTTGCAGTGTTAATACCACTGCAGTGGAGCTGGGGGTGCGGAGCTTCTTGGCCGCCTTCTTTGCCGCCTTTTTTGCCTTTTTTGTGGCTTTTCGTCTGGCCTTCGCCGCTTGCTGTTTTTCGCCGACGGTCTGCCAGCCGTCAGGTTGGGGAGCTGAGGGGGCGGAGGTCGCTGGCACACTGGTCTGCTGGGCAGCGGGAGCGGGCTGGGCCTTTTTCTGGCCCCTCTTCCTGCCCTTTGGGGCGTTAGTTGCCGCGGCTTTCTTGGGCGCCGTGGTCGTGGCCTTCCCACCACCACCTCATGGCCCTACCCGCCTTGCGGCATACGGGCCGAATCATGGGAGGAGCGCGCGGTACTTGCGTCTGCTCTTTCCCACGCGCTCTTTCTTGACTCCCTACAAGTTCTTTGTCCTGTCCCTGATCTATGCCCACTCTCCCCTATTGGGGCAGCACACCACATTCACAGAGCTTCGCGTTCGCGCAGTCTAGTTAGTTCTCCAGTTCCTTCCTTTTATGGTGCCAAGTGTGCGCGAACGCGCGCAGTCTTCTAAACCCCTCCGCGCTGCTTACTAAGTCCGGGTGCCACACGGGACCCACTGATTCCCGCAGCCATCCTTCGAGCATCTCTACTCGCTCCTCCTCATACAGCGGACATTCCCACAAGATGTGGTCCCTGGTCTCTTCCGGCGCGCCGCAGTAGCAGTCCGGGCTGTCAACTAGTCGCATGTCAAATAGTCGCTTTTTGAAGCAGCCATGGCCCGTCAGCATTTGCGATACAACATACTCAGGTTCAACCCACCCCTGGGAAAGCCTGTCCCTTACGTCAGGGAAGAACTGCCGGAGCTCAGCTCCCTTTTCTTCAGCTGACCACCGCGCCTGCCACTGGGCAACGACAACCTCCGTCAGCTCCCGCTTCAAAGTTCTACGCTCCCCGCCTACCAACCCCAGACCGTCCTGCGCGAGACGCCCCGCACGAAAAACCTCCGTGGTCGTGGCCTGTCGTGGTGCAGCCGCTGCAGCCGCGTAGGATGTTGACGGCTGAGGCTGTGGCTGCGGGGGCGGCTGCGGTTGTTGGGCCGCTTGCCGGCCCGCCGTAGGGGGCCTTATTAATAATTTGCCCTCCAGGGCGGAGAGGCTCTGCCTCATCTGGGCCATCTCTCTGCGGAGGGCAGCCAAGTCCTCCGTGGCCTTGTCCGGCGCATTGCCCTCCGCGCGCCTCTGGAATGCGACACGGAGCTCCTCTTGTTCGCGCCTAAGGGACGCGATTTCAGTGGCGAGGCGTGCGTTCTCCGCCTGCAGCTTCCTGGTCTCCTCAGACGCTGTGCGACTGAGGAGAACGTCCGCGATTTCACTTATCGCGACTACCGACTCCTTTAGGGACTTCTGACTCGTCCCTTTCAGGCCCTTTGACTTTTTGGAGACCATAGTTATGGCCTCCAGGGCGCTTTTGAGGCGTGACCGCAGATCAGTGGCGGTGGCCTCGTCCGGCTCGCCAGCGGAAGTCTCCGAGAGACGCGAGCTTCGATCTGCGACCACTTTCTTCGTGGCCGCTTCGATGCGCCTCTCTTCCTCCTCGTCGCGCTCGAGGAGCTTTGCGCGCCGCTTGGCGGCTGCGAGCTCCGCGCGAGCCTTGCCCAGGCCCACAAAGTGCCCGTGGGTGGGCGGTCGTCCACGGGTTTTGAAACCCCTCACCGTTAGTTTTGGTTTAGTGGGGGTTCCTTCATCGCTCGAAGCCGAGCCTGGCTCCGAGCGTGGGCGCTTGCGCAGTGCCCGACTTGGGCTTTCCGCGCTGCGCACGCTAATCATTGACACTATGGAGCTATCCGACTCGGAGAGCTCCAACTGCTCCTTCAGCGCTTTCAAGCGCTCATCATCCTTGGAACCCGCATTACTGGGCGTGCGAGTTTCCGGTTTGTCGACCGACTTCGGTATAGTTTTTTGGTTTTTAATATTTGGTTCCATAATTAAACCCACGAGTGCGGGAGAAATAAACAGTCGACCCGGGCAGAGATCCCGCAATACCCGGGCAAGCCTAATACCTCAGGGCGGCGGCTGGTGCCCTGAGGGGGCCGCACTAGAGACTGACCTCCCTGTCAGCCACGCATCTCCTCGCCGTGCGGCAGCAACTTGAGATTAGGGGATTTTTATAGTGCTTACCTTGCACGCGGTCCGGGCGGTTAAGCCAAGACCCTCGGTCCCGTAGACAGCCGCGAGACGTGACCACAGACACTGCAAACTACGGGATTACGATCTAATCTGGGACGGTGACAACGAAGGTGGAAGAGGGGGAAAGGAAAGAATAAAAGGGGGAAAGGTAAAAAGGGGAGGGTTAAAGAAGAAAAATAAAATAAAGGTAAAAGTGTAAAAATAAAAGGTAAAAAGGGGGGGAGAAAACAAAACATAAAAACGTCCGAAGACGGAAGGATGAAGCCTCCGCTGTCTGCCCGGCGGCAGTGCGAGTGCACACCGAGCCCGTCCAACACCCCATCCCATGTCCACTCTGCCCAGGCAGAGGAGTACCGGGAGAGGCGGTGGCACCCAAAGTGGGCGCAGGAAGCAGGGCCAGGAAAACAGGCCCGCACTCCCAGCGGCGCCGGGAAGCGCCACTCTATGGTAACTTTTTAGTGAGGTTTTCTCCCTCTTAGTCCGAAGACCCGCGGGCAGGAGGCCAAAAAGCCCCCTGCTAACGCGTTGACCGGACGGTGGCCGGAGTTCGACCATGCCCGCAACCCACAAAAGGCACAGGAAGTGAGCCCGCCCGCCCAAGTGTCCCCGCAAGACCCCAAAAAGAGCCGTACGGGAACGGGGTGGAAGCGGGGTCCCGAAGGACCCCCAATTCCGGGTGATTTTTTAGTGAGCTTGTCTTGCTCGCAGCCCGAAGACCCGCGGGCAGGAGGCCAAAAAGCCCCTGCTAACGCGTTTTGACCGAACGGTGGTCGGAGTTCGACCATGCCCGCAACCCACAAAAGGCGCAGGAAGCGAGCCCGCCCGCCCAAGTGTCCCCGCAAGACCCCAAAAGGAGCCGTACGGGAACGGGGTGGAAGCGGGGTCCCGAAGGACCCCCAATTCCGGGTGATTTTTTAGTGAGCTTGTCTTGCTCGCAGCCCGAAGACCCGCGGGCAGGAGGCCAAAAAGCCCCTTGCTAACGCGTTTTGACCGAACGGTGGTCGGAGTTCGACCATGCCCGCAACCCACAAAAGACGCAGGAAGCGAGCCCGCCCGCCCAAGTGTCCCCGCAAGACCCCAAAAGGAGCCGTACGGGAACCGGACGGTAGTCGGGGTTCGACCCACCGTCCGCCCACTGTCAGAATTAGCCGTGAGTAGCAACTTGCTACTCACGTTGCCCGGGGTGCACCACGCGGAGGTTTCTGACACGCACCCCAACCTAACCTAACCTAACCTAACCTAACCTAACCTAACCTAACCTAACCTAACCTAACCTAACCTAACCTAACCTAACCTTTTTTTTTTTTTTTTTTTTTTTGTTCACTACGGTGGTAAAACTCTCCTTATGAGTCATCTCAACTCCGCCAACCCAGCCATTAGAACGGCTGGGCTTGGGACTGGCGGAGGAGGTATGTGGAGGCTCTCCCCTACAGGCGTTCGGGGCATACCCACTAAAAACCACCGCGGTGTCCCTACGGGTCCCGTATGTTGGCGGGGTCACGCGATTCGCGATTTGCATTCTTTCTCGCGACCCCGCCCGGGATTGGCCCGCCGTTGGTGTTGGCGGGCCCCGTCTACATATGATCTCGCAATCATCCATCAAACTTCTTGCATCCATCAAACTTCTTGCATCCATCACCTCACAAAGCTACTTGGGAGGCGGCGAGGACACGCACCGCCTCCCGCCTTTAGGCGGACAGGGAGCAGCCCCAGCGCTCACCGTCCGCAGGCACTAAATTAAATTAGGGTGGTCGGAGGTCGTCTCTTATTCGACGTCCTCGACGCCCGGACCTACGGTTGGGGAGAGGGCGATGTATTTCCCTCTCCCGCTCCGCCGCCTCCTTGCTCAGCATGACTGCTTCGCAGAAGGAGGCGACGGCGTTCCAGGACCTCTCACTCCGGACCATAGACAGAACTACGGCCGGGAGCGAGAGGACAACCGTATCAAGAGCCGCGACCAGATCACGGCGCTGCGATGCCCAGGCTGGGCACTCCGCCAATGTATGCAACGCCGTGTCTTCTACGGGGTCGCGGCTGCTGCCACAATGGTGGCATCCGGGCGTTTCCTCCCGGCCTATCCTCCACAAATACCGGCCAAAACAACCATGGCCGGTGAGGATTTGTGTCAGCCGGAAGGTGAGGACGCCGTGACGTCTCTCCGACCACTCTTCAACCACGGGACTTACCGCCACTATCGTGGCGTGCCCGGCGCTGGGGTGCACAAGTCTGCTCTTCCACTCCGCCACTAGGATCTGGCGGAGCTCCGACCGACGCGCCTCGATGTCACGGTGCGCCGGTCTCTCGCCCTGCTCCAGAGCTTGCTGGCGCCATGTATAGAGTGACGCCAGCAGCTCAGCTTCCAGATCCCAGGGCGGTGATCCGGCTAGGAGGCTCGCTGTCTCGAATGAGACCGTGCGGTAGCCTCGTATTAACCTGACGGCCATGGCGCGCTGCGGTGCGCGAAGCGCCGTGATATTGTGGGCCGTCAGGTCGTGGGCCCATATCGGGGCCCCGTAAAGGGCCATGGACCGCACGACTCCTTCGTAGAGCCTCCGGCAGGAGGCGGTTGGCCCCCCCAGATTGGGCAGCAGTCGCGATAATCCTGCCGCTGCCCCTAGAAGTTTGGGGGCCAAGCGTCCAAAGTGCTCACGGAAATCCCATCGGCTATCGAGTACGAGCCCCAGGTATTTTAGGCTCGTCCCAATGCCGATGCGGACCCCTCCTACCATAATGTGGGCCCCTGCGGGTGGCCGTTTCCGAGGCCCGTGGAAACAAATGGCCTCGGATTTAGAGAGGGCCACCTCTAGGCCCAAACGCCGGATCCTTCCAACGACTTGTGCGACCCCAGCGGTCGCCCTTATAGCCGCCGCCCGGTACGTCTTATCACTCGCAGTGACGAGGGTGTCGTCGGCGTAACAAGTGACACCCACGCCAGGGAGGAGCGTACCGCGCAGCACCCAGTCGTAGCCGATGTTCCACAGAAGGGGGCCGAGGACCGACCCCTGTGGAACACCGCACGACATAACTCGCCGACTAATACCGAGATGACTCGGGTAGACGATATTTCTCTCATTTAAATAATCCCCGACTATACGGCGGAGGTATGGAGGCACTCCATGATAAGTGAGTGCCTCACGAATACAACTCCAAGGCAGGGTGTTGAAAGCGTTGGCGATGTCAAGAGACACCGCCAAGACCACCCCGCCCCGGGAAACCTGTTCCTCCGCCAGACTCCTCACTGATTTTATGGCCTCTATTGTTGAGCGCCCTCGGCGGAAACCAAACTGCACGTCCGCCAAATCCGGGCCCACTGTGGTAAGGTGGTGGACGAGGCGCTCCGCGATGATATACTCAAAAATCTTCGCGACCTCGTCCAACAACACTATGGGCCGGTAGGCGGACGGGCTGTCCGCCGGGCGCCCTGCCTTTTTGATGAGGACCAGCTTCCCCGTTTTCCAGACTCGTGGAAACTGGCCCCCCTCAAGGCACGCTGTGAGGAGTCTCCCTAGTCGGGGTCCGAGCTCCTCCATTGCCAGGACCCACGCTCGGCCAGGAATGCCGTCGGGTCCTGGGGCGGTGTTTTTTTTTTTTTTTTTTTTTTTTTTTTTTTTTTTTTTTTTTTTTTTTTTTTTTTTTTTATCCTCAACACCGCCGCTCGGAGTTCTACCCGAGTCACCTCGGGAACGTCGTCGTCTATGTCCGCGTTGGCTGCCGCGGAAGGCGGCGCCGTCATGGGCGGAGGGATATGTTCCGCCCGCGACGGGAACAGAGCGGCCACAACTTCTTCCACCAGCTCTGGCCGGAGACTTTCCGTTAGAGGGGGCGCCCAGGAACGTAGCTTGTTCCTGACCATTAAATATGGGCGCCCCCACGGATCTTCATTTAGCGTCTCCAGCAGTTCCTGGCGGGCGTCTTGCTTGGCCCGCCAGATAGCTTCCTTCAAGTTGCTCTTGGCCGCTCTGTATGCCTCGTACAATTCCGCCTCCCGGGCAATGGAATCGGGAGGGCGGCGACGCCTCCTGCGAAACCGGGCGTACTGGCGGCGCGCTGCGACACAGATTCGCCGCAACTGCGCGATGGTGTCGTTCCACCAGTACACCCGGCGTGGCCCAGACGTGTTACGGACTCTAGGCATCGCCGCATCGCAAACTTGCGTCATTGCCCCCCTGAACCAATCCGCCTCCATATTAATATCGTCAGGCCTGGAAGGTGTTGATACCCAGGCCTGAACTATGGAGGCTTCCAGGAGGGCCTCCCGATTCAGCCTTTTCAAGGCCCAACGCGGACCGCCCTCAATCGGGCCTCTTCGGACTGGGGCGTCGGAGTTGACTGTTTCGGCGGAGACGTCGAACCGAATATAACGATGGTCCGACAACGTCTCCACCTCCTCGACGACGCGCCAGTCTCGGATACGGCGTGCTAGTGCGGGGCTCGCGAATGAAACGTCCACAATGGAACCGCCCCGCTGACGCACGCACGTATGCACTGACCCCTGATTGAGGACGAGCAGGCCGTTCTCGACGGCCCACTGCTCCAGCAGCTCGCCTCTAGCGTCTGTAGCCGGAGAACCCCAAGCCGTAGACTTGGCGTTGAGGTCCCCGGCGAAGAGCACGACGCGAGGACGGCTGCGAGCGACGACGACGTTCAATTCGAGGAGATACTCCTCGAAGTCGGCGAGGGAACGGTTGGGTGAGAAGTAGCCACCCACCACAACCGTATCCTTTACGAGTGCTGCGACGCAGCCCCGCCCTCGGTAGATGTTCTCGAAGGACGGGGTGCGGGCGGCGGCTAACGAAATTAGCGCCACCGAGCCGCTGAGGTCCCCCACCCAATCGTCACGGGGGGGGATAAAATACGGCTCGGCGACGAGGGCGACGTTGATTGACCACTGCGCCATGCTCTGGAGAAGAAGATCCTGAGCCCTGGCGCAGTGGTTGATGTTCGCCTGGATAAGGCGGAGATATGGTGCCATTATTGGACATCCATTGTTGGCGTGACGCCTGGCGCCTTATTCGCCACGGGAGTGGCGCCCTTGTTGGCCGATTGGCCGTCTCTTGCTGCCTTCTTCTTGGTGGGTGCAGCGCAACTTTTTGTGCCGGCCCTATGGTCGGCCGGCTTGCCCGCCGCCGCACACAAAACGCAGTGCGGCGGGGCCTCGCAACTGGCGGCCAAATGGCCGGCCTGGCCGCATCTAAAGCAGCGGCCGCTGCAGTCTACCGCAGAGGTGCACTTTGCGCCTACGTGGCCACCGCTCAAACAGCGGAAGCACCTCTGCGGTTTCGGCTCCAGGAGCCGCACTTGCGCTGACACCCAGCCTATCAATACCCGACGGCCATCGGCCAACTTTTTAGCCACAGCCACTGGGCAAGTTAGAATAGCTGTGCCCATCCCAGCGCGGCCCGGGCGAATAGGACCGCACCTGATTTGATCCGGGGGACATTCCCCGGCCTTCGCGACGGCGGCAACCACTTCATCCGCAACTATCGAATCATCCAGGCCCCCGATCCGAACCTCGGCGCTCTTTTGGGGCCTGGTGATTTTTACGTCTTCCGCCGGCAGAAGTTGGCGGAGGCTCGAGGCTAGTGCATCTGCCTGCTGGGCGCTACCGGCCCCGGGCACCTCGATGAGGCGGGCCCCGGTCTGTGTGATTTTACACCGGAGGCCCGTCGTTATTCCTAACTTGGTGGGGTCGATAGCCCCACGCGCCTTCTTTAATAGCTCCGCGTAGGTGGTCCCCCGCTCCAAGGCTGCTGGTTGCAGCGTAAGAACTACTGCTGTGGAGCTGGGGGCGCGGAGCTTCTTTGCCGCCTTTTTGGCCGCCTTTTTCTCTTTCCTCGTTGCCTTTCTTCTGGCCTTCGCCGCTTTCTGTTTGTCGCCGACGGTCTGCCAGCCGTCAGGTCGTGGAGCTGGAGGGGCTGAGGTCACTGGCACGCTGGTCTGCTGGGCAGCGGGAGCGGGCTGGGCCTTCTTCTGCCCCCTCTTCCTGCCCTTTGGGGCGTTAGATGCCGCGGCTATATTCGGCGCCGTGGTCGTGGCCTGTCGTGTTGCAGCCGCTACATCCGCGTAGGAGGTTGACGGCTGCGGGGTCGGCTGTGGGGGCGGCTGGGGTTGTTGGGCCGCTTGTCGGCTCGCCGTAGGGGGCCTTATTAATAATTTGCCCTCCAGGGCGGAGAGGCTCTGCCTCATCTGGGCCATCTCTCTGCGGAGGGCAGCCAAGTCCTCCGTGGCCTTGTCCGGCGCATTGCCCTCCGCGCGCCTCTGGAATGCGATACGAAGCTCCTCTTGTTCGCGCCTAAGGGACGCGATTTCAGTGGCGAGGCGTGCGTTCTCCGCCTGCAGCTTCTTTGTCTCCTCAGACGCTGTGCGGCTGAGGAGAGCATCCGCGATCTCACTTATCGCGGCCACCGACTCCTTTAGGGACTTCTGACACGTCCCTTTAAGGCCCTTTGACTTTTTGGAGACCATAGTTATGGCCTCCAGGGCGCTTTTGAGGCGTGACCGCAGATCGGTGGCGGTAGCCTCATCCGGCTCGGTGGCGGAAGTCTCCGAGAGACGCGAGCTTCGTTCTGCGACCACTTTCTTCGTGGCCGCTTCGATGCACCTCTCTTCCTCCTCGTCGCGCTCGAGGAGCTTTGCGCGCCGCTTGGCGGCTGCGAGCTCCGCGCGAGCCTTGCCCAGGCCCACAAAGTGCCCGTGGGTGGGCGGTCGTCCACGGGTTTTGAAACCCCTCACTGTTAGTTTAGGTTTAGTGGGGGTTCCTTCATCGCTCGAAGCCGAGCCTGGCTCCGAGCGTGGGCGCTTGCGCAGTGCCCGACTTGGGCTTTCCGCGCTGCGCACGCTAATCATTGAGACTGTGGAGCTATCCGACTCGGACAGCTCCAACTGCTCCTTGAGCGATGTAACGCGCTCCGCGTTTGAACCCGCAATACTGGGCGTGCGGGTCGGTTCGTCAACCGACTTCGGTATGGGGGGGGTTTTTTGTAATAAAGAAACATCCATAATGAATCCCACGAGGGCGGGAGAAATAAAATGTCCACCCGGGCAGAGATCCCGCGATACCCGGGTAAGCCTAATACCTCAAGGGCGGCGGCTGGTGCCCTGAGGGGGCCGCACTAGGAACTGACCTCCCTGTCAGCCATGCATCCTCTCGCCGTGCGGCAGCAACTTAGGATTAGGGGATTTTTATAGTGCTTACCTTGCACGCGGTCCGGGCGGTTAAGCCAAGACCCTCGGTCCCGTAGACAGCCGCGAGACGTGACCACAGACACTGCAAACTACGGGATTACGAGATTGGGGTGACGGTGACAACGGGGCGGGGGGGGGGAGAGATTGAAAGAAGGGAAAAGAGAGAAAAAACTAAAAGATATAAAATAAAACAAAAACAAAAGGTAAAATAAAAAGGTATAAAAGTAAAATAAAAAGAGAAAGTAAAACGTAAAATAAACAAAACAAAACAAAAAAAAAAAAAAAAAAAAAAAAAAAAAAAAAAAAAAAAAATTTAAAATAAAAGGCGTCCGAAGACGGAAGAAGAAAGACAGCCCCGCTGTCTGCTTGGCGGTAGGGTGAGTACACACCAAGCCCGTCAATGTCCCATCCCGTGTCCCCTCTGATGACCAGAGGAGTACCGGGAGGGACGTGAAGGCAGTGCCCAACGGGGACACTGCAAAGGAGCGGCGCCGCAAAAGGCGACACCGCCCGCCGACCGTCCCCACGGGTGGAGTCCCGCGGAGACAAGCAGCGCAAGCGCCACTCTTTGGTAACTTTTTAGTGAGGTTTTCTCCCTCTTAGTCCGAAGACCCGCGGGCAGGAGGCCAAAAAGCCCCCTGCTAACGCGTTGACCGGACGGTGGCCGGAGTTCGACCATGCCCGCAACCCACAAAAGGCGCAGGAAGCGAGCCCGCCCGCCCAAGTGTCCCCGCAAGACCCCAAAAGGAGCCGTACGGGAACGGGGTGGAAGCGGGGTCCCGAAGGACCCCCAATTCCGGGTGATTTTTTAGTGAGCTTGTCTTGCTCGCAGCCCGAAGACCCGCGGGCAGGAGGCCAAAAAGCCCCCTGCTAACGCGTTTTGACCGAACGGTGGTCGGAGTTCGACCATGCCCGCAACCCACAAAAGGCGCAGGAAGCGAGCCCGCCCGCCCAAGTGTCCCCGCAAGACCCCAAAAGGAGCCGTACGGGAACGGGTGGAAGCGGGGCCCCGAAGGACCCCCAATTCCGGGTAATTTTTTAGAGAGCTTGTCTTGCTCGCAGCCCGAAGACCCGCGGTCCCGAAAGAGTCGGGATTACGCGTTGGTAACCGGACGGTAGTCGGAGTTCGACCCACCGTCCGCCCACTGTCAGAATTAGCCGCGAGCAGCAGCTTGCTACTCGCGTTGCCCGGGGTGCACCACGCGGAGGTTTCTGACACGCACCCCAACCTAACCTAACCTAACCTTTTTTTTTTTTTTTTTTTTTTTTTTTTTTTGTTCACTACGGTGGTAAAACTCTCCTTATGAGTCATCTCGACTCCGCCAACCCAGCCATTAGAACGGCTGGGCTTGGGACTGGCGGAGGAGGTATGTGGAGGCTCTCCCCTACAGGCGTTCGGGGCATACCCACTAAAAACCACCGCGGTGTCCCTACGGGTCCCGTATGTTGGCGGGGTCACGCGATTCGCGATTTGCATTCTTTCTCGCGACCCCGCCCGGGATTGGCCCGCCGTTGATGTTGGCGGGCCCCGTCTACATATGATCTCGCAATCATCCATCAAACTTCTTGCATCCATCAAACTTCTTGCATCCATCACCTCACAAAGCTACTTGGGAGGGGGCGAGGACACGCACCGCCTCCCGCCTTTTGGCGGACAGGGAGCAGCCCCAGCGCTCACCGTCCGCAGGCACTAAGATAAATTACGGTGGTCGGAGGTCGTCTCTTGTACGGCGTCCCCGACGCCCGGACCTACGGTTGGGGAGAGGGCGATGTATTTCCCTCTCCCGCTCCGCCGCCTCCTTGCTCAGCATGACTGCTTCGCAGAAGGAGGCGACGGCGTTCCAGGACCTCTCACTCCGGACCATAGACAGAACTACGGCCGGGAGCGAGAGGACAACCGTGTCAAGAGCCGCGACCAGATCACGGCGCTGCGATGCCCAGGCTGGGCACTCCGCCAATGTATGCAACGCCGTGTCTTCTACGGGGTCGCGGCTGCTGCCACAATGGTGGCATCCGGGCGTTTCCTCCCGGCCTATCCTCCACAAATACCGGCCAAAACAACCATGGCCGGTGAGGATTTGTGTCAGCCGGAAGGTGAGGACGCCGTGACGTCTCTCCGACCACTCTTCAACCACGGGACTTACCGCCACTATCGTGGCGTGCCCGGCGCTGGGGTGCACAAGTCTGCTCTTCCACTCCGCCACTAGGATCTGGCGGAGCTCTGACCGACGCGCCTCGATGTCACGACGCGCCGGTCTCTCGCCCTGCTCCAGAGCTTGCTGGCGCCATGTATAGAGTGACGCCAGCAGCTCAGCTTCCAGATCCCAGGGCGGTGATCCGGCTAGGAGGCTCGCCGTCTCGAAAGAGACCGTGCGGTAGCCTCGTATCAACCTGACGGCCATGGCGCGCTGCGGAGCGCGAAGCGCCGTGATGTTGTGGGCCGTCAGGTCGTGCGCCCATATCGGGGCCCCGTAAAGGGCCATGGACCGCACGACTCCTTCGTAGAGCCTCCGGCAGGAGGCGGTTGGTCCCCCAAGATTGGGCAGCAGTCTTGATAATCCTGCTGCTGCCCCTAGAAGTTTGGGGGCCAAGCGTCCAAAGTGCTCACGGAAATCCCATCGGCTATCGAGTACGAGCCCCAGGTATTTTAGGCTCGTCCCGATGCCGATGCGGACCCCTCCTACCATAATGTGGGCCCCTGCAGGTGGCCGATTCCGAGGTCCGTGAAAACAAATGGCCTCGGATTTAGACAGGGCCACCTCTAGGCCCAAACGCCGGATCCTACTAACGACTTGTGCGACCCCAGCGGTCGCCCTTATAGCCGCCGCCCGGTACGTCTTATCACTCGCAGTGACGAGGGTGTCGTCGGCGTAACAAGTGACACCCACGCCAGGGAGGAGCGTACCGCGCAGCACCCAGTCGTAGCCGATGTTCCACAGAAGGGGGCCGAGGACCGACCCCTGTGGAACACCGCACGACATGACTCGCCGACTAATACCGAGATGACTCGGGTAGATGATATTTCTCTCACTTAAATAATCCCCGACTATACGGCGGAGGTATGGAGGCACTCGATGGTAGGTGAGTGCCTCACAAATACAACTCCAGGGCAGGGTGTTAAAAGCGTTGGCGATGTCAAGAGACACCGCCAAGGCCACCCCGCCCCGGGAAACCTGTTCCTCCGCCAGACTCCTCACTGACCTAATGGCGTCTATTGTTGAGCGCCCTCGGCGGAAACCAAACTGCACGTCCGCCAAATCCGGCCCCACTGTGGTAAGGTGGTGGACGAGGCGCTCCGCGATGATATACTCAAAAATCTTCGCGACCTCGTCCAACAACACTATGGGCCGATAGGCGGACGGGCTGTCCGCCGGGCGCCCGGCCTTTTTGATGAGGACCAGCTTCCCCGTTTTCCAGACTCGTGGAAACTGGCCCCCCTCAAGGCACGCTGTGAGGAGTCTCCCTAGTCGGGGTCCGAGCTCCTCCATTGCCAGGACCCACGCTCGGCCAGGAATGCCGTCGGGTCCTGGGGCGGTGTTTTTAATTCTCAACACCGCCGCTCGGAGTTCTACCCGAGTCACCTCGGGAACGTCGTCGTCTATGTCCGCGTTGGCTGCCGCGGAAGGCGGCTCCGTCATGGGCGGAGGGATATGTTCCGCCCGTGACGGGAACAGAGCGGCCACAACCTCTTCAACCAGTTGTGGCTGGAGACTTTCCGTTAGAGGGGGCGCCCAGGAACGCAACTTGTTCCTGACCATCAGATATGGGCGCCCCCACGGATCCTGGTTGAGGGTCTCCAGCAATTCCTGGCGGGCGTCTTGCTTGGCCCGCCAGATAGCTTCCTTCAAATCGCTTTTCGCCGCTCTGTATGCCTCATACAATTCCGCCTCCCGGACAATGAAATCGGGAGGGCGGCGACGCCTCCTGCGAAACCGGGCGTACTGGCGGCGCGCTGCGACGCAAATCTTGCGCAGGCGCGCGATGGTGTCGTTCCACCAGTACACCCGGCGTGGCCCAGATGTGCTACGGACTCTAGGCATCGCCGCGTCGCAAACTTGCGTCATTGCCCCCCTGAACCAATCGGCCTCCATATTGATATCGTCAGGCCTGGAAGGTGTTGAAACCCAGGCCTGAACTATGGAGGCTTCCAGGAGGGCCTCCCGATTCAGCCTTTTCAAGGCCCAACGCGGACCGCCCTCAATCGGGCCTCTTCGGACTGGGGCGTCGGAGCTGACTGTTTCGGCGGAGACGTCGAACCGAATATAACGATGGTCCGACAACGTCTCCACCTCCTCGACGACGCGCCAGTCTCGGATACGGCGTGCTAATGCGGGGCTCGCAAAAGAAACGTCCACAATGGAACCGCCCCGCTGACGCACGCACGTATGCACTGACCCCTGATTGAGGACGAGCAGGCCGTTCTCGACGGCCCACTGCTCCAGCAGCTCGCCTCTAGCGTCTGTGGCCGGAGAACCCCAAGCCGTAGACTTGGCGTTGAGGTCCCCGGCGAAGAGCACGACGCGAGGACGGCTGCGAGCGACGACGACGTTCAATTCGAGGAGATACTCCTCAAAGTCGGCGAGGGAACGGTTGGGTGAGAAGTAGCCACCCACCACAACCGTATCCTTTACGAGTGCTGCGACGCAGCCCCGCCCTCGGTAGATGTTCTCGAAGGACGGGGTGCGGGCGGCGGCTAACGAAATTAGGGCCACCGAGCCGCTAAGGTCCCCCACCCAATCGTCACGGGGGGGGATAAAATACGGCTCGGCGACGAGGGCGACGTTGATTGACCACTGCGCCATGCTCTGGAGAAGAAGATCCTGAGCCCTGGCGCAGTGGTTGATGTTCGCCTGGATAAGGCGGAGATATGGTGCCATTATTGGACATCCATTGGTGGCGTGTCGCCTGGCGCCTTATTCGCCACGGGAGTGGCGCCCTTGTTGGCCGATTGGCCGTCCTTTGCGCCCTGCTTCTTCTTGGTGGGTGCAGCGCAACTTTTTGTGCCGGCCCTATGATCGGCCGGCTTGCCCGCCGCCGCACACAAAACGCAGTGCGGCGGGGCCTCACAACTGCCAGCCAAATGGCCGGGCTGGCCGCATCTGAAACAGCGGCCGCTGCAGTCGACCGCAGAGGTGCACTTTGCGCCAACGTGGCCACCACTGAGGCAGCGGAAGCACCTCTGCGGTTTCGGCTCCAGGAGCCGCACTTGCGCCGACACCCAACCGATTAACACGCGACGGCCATCGGCCAACTTCTTGGCCACAGCCACGGGGCAGTTAATTATGGCCGTACCCATACCAGCACGGCCCGGGCGAATAGGGCCGCACCGGATTTGGTCCAGGGGACATTCCCCGGCCTTGGCGACGGCGGCAACAACCTCCTCAGTCACTATCGAGTCGTCTAGGCCCCCGATTCGTACCTCGGCGCACTTTTGGGGCCTAGAGATACGTACGTCCTCCGATGGAAGGAGGTCGCGGAGGCTCGAGGCCAAGGCGTCTGCCTGCTGGGCACTACCAGCCCCAGGCACCTCGATGAGGCGGGCTCCGGTCTGTGTGATCTTACACCGGAGGCCCGCCGTTATTCCGAGCTTGACGGGGTCGATAGCCCCACGCGCCTTCTTGAGAAGCTCCGCATAGGTGGTCCCCCGCTCCAACGCTGCAGGTTGCAGTGTTAATACCACTGCAGTGGAGCTGGGGGTGCGAAGCTTCTTGGCCGCCTTCTTTGCCGCCTTTTTTGCCTTTTTTGTGGCCTTCCTCTTTGTTTTCGCCGCCTGTTGTTTGGCGCCAACAACTTCCCAGCCATCTTTTGGGGCGGAGGCTTCAGGGGCACTCTGCGAGACAGCAGGGGTGGGCTGGGCCTTCTTCTGGCCCCTCTTCCTGCCCTTTGGGGCGTTAGTTGCCACGGCTTTATTCGGCGCCGTGGTCGTGGCCTGTCGTGGTGCAGCAGCTACAGCCGCGTAGGAGGTTGATGGCTGCGGGGTCGGCTGTGGGGGCGGCTGCGGTTGTTGGGCCGCTGGCCGGCTCGCCGTTGCGGGCCTTATTAATAATTTGCCCTCCAGGGCGGAGAGGCTCTGCCTCATCTGGGCCATCTCTCTGCGAAGGGCAGCCAAGTCCTCCGTGGCCTTGTCCGGCGCATTGCCCTCCACGCGCCTCTGAAACGCGACACGGAGCTCCTGCTGCTCGCGCCTGAGTGCCGCGATTTCGGTGGAGAGGCGGGCGTTCTCCGCCTGGAGCTTCTTTGTCTCCTCAGACGCTGTGCGGCTGAGGAGAACATCCGCGATCTCGTTAATCGCGGCCACCGACTCCTTTAGGGACTTCTGACATGTCCCTTTAAGGCCCTTCGACTTTTTGGAGACCATAGTTATGGCCTCCAGGGCGTCTTTGAGGCGTGACCGCAGATCGGTGGCGGTGGCCTCATCCGGCTCGGTGGCGGAAGACTCCGAGAGAGAGAGACTCGAGCTTCTCTCCGCAGCCACTTTCTTCGTGGCCGCTTCAATGTGCCTCTCTTCCTCCTCGTCGCGCTCTTGGAGCTTTGCGCGCCGCTTAGCGGCTGCGAGCTCCTCGCGAGCCTTGCCCAGACCCACGTAATTTCCGTGGGTGGGCGGTCGTCCACGCGTCTTTACCTGACGTAGCCTTGACGAGTCATCGCTCGAGGCCGATTCTGACCCCGAGTGTGCGCTGTGTGCGCGCTTGCGCAATGCCCGACTGGGGCTTTCCGCGCTGGCGCTGCGGACACTCATCATGCTGGTGGTTGAGCTGTCTGACTCGGACAGCTCCAACCCTTGCTCCTTCAGCGCTTTTAAGCGCTCATCGTTTGAACCCGCAATACTGGGCGTGCGGGTCGGTTCGTCAACCGACTTCGGTATAGAGGTTTGGTTTGTATTTAATGCATCCATAATTAAACCCACGAGTGCGGGAGAAATAAAACGTCCACCCGGGCAGAGATCCCGCTATACCCGGGTAAGCCTAATACCTCAAGGGCGGCGGCTGGTGCCCTGAGGGGGCCGCACTAGGAACTGACCTCCCTGTCAGCCATGCATCCTCTCGCCGTGCGGCAGCAACTTAGGATTAGGGGATTTTTATAGTGCTTACCTTGCACGCGGTCCGGGCGGTTAAGCCAAGACCCTCGGTCCCGTGGACAGCCGCGAGACGTGACCACAGACACTGCAAACTACGGGATTACGAGATTGGGGTGACGGTGACATCGGGGCAGGGGGGGAAGAACGAAAAAAGGGAAAAGAGAGAAAAAACTAAAAGATATAAAATAAAACAAAAACAAAAGGTAAAATAAAAAGGTATAAAAGTAAAATAAAAAGAGAAAGTAAAACGTAAAATAAACAAAACAAAAACAAAACAAAACAAAACAAAAAAAAAAAAAAAAAAAAAGCAAATTTAAAATAAAAGGCGTCCGAAGACGGAAGAAGAAAGACAGCCCCGCTGTCTGCTTGGCGGTAGGGTGAGTACACACCAAGCCCGTCAATGTCCCGTCCCGTGTCCCCTCTGATGACCAGAGGAGTACCGGGAGGGACGTGAAGGCAGTGCCCAACGGGGACACTGCAAAGGAGCGGCGCCGCAAAAGGCGACACCGCCCGCCGACCGTCCCCACGGGTGGAGTCCCGCGGAGACAAGCAGCGCAAGCGCCACTCTTTGGTAACTTTTTAGTGAGGTTTCCTCCCTCTTAGTCCGAAGACCCGCGGGCAGGAGGCCAAAAAGCCCCCTGCTAACGCGTTGACCGGACGGTGGCCGGAGTTCGACCATGCCCGCAACCCACAAAAAGCGCAGGAAGCGAGCCCGCCCGCCCAAGTGTCCCCGCAAGACCCCAAAAGGAGCCGTACGGGAACAGGTGGAAGCGGGGCCCCGAAGGACCCCCAATTCCGGGTGATTTTTTAGTGAGCTTGTCTTGCTCGCAGCCCGAAGACCCGCGGGCAGGAGGCCAAAAAGCCCCCTGCTAACGCGTTTTGACCGAACGGTGGTCGGAGTTCGACCATGCCCGCAACCCACAAAAGGCGCAGGAAGCGAGCCCGCCCGCCCAAGTGTCCCCGCAAGACCCCAAAAGGAGCCGTACGGGAACGGGTGGAAGCGGGGCCCCGAAGGACCCCCAATTCCGGGTAATTTTTTAGAGAGCTTGTCTTGCTCGCAGCCCGAAGACCCGCGGTCCCGAAAGAGTCGGAATTACGCGTTGGTAACCGGACGGTAGTCAGAGTTCGACCCACCGTCCGCCCACTGTCAGAATTAGCCGCGAGCAGCAACTTGCTACTCACGTTGCCCGGGGTGCACCACGCGGAGGTTTCTGACACGCACCCCAACCTAACCTAACCTAACCTAACCTAACCTAACCTAACCTAACCTAACCTAACCTAACCTAACCTAACCTAACCTAAACTTTTTTTTTTTTTTTTTTTTTTTTTGTTCACTACGGTGGTAAAACTCTCCTTATGAGTCATCTCAACTCCGCCAACCCAGCCATTAGAACGGCTAGGCTTGGGACTGGCGGAGGAGGTATGTGGAGGCTCTCCCCTAAAGGCGTTCGGGGCATACCCACTAAAAACCACCGCGGTGTCCCTACGGGTCCCGTGTGTTGGCGGGGTCACGCGATTCGCGATTTGCATACTTTCTCGCGACCCCGCCCGGGATTGGCCCGCCGTTGGTGTTGGCAGGCCCCGTCTCGTTATGATCTCGCAATCATCCATCAAACTTCTTGCATACATCAAACTTCTGGCATCCATCACCTCACAAAGCTACTTGGGAGGGGGCGAGGACACACGCCGCCTCCCGCCTTTTGGCGGACAGGGAGCAGCCCCAGCGCTCACCGTCCGCAGGCAATAAATTTACGGTGGTCGGAGGTCGTCCCTTGTTCGACGTCCCCGACGCCCGGACCTACGGTTGGGGAGAGGGCGATGTATTTCCCTCTCCCGCTCCGCCGCCTCCTTGCTCAGCATGACTGCTTCGCAGAAAGAGGCGACGGCGTTCCAAGACCTCTCACTCCGGACCATAGACAGAACTACGGCCGGGAGCGAGAGGACAACCGTATTCAGAGCCGCGACCAGATCACGGCGCTGCGATGCCCAGGCTGGGCATTCCGCCAAAGTATGCAACGCCGTGTCTTCGACAGGGTCGCGGCTGCTGCCACAATGGTGGCATCCGGGCGTTTCCTCCCGGCCTATCCTCCACAAATACCGGCCAAAACAACCATGGCCGGTAAGGATTTGAGTCAACCGGAAGGTGAGGACGCCGTGACGTCTCTCCAACCACTCATCAACCACGGGACTTACCGCCACTATCGTGGCGTGCCCGGCGCTGGGGTGTAATGGCCTCGGATTTAGAGAGGGCCACCTCTAGGCCCAAACGCCGGATCCTTCCAACGACTTGTGCGACCCCAGCGGTCGCCCTTATAGCCGCCGCCCGGTACGTCTTATCACTCGCAGTGACGAGGGTGTCGTCGGCGTAGCAAGTGACACCCACGCCAGGGAGGAGCGTACCGCGCAGCACCCAGTCGTAGCCGATGTTCCACAGAAGGGGGCCGAGGACCGACCCCTGCGGAACACCGCACGACATAACTCGCCGACTAATACCGAGATGACTCGGGTAGATGATGTTTCTTTCACTTAGATAATCCCCGACTATACGGCGGAGGTATGGAGGCACTCGATGGTAAGTGAGTGCCTCTCGAATACAACTCCAGGGCAGGGTGTTGAAAGCGTTGGCGATGTCAAGAGACACCGCCAGAACCACCCCGCCCCGGGAAACCTCTTCCTCCGCCAGACTCCTCACTGATGTTATTGCGTCTATTGTTGAGCGCCCTCGGCGGAAACCAAACTGCGCGTCCGCCAAATCCGGGCCCACCGTGGTAAAGTGGTGGACGAGGCGCTCCGCGATGATATGTTCAAAGATCTTCGCGACCTCGTCCAACAACACTATGGGCCGGTAGGCGGACGGGCTGTCCGCCGGGCGCCCTGCCTTTCTGATGAGGACCAGCTTCCCCGTCTTCCAGGCTCGTGGAAACTGGCCCCCCTCAAGGCACGCTGTGAGGAGTCTCCCCAGTCGGGGTCCGAGCTCCTCCATTGCCAGGACCCACGCTCGGCCAGGAATGCCGTCGGGTCCTGGAGCGGTGTTTTTAATCCTCAACACCGCCGCTCGGAGTTCTACCCGAGTCACCTCGGGAACGTCGTCTATGTCCGCGTTGGCTGCCTCGGAAGGCGGCGCCGTCATGGGCGGAGGGATGTGTTCCGCCCGCGACGGGAACAGAGCGGCCACAACATCTTCGACCATCTCTGGCCGGAGACTTTCCGTTAGAGGGGGCGCCCAGGAACGTAACTTGTTCCTGACCATCAAATATGGGCGCCCCCACGGATCTCGGTTGAGGGTCTCCAGCAATTCCTGGCGGGCGTCTTGCTTGGCCCGCCAGATGGCCTCTTTCAAGTTGTTCTTGGCCGCTCTGTACTCCTCGTACAATGCCGCCTCCCGGACAGTAAAATCGGGAGGGCGGCGACGCCTCCTGCGAAACCGGGCGTACCGGCGGCGCGCTGCGACGCAAATCTTGCGCAGGCGCGCGATGGTGTCGCTCCACCAGTACACCCGGCGTGGCCCAGATGTTCTACGGACTCTAGGCATCGCCGCGTCACAAACTTGTGTCATTGCCCCCCTGAACCAATCGGCCTCCATATTGATATCGTCAGGCCTGGTAGGTGTTGAAACCCAGGCCTGAACTATGGAGGCTTCCAGGAGGGCCTCCCGATTCAGCCTTTTCAAGGCCCAACGCGGACCGCCCTCAATCGGGCCCCTTCGGACCGGGGCGTCGGAGCTGACTGTTTCGGCGGAGACGTCGAACCGAATATAACGATGGTCCGACAACGTCTCCACCTCCTCGACGACGCGCCAGTCTCGGATACGGCGTGCTAATGCGGGGCTCGCAAAAGAAACGTCCACAATGGAACCGCCCCGCAGACGCACGCACGTATGTACCGACCCACGATTGAGGAGGAGCAGGCCGTTCTCAACGGCCCACTGCTCCAGCAGCTCGCCTCTAGCGTCTGTGGCCGGAGAACCCCAAGCCGTAGACTTGGCATTGAGGTCCCCGGCGAAGAGCACGACGCGAGGACGGCTGCGAGCGACGACGACGTTCAATTCGAGGAGATACTCCTCGAAGTCGGCGAGGGAACGGTTGGGTGAGAAGTAGCCACCCACCACAACCGTATCCTTTATAAGTGCTGCGACGCAGCCCCGCCCTCGGTAGATGTTCTCGAAGGGCGGGGTGCGGGCGGCGGCTAGCGAAATTAACGCCACTGAGCCGCTAAGGTCCCCCACCCAATCATCACGGGGGGGGACAAAATACGGCTCGGCGACGAGGGCGACGTTGATTGACCACTGCGCCATGCTCTGGAGAAGAAGATCCTGAGCCCTGGCGCAGTGGTTTATATTCGCCTGAAGTAGGCGTAAATATGGAGCCATTACTGGACATCCATATCTGGCGTGCCGCCTGACGCCTCATTGGCCACGGAAGTGGCGCTCTTGTTGGCCGATTGGCCGTCATTTGCACCCTGCTTCTTCTTGGGTGCGGCGCAACTCTTTGTGCCGGCTCTATGATCGGCCGGCTTGCCCGCCGCCGCACACAAAACGCAGTGCGGTGGGGCCTCACAACTGCCGGCCAAATGGCCGGGCTGGCCGCATCTAAAACAGCGGCCGCTGCAGTCGACCGCAGAGGTGCACTTTGCACCAACGTGGCCACCACTGAGGCAGCGGAAGCACCTCTGCGGTTTCGGCTCCAGGAGCCGCACTTGCGCCGACACCCAGCCGATCAAAACGCGACGGCCATCGGCCAACTTCTTGGCCACAGCCACTGGGCAGGTGACTATGGCCGTGCCCATACCGGCACGGCCCGGACGAATCGGGCCGCACCGGATTTGCTCCGGGGGACATTCCCCAGCCTTGGCGACCGCGGCAACCACCTCGTCGACAATAATCGAATCATCCAGGCCCCCGATTCGAACTTCTGCACATTTTTGGGGCCTGGTGATTCTGACATCCTCCGCCGGAAGGAGTTGGCGGAGGCTTGAAGCCAGTGCGTCAGCCTGCTGGGCGCTACCGGCCCCAGGCACCTCGATGAGGCGGGCCCCGGTCTGGGTGATCTTACACCGCAGACCCGTCGTAATGCCAAGCTGGCTGGGGTCGATAGCCCCACGCGCCTTCTTTAAAAGCTCCGCGTAGGTGGTCCCCCGCTCCAACGCTGCAGGTTGCAGTGTTAATACCACTGCAGTGGAGCTGGGGGTGCGGAGCTTCTTTGCCGCCTTCTTCGCCGCCTTCTTCGCCGCCTTCTTTTCTTTCTGTTTCGCCTTTCTTCTTTCCTTCGCCGCTTGTTGCTTCTCTCCGACGGTCTGCCAGCCGTCAGGTCGGGAAGCTGCGGGTGCGGAGGTCGCTGGCGCGCTGGTCTGCTGGGCAGCAGGAGCGGGCTGGGCCTTCTTCTGGCCCCTCTTCTTGCCCTTTGGGGCCTGATTAGCCACGGCTTTATTGGGCGCCGGATTCTGCCGTGGCGCAGCCGCTGCAGCCGCGTATGATGTTGACGGCTGCGGCTGTGGCTGCGGGGGCGGCTGCGGTTGTTGGGCCGCTTGCCGGCTCGCCAATGGAGGACTTAATATTCTGCCCTCCAGGGCAGAGAGACTTTGCCTCATCAGGACCATGTCTCTTCGGAGGGCAACCAAATCCTCCGAGGTCTTCTCCGGTGCGTCAGTACTGGCCCGCTTCTGAATTGCAGCGCGGAGCTCCTCTTGTTCGCGCCTGAGTGCCGCGATTTCGGTGGCGAGGCGGGCGTTCTCCGCCTGGAGCTTCTTCGTCTCCTCAGACGCTGTGCGGCTGAGGAGAACATCCGCAATTTCGGCTATTGCCGCCACCGACTCCTTAAGGGACTTTTGGCAAGTCCCTTTGAGTCCCTTGGACTTCTTGGAGACCATCGTGATGGCCTCCAAGGCGTCTTTGAGACGCGACCGCAAGTTGGTGGCGGTAGCCTCCTCCGGATCTCCCTCAGAGACCGAAGTCTCTGAGAGGCGCGAGCTTCTTGAAGCGGCCACCTTTTTTGTGGCCGCTTCGATGCGCCGCTCCTCCTCTGCGTCGCGCTCGAGGAGCTTTTCTCGCAGCTTGGCGGCTGCGAGCTCCGCGCGAGCTCTGCCCAGGCCCACAAAGTGCCCGTGGGTGGGCGGTCTGCCACGCGTCTTGAAACCCCTCACTTTCGAAACTTTCGGCGTGGGGGTCCCTTCTTCGCTCGAGCCCGAGCCTGGCTCCGAGCGTGTGCGCTTGCTCGCCCGACTTGGGCTTTCTGCGCTGCGCACGCTTATCATTGAAACTGTGGAGCTGTCCGACTCGGACAGCTCCAACTCTTGCTCCTTCAGCGAACCCGCAGGACTGGGCGTGCGGGTTGATTCGTCAACCGACTTCGGTGTGGTGGTTTTTTTAGGCTTACTATTCATATTAAGACCCACGAGTGCGGGAGAAATAAAAAGTCCACCCGGGCAGAGATCCCGCTATACCCGGGTAAGCCTAATACCTCAAGGGCGGCGGCTGGTGCCCTGAGGGGGCCGCACTAGGAACTGACCTCCCTGTCAGCCATGCATCCTCTCGCCGTGCGGCAGCAACTTAGGATTAGGGGATTTTTATAGTGCTTACCTTGCACGCGGTCCGGGCGGTTAAGCCAAGACCCTCGGTCCCGTGGACAGCCGCGAGACGTGACCACAGACACTGAAAACTACGGGATTACGAGATTGGGGTGACGGTGACATCGGAGCAGGGGGGGAAGAACGAAAGAAGGGAAAAGAAAGAAAAACTTAAAATTGTAAAATAAAAACAAAAACAAAAGGTAAAATAAAAGGTATAAAAGTAAAAATAAAAGACAAAAAAATTAAACGTAAAGTAAACAAAACAAAAACAAAACGAAACAAAAACAACAATTTAAAAATAAAAAGGCGTCCGAAGACGGAAGAAGAAAGACAACCCCGCTGTCTGCTTGGCGGTAGGGTGAGTACACACCAAGCCCGTCAATGTCCCGTCCCGTGTCCCCTCTGATGATCAGAGGAGTACCGGGAGGGACGTAAAGGCAGTGCCCAACACAGGACACTGCAAAGGAGCGGCGCCGCAAAAGGCGACACCGCCCGCCGACAGTCCCCACGGGTGGAGTCCCGCGGAGACAAGCAGCGCAAGCGCCACTCTTTGGTAACTTTTTAGTGAGGTTTCCTCCCTCTTAGTCCGAAGACCCGCGGGCAGCAGGCCAAAAAGCCCACTGCTAACGCGTTGACCGGACGGTGGCCGGAGTTCGACCATGCCCGCAACCCACAAAAGGCGCAGGAAGCGAGCCCGCCCGCCCAAGTGTCCCCGCAAAACCCCAAAAGGAGCCGTACGGGAACGGGGTGGAAGCGGGGCCCCGAAGGACCCCCAATTCCGGGTGATTTTTTAGTGAGCTTGTCTTGCTCGCAGCCCGAAGACCCGCGGGCAGGAGGCCAAAAGCCCCCTGCTAACGCGTTGACCGAACGGTGGCCGGAGTTCGACCATGCCCGCAACCCACAAAAGGCGCAGGAAGCGAGCCCGCCCGCCCAAGTGTCCCCGCAAGACCCCAAAAGGAGCCGTACGGGAACGGGTGGAAGCGGGGCCCCGAAGGACCCCCAATTCCGGGTAATTTTTTAGAGAGCTTGTCTTGCTCGCAGCCCGAGGACCCGCGGTCCCGAAAGAGTCGGGATTACGCGTTGGTAACCGGACGGTAGTCGGAGTTCGACCCACCGTCCGCCCACTGTCAGAATTAGCCGCGAGTAGCAACTTGCTACTCACGTTGCCCGGGGTGCACCACGCGGAGGTTTCTGACACGCACCCCTACCTAACCTAACCTAACCTTTTTTTTTTTTTTTTTTTTTTGTTCACTACGGTGGTAAAACTCTCCTTATGAGTCATCTCAACTCCGCCAACCCAGCCATTAGAACGGCTGGGCTTGGGACTGGCGGAGGAGGTATGTGGAGGCTCTCCCCTAAAGGCGTTCGGGGCATACCCACTAAAAACCACCGCGGTGTCCCTACGGGTCCCGTATGTTGGCGGGGTCACGCGATTCGCGATTTGCATTCTTTCTCGCGACCCCGCCCGGGATTGGCCCGCCGTTGTTGTTGGCGGGCCCCGTCTACATATGATCTCGCAATCATCCATCAAACTTCTTGCATCCATCAAACTTCTTGCATCCATCACCTCACAAAGCTACTTGGGAGGCGGCGAGGACACGCACCGCCTCCCGCCTTTTGGCGGACAGGGAGCAGCCCCAGCGCTCACCGTCCGCAGGCACTAAGATAAATTACGGTGGTCGGAGGTCGTCTCTTGTACGGCGTCCCCGACGCCCGGACCTACGGTTGGGGAGAGGGCGATGTATTTCCCTCTCCCGCTCCGCCGCCTCCTTGCTCAGCATGACTGCTTCGCAGAAGGAGGCGACGGCGTTCCAGGACCTCTCACTCCGGACCATAGACAGAACTACGGCCGGGAGCGAGAGGACAACCGTATCAAGAGCCGCGACCAGATCACGGCGCTGCGATGCCCAGGCTGGGCACTCCGCCAATGTATGCAACGCCGTGTCTTCTACGGGGTCGCGGCTGCTGCCACAATGGTGGCATCCGGGCGTTTCCTCCCGGCCTATCCTCCACAAATACCGGCCAAAACAACCATGGCCGGTGAGGATTTGTGTCAGCCGGAAGGTGAGGACGCCGTGACGTCTCTCCGACCACTCTTCAACCACGGGACTTACCGCCACTATCGTGGCGTGCCCGGCGCTGGGGTGCACAAGTCTGCTCTTCCACTCCGCCACTAGGACCTGGCGGAGCTCCGACCGACGCACCTCGATGTCGCGGTGCGCCGGTCTCTCGCCCTGCTCCAGAGCTTGCTGGCGCCATGTATAGAGTGACGCCAGCAGCTCAGCTTCCAGATCCCAGGGCGGTGATCCGGCTAGGAGGCTCGCTGTCTCGAAGGAGACCGTGCGGTAGCCTCGTATTAACCTGACGGCCATGGCGCGCTGCGGTGCGCGAAGCGCCGTGATATTGTGGGCCGTCAGGTCGTGCGCCCATATCGGGGCCCCGTAAAGGGCCATGGACCGCACGACTCCTTCGTAGAGCCTCCGGCAGGAGGCGGTTGGCCCCCCCAGATTGGGCAGCAGTCGCGATAATCCTGCCGCTGCCCCTAGAAGTTTGGGGGCCAAGCGTCCAAAGTGCTCACGGAAATCCCATCGGCTATCGAGTACGAGCCCCAGGTATTTTAGGCTCGTCCCAATGCCGATGCGGACCCCTCCTACCATGATGTGGGCCCCTGCAGGTGGCCGATTCCGAGGCCCGTGAAAACAAATGGCCTCGGATTTAGACAGGGCCACCTCTAGGCCCAAACGCCGGATCCTACCAACGACTTGTGCGACCCCAGCGGTCGCCCTTATAGCCGCCGCCCGGTACGTCTTATCACTCGCAGTGACGAGGGTGTCGTCGGCGTAACAAGTGACACCCACGCCAGGGAGGAGCGTACCGCGCAGCACCCAGTCGTAGCCGATGTTCCACAGAAGGGGGCCGAGGACCGACCCCTGTGGAACACCGCACGACATAACTCGCCGACTAATACCGAGATGACTCGGGTAGATGATGTTTCTCTCACTTAAATAATCCCCGACTATACGGCGGAGGTATGGAGGCACTCGGTGATAATTGAGTGCCTCACGAATACAACTCCAGGGCAGGGTGTTGAAAGCGTTGGCGATGTCAAGAGACACCGCCAAGACCACCCCGCCCCGGGAAACCTGTTCCTCCGCCAGACTCCTCACTGACCTGATAGCGTCTATTGTTGAGCGCCCTCGGCGGAAACCAAACTGCACGTCCGCCAAATCTGGGCCCACTGTGGTAAGGTGGTGGACGAGGCGCTCCGCGATGATATACTCAAAAATCTTCGCGACCTCGTCCAACAACACTATGGGCCGGTAGGCGGACGGGCTGTCCGCCGGGCGCCCTGCCTTTTTGATGAGAACCAGCTTCCCCATTTTCCAGACTCGTGGAAACTGGCCCCCCTCAAGGCACGCTGTGAGGAGTCTCCCTAGTCGGGGTCCGAGCTCCTCCATTGCCAGGACCCACGCTCGGCCAGGAATGCCGTCGGGTCCTGGGGCGGTGTTTTTTATCCTCAACACCGCCGCTCGGAGTTCTACCCGAGTCACCTCGGGAACGTCGTCGTCTATGTCCGCGTTGGCTGCCGCGGAAGGCAGCGCCGTCATGGGCGGAGGGATATGTTCCGCCCGCGACGGGAACAGAGCGGCCACAACTTCTTCCACCAGCTCTGGCCGGAGACTTTCCGTTAGAGGGGGCGCCCAGGAACGTAGCTTGTTCCTGACCATTAAATATGGGCGCCCCCACGGATCTTCATTTAGCGTCTCCAGCAGTTCCTGGCGGGCGTCTTGCTTGGCCCGCCAGATAGCTTCCTTCAAGTTGCTCTTGGCCGCTCTGTATGCCTCGTACAATTCCGCCTCCCGGGCAATGGAATCGGGAGGGCGGCGACGCCTCCTGCGAAACCGGGCGTACTGGCGGCGCGCTGCGACGCAGATTCGCCGCAACTGCGCGATGGTGTCGCTCCACCAGTACACCCGGCGTGGCCCAGACGTGTTACGGACTCTAGGCATCGCCGCATCGCAAACTTGCGTCATTGCCCCCCTGAACCAATCCACCTCCATATTGATGTCGTCAGGCCTGGAAGGTGTTGATACCCAGGCCTGAACTATGGAGGCTTCCAGGAGGGCCTCCCGATTCAGCCTTTTCAAGGCCCAACGCGGACCGCCCTCAATCGGGCCTCTTCGGACTGGGGCGTCGGAGTTGACTGTTTCGGCGGAGACGTCGAACCGAATATAACGATGGTCCGATAACGTCTCCACCTCCTCGACGACGCGCCAGTCTCGGATACGGCGTGCTAGTGCGGGGCTCGCGAATGAAACGTCCACAATGGAACCGCCCCGCTGACGCACGCACGTATGCACTGACCCCTGATTGAGGACGAGCAGGCCGTTCTCGACGGCCCACTGCTCCAGTAGCTCGCCTCTAGCGTCTGTGGCCGGAGAACCCCAAGCCGTGGACTTGGCGTTGAGGTCCCCGGCGAAGAGCACGACGCGAGGACGGCTGCGAGCGACGACGACGTTCAATTCGAGGAGATACTCCTCGAAGTCGGCGAGGGAGCGGTTGGGTGAGAAGTAGCCACCCACCACAACCGTATCCTTTACGAGTGCTGCGACGCAGCCCCGCCCTCGGTAGATGTTCTCGAAGGACGGGGTGCGGGCGGCGGCTAACGAAATTAGCGCCACCGAGCCGCTGAGGTCCCCCACCCAATCGTCACGGGGGGGGATAAAATACGGCTCGGCGACGAGGGCGACGTTTATTGACCACTGCGCCATGCTCTGGAGAAGAAGATCCTGAGCCCTGGCGCAGTGGTTGATGTTCGCCTGGATAAGGCGGAGATATGGTGCCATTATTGGACATCCATTGGTGGCGTATCGCCTGGCGCCTTATTCGCCACGGGAGTGGCGCCCTTGCTGGCCGATTGGCCGTCTCTTGCTGCCTTCTTCTTGGTGGGTGCAGCGCAACTTTTAGTGCCGGCCCTATGATCGGCCGACTTGCCCGCCGCCGCACACAAAACGCAGTGCGGCGGGGCCTCGCAACTGGCGGCCAAATGGCCGGCCTGGCCGCATCTGAAGCAGCGGCCGCTGCAGTCTACCGCAGAGGTGCACTTTGCGCCAACGTGGCCACCGCTCAAACAGCGGAAGCACCTCTGCGGTTTCGGCTCCAGGAGCCGCACTTGCGCTGACACCCAGCCTATCAACACACGACGGCCATCGGCCAACTTTTTAGCCACAGCCACTGGGCAAGTTAGAATAGCTGTGCCCATCCCAGCGCGGCCCGGGCGAATAGGACCGCACCTGATTTGATCCGGGGGACATTCCCCGGCCTTCGCGACGGCGGCAACCACTTCATCCGCAACTATCGAATCATCCAGGCCCCCGATCCGAACCTCGGCGCTCTTTTGGGGCCTGGTGATTTTTACGTCTTCCGCCGGCAGAAGTTGGCGGAGGCTCGAGGCTAGTGCATCTGCCTGCTGGGCGCTACCGGCCCCGGGCACCTCGATGAGGCGGGCCCCGGTCTGTGTGATTTTACACCGGAGGCCCGTCGTTATTCCTAACTTGGTGGGGTCGATAGCCCCACGCGCCTTCTTTAATAGCTCCGCGTAGGTGGTCCCCCGCTCCAAGGCTGCTGGTTGCAGCGTAAGAACGACTGCTGTGGAGCTGGGGGTGCGGAGCTTCTTTGCCGCCTTTTTGGCCGCCTTTTTCTCTTTCCTCGTTGCCTTTCTTCTGGCCTTCGCCGCTTTCTGTTTGTCGCCGACGGTCTGCCAGCCGTCAGGTCGTGGAGCTGGAGGGGCTGAGGTCACTGGCACGCTGGTCTGCTGGGCAGCGGGAGCGGGCTGGGCCTTCTTCTGCCCCCTCTTCCTGCCCTTTGGGGCGTTAGATGCCGCGGCTATATTCGGCGCCGTGGTCGTGGCCTGTCGTGTTGCAGCCGCTACATCCGCGTAGGAGGTTGACGGCTGCGGGGTCGGCTGTGGGGGCGGCTGAGGTTGTTGGGCCGCTTGTCGGCTCGCCGTAGGGGGCCTTATTAATAATTTGCCCTCCAGGGCGGAGAGGCTCTGCCTCATCTGGGCCATCTCTCTGCGGAGGGCAGCCAAGTCCTCCGTGGCCTTGTCCGGCGCATTGCCCTCCGCGCGCCTCTGGAATGCGATACGAAGCTCCTCTTGTTCGCGCCTAAGGGACGCGATTTCAGTGGCGAGGCGTGCGTTCTCCGCCTGCAGCTTCTTTGTCTCCTCAGACGCTGTGCGGCTGAGGAGAGCATCCGCGATCTCACTTATCGCGGCCACCGACTCCTTTAGGGACTTCTGACACGTCCCTTTAAGGCCCTTTGACTTTTTGGAGACCATAGTTATGGCCTCCAGGGCGCTTTTGAGGCGTGACCGCAGATCGGTGGCGGTAGCCTCATCCGGCTCGGTGGCGGAAGTCTCCGAGAGACGCGAGCTTCGTTCTGCGACCACTTTCTTCGTGGCCGCTTCGATGCACCTCTCTTCCTCCTCGTCGCGCTCGAGGAGCTTTGCGCGCCGCTTGGCGGCTGCGAGCTCCGCGCGAGCCTTGCCCAGGCCCACAAAGTGCCCGTGGGTGGGCGGTCGTCCACGGGTTTTGAAACCCCTCACTGTTAGTTTAGGTTTAGTGGGGGTTCCTTCATCGCTCGAAGCCGAGCCTGGCTCCGAGCGTGGGCGCTTGCGCAGTGCCCGACTTGGGCTTTCCGCGCTGCGCACGCTAATCATTGAGACTGTGGAGCTATCCGACTCGGACAGCTCCAACTGCTCCTTGAGCGATGTAACGCGCTCCGCGTTTGAACCCGCAATACTGGGCGTGCGGGTCGGTTCGTCAACCGACTTCGGTATGGGGGGGGTTTTTTGTAATAAAGAAACATCCATAATGAATCCCACGAGGGCGGGAGAAATAAAATGTCCACCCGGGCAGAGATCCCGCGATACCCGGGTAAGCCTAATACCTCAAGGGCGGCGGCTGGTGCCCTGAGGGGGCCGCACTAGGAACTGACCTCCCTGTCAGCCATGCATCCTCTCGCCGTGCGGCAGCAACTTAGGATTAGGGGATTTTTATAGTGCTTACCTTGCACGCGGTCCGGGCGGTTAAGCCAAGACCCTCGGTCCCGTAGACAGCCGCGAGACGTGACCACAGACACTGCAAACTACGGGATTACGAGATTGGGGTGACGGTGACAACGGGGCGGGGAGGGGGGGGAGAGATTGAAAGAAGGGAAAAGAGAGAAAAAACTAAAATATATAAAATAAAACAAAAACAAAAGGTAAAATAAAAAGGTATAAAAGTAAAATAAAAAGAGAAAGTAAAACGTAAAATAAACAAAACAAAAACAAAACAAAACAAAAAAATTAAATTAAAAATAAAAGGCGTCCGAAGACGGAAGAAGAAAGACAGCCCCGCTGTCTGCTTGGCGGTAGGGTGAGTACACACCAAGCCCGTCAATGTCCCGTCCCGTGTCCCCTCTGATGACCAGAGGAGTACCGGGAGGGACGTGAAGGCAGTGCCCAACGGGGACACTGCAAAGGAGCGGCGCCGCAAAAGGCGACACCGCCCGCCGACCGTCCCCACGGGTGGAGTCCCGCGGAGACAAGCAGCGCAAGCGCCACTCTTTGGTAACTTTTTAGTGAGGTTTTCTCCCTCTTAGTCCGAAGACCCGCGGGCAGGAGGCCAAAAAGCCCCCTGCTAACGCGTTGACCGGACGGTGGCCGAAGTTCGACCATGCCCGCAACCCACAAAAGGCGTAGGAAGCGAGCCCGCCCGCCCAAGTGTCCCCGCAAGACCCCAAAAGGAGCCGTACGGGAACGGGGTGGAAGCGGGGTCCTGAAGGACCCCCAATTCCGGGTGATTTTTTAGTGAGCTTGTCTTGCTCGCAGCCCGAAGACCCGCGGGCAGGAGGCCAAAAAGCCCCCTGCTAACGCGTTTTGACCGAACGGTGGTCGGAGTTCGACCATGCCCGCAACCCACAAAAGGCGCAGGAAGCGAGCCCGCCCGCCCAAGTGTCCCCGCAAGACCCCAAAAGGAGCCGTACGGGAACGGGTGGAAGCGGGGCCCCGAAGGACCCCCAATTCCGGGTAATTTTTTAGAGAGCTTGTCTTGCTCGCAGCCCGAAGACCCGCGGTCCCGAAAGAGTCGGGATTACGCGTTGGTAACCGGACGGTAGTCGGAGTTCGACCCACCGTCCGCCCACTGTCAGAATTAGCCGCGAGCAGCAGCTTGCTACTCGCGTTGCCCGGGGTGCACCACGCGGAGGTTTCTGACACGCACCCCAACCTAACCTAACCTAACCTAACCTAACCTAACCTAACCTAACCTAACCTAACCTAACCTAACCTAACCTAACCTTATGGAGGAAACTACAATTTACGAGCTAACCCCCCTAGACTGAGACCGAAGTGTCAGCCTAGGGGGAGTGTGGGACTCCCCGTTGAGAAGCTTCGGGACTACCCACTAAAACCCCCATGGTGTTCCGCTAACCGATCCCATTAACAGCGAGGCCACAGGTACTGCGTTGCATAACATCTGTGACCCCGCCTGAGTTGGCCCGCCTCAGACACGGCGGGCCCCGTCTACCTTCTCGCATGCATCCATCCACGGAAAACATACATCACGCACACATTCAAACTTTTACAAGCTTTCCTCCTCAAATTAACTTAAATGTCGTAAGACATTACCTCATTCATCTGTCATACTTACAAGCAACGTAAGACAACAAAGCTACTGCTACGAGAGGCGTGCGCGGAACACAACGCCGTCTCTCGGACCCAGCGGACGGCGGGCGGCCCCACGGTGCCGCCGCCCGCTGGCAACTTATGGTGGCCGTAGGTCATTAAACGCCCTCCGGCGACGCCCGGCTCTACGGATGGGGAGAGGTCGCGCGAGCTCCCTCTCCCGCTCCGCCGCCTCCTTGCTTGACATTACTGTCTCACAGAAGGAGGCGACGGCGTTCCAACAAGTCTCGCTCCGGACCATGGCGTGGACCACAGCCCGAAGCGAGAGGTCTGCGTTACCGACCGCCGCAACTAGATCGCGACGCTGCGTAGCCCACGCGGGGCAATCCGCTAGTGTGTGCAGCGCCGTGTCCTCTACTGGGTTGCGGCGGTCTCCACAATGATGACAGCCGGGCGTCTCCTCCCGGCCTATGCGGTGCAGGAACCGGCCGAAACAACCTAACCTAACCTAACCTAACCTAACCTAACCTAACCTAACCTAACCGCCACTATCGTGGCGTGCCCGGCGCTGGGGTGCACAAGTCGTGCCTTCCACTCCGCCACTAGGACTTGGCGGAGCTCCGACCGACGCGCCTCGATGTCACGGTGCGCCGGTCTCTCGCCCTGCTCCAGGGCTTGCTGGCGCCATGTATAGAGTGACGCCAGCAGCTCAGCTTCCAGATCCCAGGGCGGTGATCCGGCTAGGAGGCTCGCTGTCTCGAAGGAGACCGTGCGGTAGCCTCGTATCAACCTGACGGCCATGGCGCGCTGCGGTGCGCGAAGCGCCGTGATATTGTGGGCCGTCAGGTCGTGCGCCCATATCGGGGCCCCATAAAGGGCCATGGACCGCACGACTCCTTCGTAGAGCCTCCGGCAGGAGGCGGTTGGCCCCCCGAGATTGGGCAGCAGTCGTGACAAACCTGCTGCCGCCCCGAGAAGTTTGGGGGCCAAGCGTCTGAAGTGTTCACGGAAATCCCATCGGCTATCGAGTACGAGCCCGAGATATTTTAGGCTCTTCCCGATGCCGATGGTGACCCCTCCTACCATAATGTGGGCCCCTGCGGGTGGCCGATTCCGAGGCCCGTGGAAACAAATGGCCTCGGATTTAGACAGGGCCACCTCTAGGCCCAAACGCCGGATCCTTCCAACGACTTGTGCGACCCCAGCGGTCGCCCTTATAGCCGCCGCCCGGTACGTCTTATCACTCGCAGTGACGAGGTTGTCGTCGGCGTAACAAGTGACACCCACGCCAGGGAGGAGCGTACCGCCCAGCACCCAGTCGTAGCCGATGTTCCACAGAAGGGGGCCGAGAACCGACCCCTGCGGAACACCGCACGACATAACTCGCCGACTAATACCGAGATGACTCGGGTAGATAATTCCTCTATCATTAAGATAATCCCCGACTATGCGGCGGAGGTAGGGAGGCACACGGTGATAATTGAGTGCCTCACGAATACAACTCCAGGGCAGGGTGTTGAAGGCGTTGGCGATGTCAAGAGATACCGCCAGGACCACCCCACCCCGGGAAACCTCTTCCTCCGCCAGACTCCTCACTGATCTTATTGCGTCTATTGTAGAGCGCCCTCGGCGGAAACCAAACTGCACGTCCGCCAAATCCGGGCCCACCGTGGTAAAGTGGTGGACGAGGCGCTCCGCGATGATATGTTCAAAGATCTTCGCGACCTCGTCCAACAACACTATGGGCCGATAGGCGGACGGGCTGTCCGCCGGGCGCCCTGCCTTTCTGATGAGGACCAGTTTCCCCGACTTCCAGGCTCGTGGAAACTGGCCCCCCTCAAGGCACGCTGTGAGGAGTCTCCCCAGTCGGGGTCCGAGCTCCTCCATTGCCAGGACCCACGCTCGGCCAGGAATGCCGTCGGGTCCTGGGGCGGTGTTTTTAATCCTCAACACCGCCGCTCGGAGTTCTACCCGAGTCACCTCGGGAACATCGTCTATGTCCGCGATGGCTTCCTCGGAAGGCGGCGCCGTCATGGGCGGAGGGATATGTTCCGCCCGCGACGGGAACAGAGCGGCCACAACATCTTCGACCAGCTCTGGCCGGAGACTTTCCGTTAGAGGGGGCGCCCAGGAACGTAATTTGTTCCTGACCATCAAATATGGGCGCCCCCAAGGATCTCGGTTGAGGGTCTCCAGCAATTCCTGGCGGGCGTCTTGCTTGGCCCGCCAGATGGCCTCCTTCAAGTTATTCTTGGCCGCTCTGTACTCCTCGTACAATGCCGCCTCCCGGACAGTAAAATCGGGAGGGCGGCGACGCCTCCTGCGAAACCGGGCGTACTGGCGGCGCGCTGCGACGCAAATCTTGCGCATGCGCGCGATGGTGTCGTTCCACCAGTACACCCGGCGTGGCCCAGATGTTCTACGAACTCTAGGCATCGCCGCGTCACAAACTTGTGTCATTGCCCCCCTGAACCAATCGGCCTCCATATTGATATCGTCAGGCCTGGTAGGTGTTGAAACCCAGGCCTGAACTATGGAGGCTTCCAGGAGGGCCTCCCGATTCAGCCTTTTCAAGGCCCAACGCGGACCGCCCTCAATCGGGCCCCTTCGGACTGGGGCGTCGGAGCTGACTGTTTCGGCGGAGACGTTGAACCGAATATAGCGGTGGTCCGACAACGTCTCCACCTCCTCGACGACGCGCCAGTCTCGGATACGGCGTGCTAGTGCGGGGCTCGCAAAAGAAACGTCCACAATTGAACCGCCCCGCTGACGCACGCACGTATGTACCGACCCACGATTGAGGACGAGCAGGCCGTTCTCAACGGCCCACTGCTCCAGCAGCTCGCCTCTAGCGTCTGTGGCCGGAGAACCCCAAGCCGTAGACTTGGCGTTGAGGTCCCCGGCGAAGAGCACGGCGCGAGGACGGCTGCGAGCGACGACGACGTTCAATTCGAGGAGATATTCCTCGAAGTCGGCGAGGGAACGGTTGGGTGAGAAGTAGCTACCCACCACAACCGTATCCTTTACGAGTGCTGCGACGCAGCCCCGCCCTCGGTAGATGTTCTCGAAGGATGGGGTGCGGGCGGCGGCTAACGAAATTAGCGCCACCAAGCCGCTGAGGTCCCCCACCCAATCATCACGGGAGGGGATAAAATACGGCTCGGCGACAAGGGCGACGTTGATTGACCACTGCGCCATGCTCTGGAGAAGAAGATCATGAGCCTGGCGCAGTGGTTTAAATTCGTCTGCAGGATGCGCAGATGTGGAGCCATTATTCGTGGTCCATTTCTTCCGGCGCTTTACTGGCCACGGGAGTGGCGCCCTTGTTGGCCGACTGGCCGTCCTTTGCGCCCTGCTTCTTCTTGGGTGCGGCGCAACTCTTTGTGCCGGCCCTATGATCGGCCGGCTTGCCCGCCGCCGCACACAAAACGCAGTGCGGCGGGGCTTCACAACTGCCGGCCAAATGGCCGGGCTGGCCGCACCTAAAACAGCGGCCGCTGCAGTCGACCGCAGAGGTGCACTTTGCGCCAACGTGGCCACCGCTGAGGCAGCGGAAGCACCTCTGCGGTTTCGGCTCCAGGAGCCGCACTTGCGCCGACACCCATCCGATTAAAACGCGACGGCCATCGGCCAACTTCTTGGCCACAGCCACGGGGCAGGTAACTATTGCCGTGGCCATACCGGCACGGCCCGGACGAATTGGGCCGCACCGGATTTGCTCCGGGGGACATTCCCCGGCCTTGGCAACCGCGGCAACGACCTCTTCGACAATAATTGAATCATCCAGGCCCCCGATTCGCACCTCGGCGCACTTTTGGGGCCTGGAGATTTTCACTTCCTCAGCTGGAAGGAGGTCGCGGAGGCTCGAGGCCAAAGCGTCTGCCTGCTGGGCGCTACCGGCCCCAGGCACCTCGATGAGGCGGGCCCCGGTCTGTGTTATCTTACACCGGAGGCCCGCCGTTATTCCCAGCTTGGTGGGGTCGATAGCCCCACGCGCCTTCTTGAGAAGCTCCGCGTACGTGGTCCCCCGCTCCAGCGCTGCTGGTTGCAGCGTTAGTACCACTGCAGTGGAGCTGGGGGTGCGGAGCTTCTTGGCCGCCTTTTTGGCCGCCTTCTTGGCCTTTTGGTTGGCCTTCCTTTTTGCCTTTGCCGCTTGTTTCTTCTCTCCGGCGGTCTGCCAGCCGTCGGAGGTCGTCGGTCGGGGAGCTGAGGGGGCTGAGGTCACTGGCGCGCTGGTCTGCTGGGCAGCAGGAGCGGGCTGGGCCTTCTTCTGGCCCCTCTTCTTGGCCTTTGGGGCCTGATTTGCCACGACTTTATTGGGCGCCGGATTCTGCCGTGGCGCAGCCGCTGCAGCCGCGTATGATGTTGACGGCTGTGGCTGTGGCTGCGGGGGCGGCTGCGGTTGTCGGGCCGCTTGCCGGCTCGCCAATGGAGGACTTAATATTCTGCCCTCCAGGGAAGAGAGGCTCTGCCTCATCTGGGCCATCTCTTGTCGGAGGGTAGCTAGCTCCTCCGTAGCCTTGTCCGGCGCATTAACCTCCGTGCGCCTCTTAAAAGCGACACGGAGCTCCTCCTGCTCACGCCTGAGTGCCGCGATTTCGGTGGCGAGGCGGGTGTTCTCCGCCTGGAGCTTCTTTGAACCTAACCTAACCTTTTTTTTTTTTTTGTTCACTACGGTGGGAAACTCTCCTTATGAGTCATCTCAACTCCGCCAACCCAGCCATTAGAACGGCTGGGCTTGGGGCTGGCGGAGGAGGTATGTGGAGGCTCTCCCCTACAGGCGTTCGGGGCATACCCACTAAAAACCACCGCGGTGTCCCTACGGGTCCCGTGTGTTGGCGGTGTCACGCGATTCGCGGATTGCATACTTTCTCGTGACCCCGCCCGGGATTGGCCCGCCGTTTGTGTTGGCGGGCCCCGTCTCGTTATGATCTCGCAATCATCCATCAAACTTCTTGCATCCATCAAACTTCTCGCATCCATCACCTCACAAAGCTACTTGGGAGGCGGCGAGCACACGCGCCGCCTCCCGCCTTTTGGCGGACAGGGAGCAGCCCCTGCGCTCACCGTCCGCAGGCACTGAATTTAGGGTGGTCGGAGGTCGTCTCTTGTGCGACGTCCCCGACGCCCGGACCTACGGTTGGGGAGAGGGCGGTGTATTTCCCTCTCCCGCTCCGCCGCCTCCTTGCTCAGCATGACTGCTTCGCAGAAGGAGGCGACGGCGTTCCAAGACCTCTCACTCCGGACCATAGACAGAACTACGGCCGGGAGCGAGAGGACAACCGTATTCAGAGCCGCGACCAGATCACGGCGCTGCGATGCCCAGGCTGGGCATTCCGCCAAAGTATGCAACGCCGTGTCTTCGACAGGGTCGCGGCTGCTGCCACAATGGTGGCATCCGGGCGTTTCCTCCCGGCCTATCCTCCACAAATACCGGCCAAAACAACCATGGCCGGTAAGGATTTGAGTTAACCGGAAGGTGAGGACGCCGTGACGTCTCTCCGACCACTCTTCAACCACGGGACTTACCGCCGCTATCGTGGCGTGCCCGGCGCTGGGGTGCACAAGTCGTGCCTTCCACTCCGCCACTAGGACCTGGCGGAGCTCCGACCGACGCGCCTCGATGTCACGGTGCGCCGGTCTCTCGCCCTGCTCCAGGGCTTGCTGGCACCATGTATAGAGTGACGCCAGCAGCCCAGCTTCCAGATCCCAGGGCGGTAATCCGGCTAGGAGGCTCGCTGTCTCGAAGGAGACCGTGCGGTAGCCTCGTATTAACCTGACGGCCATGGCGCGCTGCGGTGCGCGAAGCGCCGTGATATTGTGGGCCGTCAGGTCGTGCGCCCATATCGGGGCCCCATATAGGGCCATGGACCGCACGACTCCTTCGTAGAGCCTCCGGCAGGAGGCGGTTGGTCCCCCAAGATTGGGCAGCAGTCTTGATAATCCTGCTGCTGCCCCTAGAAGTTTGGGGGCCAAGCGTCTAAAGTGCTCACGGAAATCCCATTGGCTATCGAGTACGAGCCCCAGATATTTTAGGCTCGTCCCGATGCCGATGCGGACCCCTCCTACCATAATGTGGGCCCCTGCGGGTGGCCGTTTCCGAGGCCCGTGGAAACAAATGGCCTCGGATTTAGAGAGGGCCACCTCTAGGCCCAAACGCCGGATCCTTTCAACGACTTGTGTGACCCCAGCGGTCGCCCTTATAGCCGCCGCCCGGTACGTCTTCTCACTCGCAGTGACGAGGGTGTCGTCGGCGTAGCAAGTGAGACCCACGCCAGGGAGGAGCGTACCGCGCAGCACCCAGTCGTAGCCGATGTTCCACAGAAGGGGGCCGAGGACCGACCCCTGTGGAACACCGCACGACATAACTCGCCGACTAATACCGAGATGACTCGGGTAGATGATGTTTCTTTCACTTAGATAATCCCCGACTATACGGCGGAGGTATGGAGGCACTCGATGGTAATTGAGTGCCTCTCGAATACAACTCCAGGGCAGGGTGTTGAAAGCGTTGGCGATGTCAAGAGACACCGCCAGAACCACCCCGCCCCGGGAAACCTCTTCCTCCGCCAGACTCCTCACTGATCTTATTGCGTCTATTGTTGAGCGCCCTCGGCGGAAACCAAACTGCGCATCCGCCAAATCCGGGCCCACCGTGGTAAAGTGGTGGACGAGGCGCTCCGCGATGATATGTTCAAAGATCTTCGCGACCTCGTCCAACAACACTATGGGCCGGTAGGCGGACGGGCTGTCCGCCGGGCGCCCTGCCTTTCTGATGAGGACCAGTTTCCCCGTCTTCCAGGCTCGTGGAAACTGGCCCACCTCAAGGCACGCTGTGAGGAGCTCCTCCATTGCCAGGACCCACGCTCGGCCAGGAATGCCGTCGGGTCCTGGAGCGGTGTTTTTAATCCTCAACACCGCCGCTCGGAGTTCTACCCGAGTCACCTCGGGAACGTCGTCTATGTCCGCGTTGGCTGCCTCGGAAGGCGGCGCCGTCATGGGCGGAGGGATGTGTTCCGCCCGCGACGGGAACAGAGCGGCCACTACATCTTCGACCATCTCTGGCCGGAGACTTTCCGTTAGAGGGGGCGCCCAGGAACGTAACTTGTTCCTGACCATCAAATATGGGTGCCCCCACGGATCTCGGTTGAGGGTCTCCAGCAATTCCTGGCGGGCGTCTTGCTTGGCCCGCCAGATGGCCTCTTTCAAGTTGTTCTTGGCCGCTCTTGCGCAGTCTTCTCATCATCATCTTGCGCAGGCGCGCGATGGTGTCGCTCCACCAGTACACCCGGCGTGGCCCAGATGTTCTACGGAGTCTAGGCATCGCCGCGTCACAAACTCGTGTCATTGCCCCCCTGAACCAATCGGCCTCCATATTGATATCGTCAGGCCTGGTAGGTGTTGAAACCCAGGCCTGAACTATGGAGGCTTCCAGGAGGGCCTCCCGATTCAGCCTTTTCAAGGCCCAACGCGGACCGCCCTCAATCGGGTCCCTTCGGACCGGGGCGTCGGAGCTAACTGTTTCGGCGGAGACGTCGAACCGAATATAACGATGGTCCGACAACGTCTCCACCTCCTCGACGACGCGCCAGTCTCGGATACGGCGTGCTAATGCGGGGCTCGCAAAAGAAACGTCCACAATGGAACCGCCCCGCTGACGCACGCACGTATGTACCGACCCACGATTGAGGACGAGTAGGCCGTTCTCAACGACCCACTGCTCCAGCAGCTCGCCTCTAGCGTCTGTGGCCGGAGAACCCCAAGCCGTAGACTTGGCATTGAGGTCCCCGGCGAAGAGCACGACGCGAGGACGGCTGCGAGCGACGACGACGTTCAATTCGAGGAGATACTCCTCGAAGTCGGCGAGGGAACGGTTGGGTGAGAAGTAGCCAGCCACCACAACCGTATCCTTTATGAGTGCTGCGACGCAGCCCCGCCCTCGGTAGATGTTCTCGAAGGGCGGGGTGCGGGCGGCGGCTAGCGAAATTAACGCCACCGAGCCGCTAAGGTCCCCCACCCAATCATCACGGGGGGGGACAAAATACGGCTCGGCGACGAGGGCGACGTTGATTGACCATTGCGCCATGCTCTGGAGAAGAAGATCCTGAGCCCTGGCGCAGTGGTTTAAATTCGCCTGAAGTAGGCGTAAATATGGAGCCATTATTGGACATCCATATCTGGCGTGCCGCCTGACGCCTCAGTGGCCACGGAAGTGGCGCCCTTGTTGGCCGATTGGCCGTCATTTGCACCCTGCTTCTTCTTGGGTGCGGCGCAACTCTTTGTGCCGGCTCTATGATCGACCGGCTTGCCCGCAGCCGCACACAAAACGCAGTGCGGTGGGGCCTCACAACTGCCGGCCAAATGGCCGGGCTGGCCGCATCTAAAACAGCGGCCGCTGCAGTCGACCGCAGAGGTGCACTTTGCACCAACGTGGCCACCACTGAGGCAGCGGAAGCACCTCTGCGGTTTCGGCTCCAGGAGCCGCACTTGCGCCGACACCCAGCCGATCAAAACGCGACGGCCATCGGCCAACTTCTTGGCCACAGCCACTGGGCAGGTGACTATGGCCGTGCCCATACCGGCACGGCCCGGACGAATCGGGCCGCACCGGATTTGCTCCGGGGGACATTCCCCAGCCTTGGCGACCGCGGCAACCACCTCGTCGACAATAATCGAATCATCCAGGCCCCCGATTCGAACTTCTGCACATTTTTGGGGCCTGGTGATTCTGACATCCTCCGCCGGAAGGAGTTGGCGGAGGCTTGAAGCCAGTGCGTCAGCCTGCTGGGCGCTACTGGCCCCAGGCACCTCGATGAGGCGGGCCCCGGTCTGGGTGATCTTACACCGCAGACCCGTCGTAATGCCAAGCTGGCTGGGGTCGATAGCCCCACGCGCCTTCTTTAAAAGCTCCGCGTAGGTGGTCCCCCGCTCCAACGCTGCAGGTTGCAGTGTTAATACCACTGCAGTGGAGCTGGGGGTGCGGAGCTTCTTTGCCGCCTTTTTGGCCGCCTTCTTGGCCTTTTGGTTGGCCTTCCTCTTCGCTTTCGCCGCCTTTTCTTTTTCGCCGGCAATTTCCCAGCCATTCTTTTTGGAAGCGGTGGCTGCAGGAGCACTTTGTGGGACAGCAGGGGTGGGCTGGGCCTTCTTCTGGCCCCTTTTCCTGCCCCTTTGGGCCTTAGTTTCTTCGGCTTTCCTGGGCGCCGAATTTGTGGCTTGCCGTGTCGCAGCCGCTACAGCCGCGTATGATGTTGACGGCTGCGGGGACGGCTGCGGGGGCGGCTGCGGTTGTTGGGCCACTTGCTTGCTCGCCAATGGAGGCCTTAATAATCTGCCCTCTAAGACGACGAAGCTCTGTCTCATCTGTGCCATTTCTTTGCGTAGGGCGGCCAGTTCATTCATGGGCTCCGACGCGTTGGTAATGGCACGCTTCTCAACAGCGGTGCGGAGCTCCTCCTGTTCCCGTCTAAGGGCCGCGATTTCAGATGCCAGGCGGGCGTTCTCCGCCTGGAGCTTCTTCGTCTCCTCAGACGCTGTGCGGCTGAGGAGAACATCCGCAATTTGGGCTATTGCCGCCACCGACTCCTTAAGGGACTTTTGGCAAGTCCCTTTGAGTCCCTTGGACTTCCTGGAGACCATCGTGATGGCCTCCAAGGCGTCTTTGAGACGCGACCGCAAGTTGGTGGCGGTAGCCTCCTCCGGCTCTCCTTCAGAGACCGAAGTCTCTGAGAGGCGCGAGCTTCTTGAAGCGGCCACCTTTTTTGTGGCCGCTTCGATGCGCCGCTCCTCCTCTGCGTCACGCTCGAGGAGCTTTTCTCGCAGCTTGGCAGCTGCGAGCTCCGCGCGAGCTCTGCCCAGGCCCACAAAGTGCCCGTGGGTGGGCGGTCTGCCGCGAGTCTTGAAACCCCTCACTCTCGAAAGTTTCGGAGTGGGGTCTCTTCTTCGCTCGAGGCCGAGCCTGGCTCCGAGCGCGTGCGCTTGCTCGCCCGGCTGGGGCTTTCAGCGCTGCGCACGCTGATCATACTCACAGTGGAGCTGTCCGACTCGGACAGCTCCAACTCTTGCTCCTTCGGCGCTGTAATGCGCTCTGCATCCGAACCCGCAGGACTGGGCGTGCGGGTTGATTCGTCAACCGACTTCGGTATGGTTTGTTTTTTGAGTTTAGTAGCCATATTAAAACCCACGAGTGCGGGAGAAATAAAACGTCCACCCGGGCAGAGATCCCGCTATACCCGGGTAAGCCTAATACCTCAAGGGCGGCGGCTGGTGCCCTGAGGGGGCCGCACTAGAGACTGACCTCCCTGTCAGCCACGCATCTCCTCGCCGTGCGGCAGCAACTTGAGATTAGGGGATTTTTATAGTGCTTACCTTGCACGCGGTCCGGGCGGTTAAGCCAAGACCCTCGGTCCCGTGGACAGCCGCGAGACGTGACCACAGACACTGAAAACTACGGGATTACGAGATTGGGGTGACGGTGACATCGGGGCAGGGGGGGAAGAACGAAAGAAGGGAAAAGAAAGAAAAACTTAAAATTGTAAAATAAAAACAAAAACAAAAGGTAAAATAAAAGGTATAAAAGTAAAAATAAAAGACGAAAAAATTAAACGTAAAGTAAACAAAACAAAAACAAAACGAAACAAAAACAACAATTTAAAAATAAAAAGGCGTCCGAAGACGGAAGAAGAAAGACAACCCCGCTGTCTGCTTGGCGGTAGGGTGAGTACACACCAAGCCCGTCAATGTCCCGTCCCGTGTCCCCTCTGATGACCAGAGGAGTACCGGGAGGGACGTAAAGGCAGTGCCCAACACAGGACACTGCAAAGGAGCGGCGCCGCAAAAGGCGACACCGCCCGCCGACAGTCCCCACGGGTGGAGGCTTTCTGACACGCACCCCAACCTAACCTAACCTAACCCAACCTAACCTAACCTTTTTTAATTTTTTTTTGTTTTACGAGGTGGAAAATCCCTTCGGATCTCCGACTCTTGGGGGAAATAAGAGCCGGAGTATGTGGTGTTTCCACTAAAAACCACCTCGACTTCCGCCATGTACCCGTGTGTCGGAGGGTGGGGCATCACCAAAGCACTCGTCGCCACCCTCCGACGGGTATTGGCCCGCCAGATGGTCAGGCGGGCTCCGAACAAAACCCCCTTGGCGACGGATTAAGGTGTTGGACTCCGCCGCCAAAACGCCCAGCGGCCGCAGAGGATAGGGAGGACGGCAACGCAACACCGCATCGCCTCTTCCTCTGCGGCCCCACCGCGACGCATCGAATGGTGCGCCCCCATTTGGTCGCGGGAGATAGGGCGCGCGGCAACGCAACACCGACACGCCTCTCCTCCCGCGACCGCACCCGACTGCGAGGGACAGACAGAACTGTCCCCCGCACCCGCACCGTTGGACGCATCCTGCGCAGGCCCCTCCAAGCCCACGCGGAGCGTCCCCTCCTGGATCCCTCTTAGCTTCACCGCGGGTTACCAATCCACGGCTACTGAGCCCCCCCACCACGACAAGGTGGAGATCCTACGGGGGGGAACCTAACCTAACCTAACATTTTTTTTTTTTTTTTTTTTTTGGTATCGGGTTGGAAAATCCTCATGGAGTCCCTCCGCCCCGGGGGAAGGGCGAAGGGGACTGTCAGACTCTTACTGACTAAAAACCAACCCGTGTTCCTCATGTACCCGTGTGTCGGAGGGTAGGGATTCGCATAAGCATTCGTCACTACCCCCCGACGGGTATTGGCCCGCCAGATGGTCAGGCGGGCCCCGAACAAAACCCCCTTGGCGGCGGATGAAGGTGTTGGGCTCCGCCGCCAAAACACTCAGCGGCCGCAGAGGATAGGGAGGACGGTAACGCAACACCGCATCTCCTCTTCCTCTGCGGCCCCACCGCGACGCAACGATGGTGCGCCTCCATTTGGTCGCGGGAGATAGGGCGCGCGGCAACGCAACACCGACACGCCTCTCCTCCCGCGACCGCACCCGACTGCGAGGGACAGAAGAACTGTCCCTCGCACCCGCCCTTTGGACGCATCCTGCGCAGGCCTCCGTCAAGCCCACGCGGAGCGTCCCCTCCTGGATCCCTCTTAGCTTCACCGCGGGTCACCAATCCACGGTTACTAAGCCCCCCCACCACGACAAGGTGGAGATCCCACGGGGGGGAACCTAACCTAACCTTTTTTTTTTTTTTTTTTTTTTTTTGTTTTACGAGGTGGAAAATCCCTTCGGATCTCCGACTCTTGGGGGAAATAAGAGCCGGAGTATGTGGTGTTTCCACTAAAAACCACCTCGAATTCCGCCATGTACCCGTGTGTCGGAGTGTGGGGCATCACCAAAGCACTCGTCGCCACCCTCCGACGGGTATTGGCCCGCCAGATGGTCAGGCGGGCCCCGAACAAAACCCCCTTGGCGACGGATTAAGGTGTTGGACTCCGCCGCCAAAACGCCCAGCGGCCGCAGAGGATAGGGAGGACGGCAACGCAACACCACATCTCCTCTTCCTCTGCGGCCCCACCGCGACGCATCGAATGGTGCGCCCCCATTTGGTCGCGGGAGATAGGGCGCGCGGCAACGCAACACCGACACGCCTCTCCTCCCGCGACCGCACCCGACTGCGAGGGACAGACAGAACTGTCCCCCGCACCCGCACCGTTGGACGCGTCCTTCGCAGGCCGGTCCAAGCCCACGCGGAGCGTCCCCTCCTGGATCCCTCTTAGCTTCACCGCGGGTTACCAATCCACGGTTACTGAGCCCCCCCACCACGACAAGGTGGAGATCCCACGGGGGGGAACCTAACCTAACCTAACCTTTTTTTTTTTTTTTTTTTTTGTTCACTACGGTGGTAAAACTCTCCTTATGAGTCATCTCAACTCCGCCAACCCAGCCATTAGAACGGCTAGGCTTGGGACTGGCGGAGGAGGTATGTGGAGGCTCTCCCCTAAAGGCGTTCGGGGCATACCCACTAAAAACCACCGCGGTGTCCCTACGGGTCCCGTGTGTTGGCGGGGTCACGCGATTCGCGATTTGCATACTTTCTCGCGACCCCGCCCGGGATTGGCCCGCCGTTGGTGTTGGCGGGCCCCGTCTCATTATGATCTCGCAATCATCCATCAAACTTCTTGCATACATCAAACTTCTGGCATCCATCACCTCACAAAGCTACTTGGGAGGCGGCGAGGACACGCGCCGCCTCCCGCCTTTTGGCGGACAGGGAGCAGCCCCAGCGCTCACCGTCCGCAGGCAATAAATTTACGGTGGTCGGAGGTCGTCTCTAGTTCGACGTCCCCGACGCCCGGACCTACGGTTGGGGAGAGGGCGATGTATTTCCCTCTCCCGCTCCGCCGCCTCCTTGCTCAGCATGACTGCTTCGCAGAAAGAGGCGACGGCGTTCCAAGACCTCTCACTCCGGACCATAGACAGAACTACGGCCGGGAGCGAGAGGACAACCGTATTCAGAGCCGCGACCAGATCACGGCGCTGCGATGCCCAAGCTGGGCATTCCGCCAAAGTATGCAACGCCGTGTCTTCGACAGGGTCGCGGCTGCTGCCACAATGGTGGCATCCGGGCGTTTCCTCCCGGCCTATCCTCCACAAATACCGGCCAAAACAACCATGGCCGGTAAGGATTTGAGTCAACCGGAAGGTGAGGACGCCGTGACGTCTCTCCAACCACTCATCAACCACGGGACTTACCGCCACTATCGTGGCGTGCCCGGCGCTGGGGTGCACAAGTCGTGCCTTCCACTCCGCCACTAGGACTTGGCGGAGCTCCGACCGACGCGCCTCGATGTCACGGTGCGCCGGTCTCTCGCCCTGCTCCAGGGCTTGCTGGCGCCATGTATAGAGTGACGCCAGCAGCTCAGCTTCCAGATCCCAGGGCGGTGATCCGGCTAGGAGGCTCGCTGTCTCGAAGGAGACCGTGCGGTAGCCTCGTATCAACCTGACGGCCATGGCGCGCTGCGGTGCGCGAAGCGCCGTGATATTGTGGGCCGTCAGGTCGTGCGCCCATATCGGGGCCCCATAAAGGGCCATGGACCGCACGACTCCTTCGTAGAGCCTCCGGCAGGAGGCGGTTGGCCCCCCGAGATTGGGCAGCAGTCGTGACAAACCTGCTGCCGCCCCGAGAAGTTTGGGGGCCAAGCGTCTGAAGTGTTCACGGAAATCCCATCGGCTATCGAGTACGAGCCCGAGATATTTTAGGCTCTTCCCGATGCCGATGGTGACCCCTCCTACCATAATGTGGGCCCCTGCGGGTGGCCGATTCCGAGGCCCGTGGAAACAAATGGCCTCGGATTTAGACAGGGCCACCTCTAGGCCCAAACGCCGGATCCTTCCAACGACTTGTGCGACCCCAGCGGTCGCCCTTATAGCCGCCGCCCGGTACGTCTTATCACTCGCAGTGACGAGGGTGTCGTCGGCGTAACAAGTGACACCCACGCCAGGGAGGAGCGTACCGCGCAGCACCCAGTCGTAGCCGATGTTCCACAGAAGGGGGCCGAGAACCGACCCCTGCGGAACACCGCACGACATAAACCTAACCTAACCTTTTTTTTTTTTTTTTTTTTTGGTATCGGGTTGGAAAATCCTCATGGAGTCCCTCCGCCCTGGGGGATGGGCGAAGGGGACTGTCAGACTCTTACTGACTAAAAACCAACCCGTGTGCCTCATGTACCCGTGTGTCGGAGGGTCGGGTTTCGCCCAAGCATACGTCGCAACCCCCCGACGGGTATCGGCCCACCAGTCAGGCGAGCCCCGAACAAAACCCCCTTGGCGGCGGATTAAGGTGTTGGGCTCCGCCGCCAAAACACCCAGCGGCCGCATAGGATAGGGAGGACGGCAACGCAACACCGCATCTCCTCTTCCTCTGCGGCCCCACCGCGACGCATCGAATGGTGCGCCCCCATTTGGTCGCGGGAGATAGGGCGCGCGGCAACGCAACACCGACACGCCTCTCCTCCCGCGACCGCACCCGACTGCGAGGGACAGACAGAACTGTCCCCCGCACCCGCACCGTTGGACGCATCCTACGCAGGCCCCGTCAAGCCCACGCGGAGCGTCCCCTCCTGGATCCCTCTTAGCTTCACCGCGGGTCACCAATCCACGGTTACTGAGCCCCCCCACCACGACAAGGTGGAGATCCCACGGGGGGGAACCTAACCTAACCTAACCTAACCTAACCTAACCTAACCCAACCACACGGCTGTCAACCCGAGATAGCCACGATTTTTATCACCTCCGCGATAAAAAATTCATAACTTTGGACATTGTTTAGTTATAACGTAGTGTTGAAGAAAAACAAGTTTTCCGGGTTTATAACCTCAAAGTTTTTGAAAAAAAAAATATACAGTTTTCATCCAATGTCTCCGAAACAAGATCGACGACCCCCCAATTTTTTGGGGTGTCCAGGAGGGGGCAAGTTGCCCGCAACTTTTGCCACCACCGGAAGCACGGGTTTTCCCGGGAAAAGGAAAAACAAGTTTGCCACGTGGGTGGAAAAAACTTGAAGGAGTGGAACTGCGTGCACCAATTTTTGGCAGGTTGTTCTCCACTACCTCCACAGCCCGGAGGCACTTTGGAGGAAATTTTCCGGTCACCGGAAAATTTTATAAAGCCAATTGAAAATCCGAACTTTGGGCAGCTGTAACTGGAGAACCGGGGGGAGTTTTGAAGTTCCAAAACTGCTATCCGAAGCGCGCTTGCGGGGACTACACGGCTGTACAAGGTTGGAATTTTTTGGACTATAACTCTAGATTTTAAAATTAAAAAAGTTTATTTTTGTGTATTTTTTAAATTTTAGGTGAATGTTTTTGAAAATTTGTGTATATTTAAATTGGAGCGGAAGCGGCGTGATTTTCTACGTTTTTTTACAATTTTGTCCAGATTTTTGTGACCAACGGTCGCAAAGTTATAGAATTTTAACTGAATTTTCTTTATAATTCAGTTAAATATAGAAAAATTCCAAATTTTATTATTTCTAGTGCTCTATAATACCCTTTTCTATCGGCCGAAGCCCAAACCCTGGGTCAATACGACCCATATTGACGAATTTGGACTTCGGCCGCCATTTTGATTAATTTATTAATTATCTTTGCAGCTAAATAACTTGCGAACCGTTGGTCGCAGAAATCTGGGATTTTTTATGCTGTGTGTAGTTTTAAGTAGTTTGTAAGAATTTTACGTTTTCAGGCGTTTTTCAGGCCTGAAAATTTCAGGCTCCAAAACCCTTTCAGGACCATAGCGGAGCTCGAGCTGAGCACTCCAGAGGAAATCCAGGCTTTCTACGGCAAACGGTTCCGGGGATATAGCGTTCCAAACATAAGGTTTGACAGTTTGACAGCTGTCAAACTGAACTTTGGGGCGCCGTATCTCCGAGACTAGGGATCGGGGAAAGTCCGGGTTTTCAGTGCGGTGCTCAGTGAGGCTGGTACTATCGCGCGTGCCACCTTTCAGGCGGATTGGAGCCTGAAATTTTCAGGACCCTGAAAGTGGCTCGAGTGGATAGGGCAGCTCACGCTAATTACGCCGAGCCCAAACTCGAGGGTTCGCGGTCCTCCCGTTGAGGAGTTATTAGGTTCCAAAAAGTGCATCTGACACTTCGGCCGCCATTTTGAAAAGTTTCCATCGGCCATAACTCCGAGACGGGTGGACATAGGAGCTCCGGGTTTGCGCTCGGGGATTCAGCGGGGCACCATCCACGAGCTCAGACACCTTTCAGGCGATTTCAGAGGCAAGAAATTTTCAGCCCTGAAACCTGAAAATTCTGTTGGATCTCGTCGAGCCCTCTCAGAAAAGCCCAAATACGGTGTGTTTGAGAGGTATAGTTCGGGAGATACGGCGTATTAACCATTGATTAATCAATTAATTAATCGATTAATCAAAAATTTGAGACGCCGTATCTCCGGAACCCCTTGGGTTAGGAGGGCCGTGTTTGGTGTTGCCTGAACGGGCTTGGCGAGCTCTACAGGATAGGGCCATCCGTTTGGCTCTACATAGAGTCGAGCGGACTTTTCGGCGTAGGGGCCAAATTTCTTGCCTCTGAACGCCAAATTTTCGCCTGGACGTAAAGAATTGACCAGACTCTAGGTCTGAGGGACGTAGAGTCAGTGTCTCTACATTAATAGACAATAATTTTGACTTTTTTGTGTGTATTTTTTAAAGACTGTTTGACACAGCCTTTTGGCTTTAATCAAAAGACCTGTTCATAGACTGAACAGTAACGGCCTTATTGGACGGTAGAGTCAGCGACTCTACATCGTAAATTTTTGACTTTTGTTTTTGTGTATTTCCTTTTGATTTTGTATATCTTTCTTTACAATTTTAACGGCCTTATTGGGCACATCATACCAATATATAATTGGACATACCGAGCAGGGCACGGCATTTACAACTTTTACAGGACTGTCCCTGCTCCTCCTACTTACCCATGTTCAGGACCCCGAAACCGGCGAAGAGGACAGCAGGCGAGATGCCAACGTCACCGGAAAAACCCTCGGTTCGTAAAAGCATCGATAAGTTCGAGGGAGTTCAACCGAGGGCTGACTCCGTCTCTCCCATCACGAGTCAGACTAGGCAGGCAGGCCCTGCTGCTAAGACGACGAAGGTGAAAGCGCCACCTCAGACCGCGGAAGCCCCTGCTCAGCGTGGTGAGTCCTTGGAGATATCCCCTCCGAGGAGACACTACGTGAGCAGGCTCACGGAAGCGACTTGCCTGATCAAAGGTAAGAAACAACTGGACTAATCCAAAAATACCAAGACAGAAATCAAGGCCGAGGTGATAAAAGCGCTGGAGAGGCTGTCGCAACTTGTGCGAGAGGCGGAGGCAGAAATACAAGAATTAAGGAGCGCCCAAGACACCACCAAATTGGAGCCGCAGAAGAACATCCCTGAGCCTGCGCCCCCTGCCTTAGTGAAGCCTGTGGACAAGGACATCATTTCTAGGCTAGAGCAGCACACCCAGATTCTGCTCGAGACTAGCCAGAAACTAGATGAGATCCAGAAGGTGCTAAGTGCGGGGACCGCGGGCGCAGAAAGAGTTGGGCATGTGCACACGTATGCCGAGGCGACTGGGATGGGGCAGGCGAAGGCGTCTGGACGCGATACGCTTCACTCCATTGTAGTCGCCTCGACAGACGAAGAAGATACCAGCGAGAATGTGCTGGAAAAGGTGAGGAAGGCCGTGGATGCGACGGACGGCTGGATCAAGGTGGAGAGGGTCAGAAAGGCCAAAAACCAGAAGGTTGTGATGGGAGTGGGCACGAAAGAAGAGCGGAGAAGATTGAAAGAACGAATCGAGGAGAGAGCACAGGGTCTCACCGTCGACGAGGTGAAGAATAAGGACCCGATGCTGGTTCTTAGGGACGTCCTCAGCGTGCACTCTGACGAGGAGCTGCTGACGGCGCTCCGGAACCAGAATCGGGACGCTTTTCACGGCGTCGACGATGAGAACTCCAAGGTGCTAGTAAAGTACAGGCGGAAAGCGCGAAACCCGCTCACTACGCATGTTGTGGTCAGCGTGCCACCCGTAGTGTGGCAGCGTGTGACGGGAAGGGGGTATGCATATATAGACCTGCAGAGAGTAAGGGCCGAAGACCAGAGCCCACTCGTGCAGTGCACGCGTTGCCTAGGCTTTGGCCATGGTCGAAAACACTATAAGGAAACGGACTACAGCTGCTGCCGCTACCTGGGTAACCACGTGAGGCACGAGTGTAACGACTATTCAAACGGCAGACTCCCTAACTGCATAAACTGCCACAACGCAGGACTAGCACCCGGTGACCACAACGCGTTCAGTACTTCGTGCCCGGTAAGAGAGAAATGGGACAAGCTCGCAAGGGCAAGCGTACTGCTGAGGGCCCCCACATGTTGAAGATGCAATACACCGAGGCCAATCGGCCAGACTTTCGTGGCAAAAAACGGGAATTGGTCACGGACTGCGGAATACCACTATTAATCGAGATACTGGAGCAGATCAAGACCGTGGAAAACCTAAACTGCCTTTGCCTCCTTGAGGTGAAGGCAAAAAATAAACCAACAGCCGAATCTTGCCAGAACAAGATAAACTTTCTCTGGCCACACGCCCACGTAGGAGGTAAAGGAATTACAAAAACGGATCAGCGGACCACAAGGACAGCTCCGGACAGAATGAGGAAGGGATCAGAGTTGGGCGGGGACAGACTTGTAAAGGTTGTCACACAAGTTATAAAAGTTGGAAAACCACGTATTGCTACTTAAAGTGTGTTCTATTATATATTGGTATATATACATAGAAACATACAAAAAATGGCGTTAGGATACGTAAATAATAAGTCGCAAAACCAGGAATGAGTCAGTTCCTAACTCTCATGAGATTGGAAAACACCCAAAGCTATGTGCAACATAGAATAAAAATGGATAAATGTATTTTAAGAATAAGACCCTAGGATAAGATATTAACAATAAGCTAGTATAAGTATAAATGTAAAATAGTTAAAACTAAGATAAGGGAAGTAAATAAAGAAAGGGCGCAAAATGTCAATAAAGAACCCTGGCGAAAGTCCCAATAGTAATAAATAAGTAGAAGGTTAAGGATGTGGGTGACCCCCCCACTTATATTATGAACGAGATTGAATGAAAGAACGATTGAATATGCGGCAAGGATGTATGGTACAGTTACAGTACAAGGTGTGAGAAAGGTGATGGTATAAAAGGTCGTTCCTCTCGGTGGGATGGTAGGAGACAACACCCTGTGATGACGGGTGCATGAAAAAAAAAAAAAAAAACAACCAACGGTTCGCAAGTTATTTAGCTGCAAAGATCATTAATAAATTGATCAAAATAGCGGCCGAAGTCCAATTTCGTCAATACGGGTCGTATTGACCCAGGGTTTGGGCTTCGGCCGATAGAAAAGGGTGTTATAAACTAATTAAAACTATTAAATTTTGAATTTTCCTATTATTTTCCGAATTATTGACAAATTTCAGTAAAAAATCAATAACTTTGCGACCGTTGGTCGCAAAAACCTGAAAACATTGCAAAAAATGCGTAAAATCACGCCGCTTCAGTGCCAACCAAAATACACAAAAAAAATTAAAAACATACACCTAAAATTTAAAAAATACACAAAAATACACTTTTTTAATTTTAAAACCTAGAGTTATCGTCCAAAAAATTCCAACCTTGTACAGCCGTGTAGTCCCCGCAAGCGCGCTTCGGATAGCAGTTCCGGGACTCCGAAACTCCTCCCGGTTCTCCAGCTACAGCTTCCCAAAGTCCGGATTTTCTATTGTCGTTATAAAATTTTCCGGTGACCGGAAAAAAAATTCTAAAGTGCCTCCGGGCTGTGGAGGTGGTGAGGAACAACTTGCCAAAAACTGGTGCGCGTAGCTCCACTCCTTCAAGGTTTTTCCACCCACGTGGCAAACTTGTTTTCCCTTTTCCCGGAAAAACCCGTGGGCGTTTCGAGCTTCTGGTGGTGGCACAAGTTGCGGGCAAGCTGCCCCCTCCTGGATACCCCAAAAAATTGGGGGGTCGTCGATCTTGTTTCAAAGATATTAGACGAAAACTGTATATTTTTTCAAAAACTTTGAGGTTATAAAACCAGAAAATTAGTTTTTCTTCAATAAGTTTTTTCCTTCACTGAAATCCTGTATGGCACTTCACTTCACGCATGCGCGCCGCGATCGCGCAACTTTTGTTGTATAGCACTTCGTTATAACTAAACAATGTCCAAAGTTATGAATTTTTTACCGCGGAGGTTATAAAAATCGTGGCCAACTCGGGCGTGGTTGACAGCCGTGTGTTGGTTATTAATTGTTTAATATTACTTTTGTGCTTTGATAAATGACATGCAGAAAAAAGCTTAAGTATATTTACGATATACTCAAGTAGTTATATGAATATAACAAATCTCAAAACATATTACATTAAGTTACTCATTTCAAGTATGTCTTATTAAACAGTGAGCCGGCGAATACCGTCAAAATGTGCCGTGATCTGTGAGCGTGCCAATGTGTGCCGTGTCACTCACGACACACGATGCGATGTCGCCTGAGTGCGGACACTATGTGTACTCACACACTCACTGTGCCACCATTACCTCGCGGCTTCGCCTCATTGGTGCTAGCACAGTGTGCTAGCACGAATGAACACTTCGAACACTTCGGCAAAAGAGTGCCTCGCACGATCCTCATTTTAAAAGAGTGTGCTACCCATCACTACAAGGTGGAGATCCAACGACCCCGCCCAACCTTTTTTTTTTTTGGTGTCGTGTTGGAAAATCCTCATGGAGTCCCTCCGCCCTGGGGGAAGGGCGAAGGGGACTGTCAGACTCTTACTGACTAAAAACCAACCCGTGTTCCTCACGTACCCTTATGTCGGAGGGTCGGGTATCGCTGAAGCATTCCTCGCTACCCCCCGACGGGTATTGGCCCGCCAGATGGTCAGGCGGACCCCGAACAAAACCCCCTTGGCGGCGGATGAAGGTGTTAGGCTCCGCCGCCAAAACACTCAGCGGCCGCAGAGGATAGGGAGGACGGCAACGCAACACTGCATCTCCTCTTCCTCTGTGGCCCCACCGCGACGCAACGATGGCGCGCCTCCATTTGGTCGCGGGAGATAGGGCGCGCGGCAATGCAACACTGACACGCCTCTCCTCCCGCGACCGCACCCGACTGCGAGGGACAGAAGAACTGTCCCTCGCACCCGCCCCTTTGGACGCATCCTGCGCAGGCCTCCGTCAAGCCCACGCGGAGCGTCCCCTCCTGGATCCCTCTTAGCTTCACCGCGGGTGACCAATCCACGGTTACTAAGCCCTCCCACCACGACAAGGTGGAGATCCCACGGGGGGGGGGACCCCGCCCAACCTAACCTAACCTAACCCCCTTCCGCTGTCGCCGTGAGCCCTAGCGCCACGAATTTGAGCCGCTCCGCATTTGAAAAATTGTGAAAATGGGTTTTTTGACGTGAAAAAACCAGTGTTATACGTTTAAGGGTGCGCATTGACGAGACGTACACAACAGGGAAAAAAAATTTAAATTGGACCATGTTTTCAGTGTTTATTTTTTGTGTTTTGCTGTGATTTTCGAAACCTAACCTCAACATTTTTGTGTTTTTCGTGAACGCTGTGAGTTTTCCAGCGAGAACCTATAAAACTGGAAGTGTGTAAGTGTTTCTCTTGTCTTTATCTACCATCTGACGCGTTTTTTGGATTTTTCCGAGCAACCCCACCGAGCCGCGGACTATAAATAACCCCAAAAATCACATGGCGGTTTTTTCGTCGTGTTAAACTGGCGATATACGCTCAGGGGTGTGCATGGACGAGACATATATGACAATGACAATTTTTTTAAAATCGGGCCATTTCTTCTGGGTTTTTTCTGTTTTTCTGGAATTCTCGTAACATAACCTCCAAATTTTAGTGTATTCGTGAACGCTGCGAGGTATTAAAAGCGAGAACTTAAAAAACTGTAATTGTGGAAGTGTTTCCCTTGTATGTATCTACCATCTGGCGATTCTGAATTTTCCGATCAAACCCCACCGAGCTATGGACTAATACCCCAAAACCACATAGTGGAAGGTGGTCAGTTCGCCTAAAACTGTCCACAACCCTGTGTGAGGAGCATAAAGACGAGCCGGGGGAAGATTGGAGATCGGGAGTCGGGCCAGGGTTGGACGGGATACCACAGGAATATAAGTTGCCGGAGGGCAGGGAAGCCAACCCTCTCCAAGAAACCCCACACCAACTGGGAAGAACCCCTGAAGCCCCCACGATCAGTTTATGGTACGGGAAGAATATTCCCAGATCAATACCGTAGGCTACAGGGCCTATTTGCAGAAAGTTTGAAATGAAATGAAATGAAATGATACTTTATTTCGTGTAAACTTTGTATAAAGTGCTTACGAAACGTCAATTTTAAATTTATCAGTTGTACAAGTTTATATTTTTAAACATGTTGAATTAGAGCAGCTCAATCCCAAGCATTTTTGTCGTCTATATAATCGGAAATTTTATAATATGCTTTTAAACACAATTTAGTTTTAACAATTATCTTAAATTTATTTATTGTTAAATTTCTTATACTAAGAGGGAGCTTGTTATAAAAGCGTATACACTGCCCCATAAAACAGCTACTTATTTTGTGGAGCCGGGTGCTATGCACTACAAGATTATACTTATGTCTAGTATTTACAGAGTGAAAATCACTTTTTTTACTAAATTTGTCAATATTCTTGTGGACATATAACAGATTATCGTATATATATTGCGATACAACAGTTAGAATGCCTATATCACTGAACTTTCCTCTTAAAAAATACGAGGACCGAGGTTGTAAATTCCCCTTATTGCTCTTTTCTGCAGAACGAATATCGTGTTAAGGTCTGCAGCATTCCCCCCAGAGAAGAATCCCATAAGACATGATACTATGAAAGTAACTGAAATAAACCATTCTAGCTGTATCTACATCTGTAAGGCGTCTAATTGTCCTAACTGCATAAGCTGCAGAACTAAGTTTGGCCGAAAGTCTTTCTATATGCGGGCCCCATTGGAGTTTGGTAACAAGCATAATACCTAGAAACATAGCTGTCCCGACGGGCTCAATTCTGGATTCCTTAAGTTGTACATTGGTTTCCATCTGTTTAACATTGGGCATTGAGAATTTTAATAGTTTGGTTTTCTTATCATTAAGTAATAAATTATTGACATTAAACCAACTAACAACTTTAGAGAGTGCATTGTTTACTTCGTCAAAATTTATCTGTTGTCGTCTAATATTAAAAATTAAGGAGGTATCATCCGCGAACAACACAATCTCATGATTATTTTTTACATAATAAGGTTGATCGTTAATATAAATCAAAAAAGGAAATGGTCCGAGGATTGACCCCTGCGGGACTCCCATTTTCAAGGCAGAACCTGGAGATGTCTTGTCATTGATCTGGACCTTCTGGATTCTTTTGCCCAAGTAAGAAACCAGGAGATCGAGAGCTTTGTTCCTAACGCCGTAATGATACAATTTTCTGACCAGAGTGTCATGATGTACACAATCAAACGCTTTTGACAAGTCGCAAAAAATACCTAATGCATCTTGCGACTTCTCCCAAGCTGCAAATATGCTTTTGAGTAGCTCAACTCCTGCGTCAGTAGTCGAACGACCCCTCGTAAATCCGAACTGTTTCTCGTGGAGTAGATTATGCCTATTAAAATAACTAAGCAACTGACTAAGAATTAATTTTTCAAAAATTTTACTAAGTGTCGGCAATACAGAAATAGGTCGAAAATTAGAAGGGTCGGTTGTGTCACCAGATTTAAATAAAGGTATAACTTTACTATATTTCATTAAGTCAGGAAATATTCCAGAAGCAACGCAACCATTGAATACCGCTGCAAGATGTGGAGCAATTATGCTAATAATAGATGAAGTAGTCTTCACTGACAGTCCCCACCAATCCATTGTCTTTTTCATATTTAAAGTTTTAAATTGTTTAAGAATATCGTCAGTAGTAACAACAGTGAATTCAAAGGCTGCATCACATTCTGGCACGCAGTCCCTAAGAAGCATTTCAGCAGACATGGAAGATGAGTTGAGCGACTTTGTTGTCACTATAGGTATATTAGCAAAGAAATTCTCAAATTCTGTCGCAACTTCCAGATCCTCTGAAATACTCACATTATTGATTTTTAAAAGGTAGTCGCAGCTGCGTGCTTTGGCTCTGCCAGTTTCATTGTTGATGACATTCCAGGTAGCCTTCATAGTGTTTTCTGATAATTTTATTTTGTTTCTCAGATAAATAGATTTTGCCGTGTTACAAGCTTGTCTAAATATTTTGGAATATTTTCTTACGTAATTAATAAAGGTCTGACTATTATTATAAGACTTTTCATTATACAGTTCATATAACCTAATCCGGCTTTTATGAATACCTTCAGTTGCCCAATCACTAAACATCAGACGGTCAGTTACATTTAATTTTTTGGATGAAAATACGGTCTGAAATTCGTCATTAATTAATTTAAATAAAGAATTATATAACTGATCCGGATGGTCATGATGACGCAACCAACGCATTTTTCAAGATAAATTGTTTTTAAAAGTTTTTCTCTGGTCTCTCGGACATTCTCTTGGACAACAGATTAACTGCCCACTGTGATCTGACTGAAGCATATTAATCAAAGATTTGTGTATTGGTTTTATACTAGTAAATATATTATCAGTACAAGTACCACTTGTGGCAGTCACTCTAGTTGGTTCATAGAAATTATGACATAAATTGTATGACTTGAATAAATTTAAAAAATTTATAGTTGAAGAGCATTTTTCTAATATGTTAATGTTAAAGTCTCCACAAATAGCAACCGTTTTACGGCAATTACAAACTTTGCTTAGAGCATCCTCCATAATAACTAAAAAACTTTCAAATGGTGCACATGGAGGTTTGTATACACTCATAACAATGAACTGCTCAAACTCAACACATGTAATCTCTACTACTCGCTCAACAGAGAGGCTCACAATGTCAGTCCTTTCTTTAAATTTTAGAAATTTACTTGCTATGATTAACGAGCCACCATGGATAAAATTTTCTCTACTGAACGAGCTTACAACCTGGTGGTTATTAAAATTGAATATGAACTGTTGGCTTCTTAGCCAATGGTCTGTAATGCATAAAATATCAATATTGTTACAGTTCATAAACAATTCCAATTCTAACTAATTGCCCATCAACCCTTGTATATTTTGATGCACCAGGTTGATACAATTTTTAAAATTATTTTTTGTATGTGTGGTTGATGGAACTATATTTTTGTCACTTAAATTAGATACAGAATTTGGTGTCTTATTAAATATATTGCCAGAGATTGACTCTATTGTCTCAGAAGTCAATTTAAAGAATTTGGAACGGATTCCAAGCTTATATTGCATGTCAAATTTGACTGCTCAATAAAAGCAGTGTGGTTAGCCAAAACCTTGGCTGAGTTATTAATATAATAAGCTAGCGATGATGCTATTTGTCTTTTATAAAATTGTGATATATAATATTTATCATATGTCAAATAAAAATTTCTAATTAAAGCATTAGAGTCAAAAATGTCAATCAGATTATTATAAAATGTCATAGTATGCAATTTTGAATTAATCTTAAATCTATAATCATTTTCAGCTTGTGGCAACAGGTTACTGTAAGGAAAAGCAAGTAACAGAATTTTCTAACTTTTAAATTGAGTAATTGGTCAGTTGTCAGCCTCCCCTAACTTTGGCAGCTTCCTGAGGGAGAACGGCGAGCCGGACCACGACAGGAACGACGGCACCCGAAAGGGTAGTTATTTAAATATTATAATAATTTGTTGTAAATAGTTTATTTTAGGTATTTCATATTTTTGAGTGTTTTTATTTGCAAACAGTCCCTCAGACGCCATTACCAACTAAGTTTGTAATGCCCATATCTCGGGAACGGGGCGAGATATCGCAAAAATAACTACACAATCTTCCAATACACACCCTCAAAAACCACCCTCGGGAAGATTTTTGACAAAATCATCAAAATTTTTGGGTTTCCCGAGTCCCGGGAATCAGAGTAAGAACTCTGACAATTTTGGACCGTGAGCGACCCTCCGGCAATTTTCTCGGAGTCGACATCTCAATCCTAAGCCCTAAACAAGGCTGGCGAAGTTGGTAAATAACTACCCTTCCCACTCCCAGACCTTTACAAAATAGACCAGCGGGACTACTCTCTCCCTCTTACGGGATCCTGTTGTACTGGTTGAAGACCTATCAAATACAACTTTTCCCGCTAAATTCGGGTCAAAATTACGGTTTTTCACAACATTTTTAAATTAATTCGGCATTTTATCCCAACCGTAAAAAATAAGATGGTATAGATAAGAAATTTTTGGAAAACAGCTTTCGGACCCCCCATCGGACACCCCCCTCATCCTGCGTCAACAAACGGACCCACCCCGGATCTACCCCAAAAATTTCAACTCTTTACCCCCGAGTATAAGGGCTCAACCAATACAAGATGACCCCTGATCTAACGCATAATAAGAATCTAAGTCCTTTTTAAAACTTGGAAAAGGTTTTGAAATTCAATAACTCGGGAACCAGTGTCCCGATTTTGACCGGGTTTTCAGTCAAGAGATCGGGCAAAGTAGAGCTATTCGTCTGGGTAGCGAGAGACGCTCTACATAGAGACGCAAAACTTTTTCCAAGGACTTAGTTCTTCGATATACAATTGTTAGATTATAAGATCTAGGACAACCAGGATCCTGGTAGAGAACAGCTCTATTATAATAATTATAGAGTTAAAATATTTTATTTTTGTCTACAATTGTATCTACATTGACTCAAGTAGAACTTGTAGAGTTATAAGACTATATTGTAGAGTAGTGGACGGTAGAGTCAGTGACTCTACCATTGTAATTTTTTCTTTTACCTTTATTTTTACATATTTTTCTTTTTGACTTTTGTATATTTTATTTACGCCTCGACAGACGAGGACGATTCCAGCGAGAATGTGCTGGAAAAGGTGAGGAAGGCCGTGGATGCGACGGACGGCTGGATCAAGGTGGAGAGGGTCAGAAAGGCCAAAGACCAGAAGCTTGTGATGGGAGTGGGCACAAAGGAAGAGCAGTGGAGAGTGGAGACTGAAGGAAAGTATTGAGGAGAGAGCACAGGGTCTCACCGTCGATGAGGTGAAGAATAAGGACCCGATGCTGGTTCTTAGGGACGTCCTCAGTGTGCACTCTGACGAGGAGCTGCTGACGGCGTTCCCAGGAACCAGAATCGGGATGCTTTTCACGGCGTCGACGATGGGAACTCCAAGGTGCTAGTTAAGTACAGGCGGAAAGCACGAAACCCGCTCACTACCCACGTTGTGGTCAGCGTGCCACCTGTAGTGTGGCAGCGTGTGACGGGAAGGGGGTACGCCTACATAGACCTGCAGCGGGTAAGGGCCGAAGATTCTGACCTGCACGAGTGCGCTCTGGCCCACTCGTGCAGTGCACGCGTTGCCTAGGTTTTGGCCATGGGCGGAAGCACTGCAAGGACCCCGACTACAGCTGCTGCCACTGCCTGGGTAACCACGTAAGGCACGAGTGTAACGATTACTCAAACGGCAGACTACCTAACTGCATAAACTGCCACAATGTAGGATTGGCACACGGTGATCACAACGCTTTTAGCACCTCATGCCCGGTAAGAGAAAAGTGGGACAAGCTAGCTATTGCTGAGGGCCCTCACGTGACGAGAGTGCAATACACCGAGGCCAATCGGCCAGAATTTCGTCGGAAACAACTGCAATTGGCCACGGATAGCGCAACATCGCCAACACCCAACACTCTGGAGCGGACGAAGAAAAGGACCGTGAAAACCCCGAATTGCCTTTATCTCCTAGCAGAGAAGGCGGAAGCTGAACCATCAGTCAAATCTTGCCAGAACAAGATGAACTTGCTCTGGCCAAATGCCCACGCAGGAGGTAAAGAAAAGGCAGAGACGGATCAGCAGACCAGAAGGACCGCTCCGGACAGGACAAGGATGGGATCAGAGACGGGCAGGGACGGACTTGTGAAGGTTGCTAAACAGGTAAGTAAAGTTGGCAAACAATGCATTGCTACGCCAGCCAGCCAGCCAGCCAGTCAGCCAGTCAGCCAGCCAGCCAGATTAGCGATTTTTTCTGCGTGTATATGGTCGTTTTAGCATACGCGCTTACACGCGCGCTACATTACGCGTTTCAAAAAAACCGAACTCGCGTAAACGGGCTATTTCGGAACGTTCGCTCGAAATGTTTGTGATATCGTGTCAGTGTCAACATGGACTCTGAGGGCGGTTTCAGATTAGCGTATTTTTCAGCGCGTATACAGTAGATTCAGCGTACGCGCTTACACGCTCGCTACATTACGCGCTTCAGAAAACCGGACTCGCGTAAACGGGCATATTACGGCGTGTTCGCTCGAAACAGCAGTGACATCTTGTGAGTGTCAACATGGATTCAGACGACTCGTCGCGTCAACGCTCGTACGAGTTGCGCGTGTGCCAAACGGCGCGCCTATACGCGCCTACATGCGCTCCCAAAAACGATCTTATATGCGCGTATAAAACGCGAATCTGAAACCGCCCTGACGGCTCAAGCTTATACGAGCTTAGAAGCGCATCAACGCTCGTACGAGTTGCGCGTGTGCCAAAGAGGCGCGTCTATACACGCCTAAATGCGCTTCCAAAAACGAGCTTATACGCGCGTATAAAACTCTAATTTGAAACCGCCCTATCGGCGGCAGTTTATGATCACGTGGTCGCGCGGCCGGGGGTAATGCCCTCCAGCTGATTGATAGTAGCGCATACACTGCGTTGAGGGAACTTTAAAGCCGTTTATTTTAGGGAAATATTGACAATTTTGATTATGTTTATTTGGAAGAAAGTTATTTATCATTCAAAATACGATTTTGGAGTAATTAGAAAAAAAATGTCGTCACTTTGAGCCTCAATATCTCCAGAACCAGGAATTTCGCAGGTATTATGAATAGCCAAAACGTGTCCAAAAAGGCACGTTTGGCTGTCCATAGAGGGGTGTTAGTACCTACTCTTATGTATGGTAGTGATAGTTGGGTATGGCAGAAGAGTCATGAAAGTAGAATAAATGCTGAAGAAATGAGAGCACTGAGAAGTATGTGTGGTGTCTCTCTGACTGACAGAGTAAAGAATTGTGTGATAAGAGAGTGTTGTGGGGTAAAAGAAGATGTAGTGACAAGCATCGAGAAAGGTATGCTAAGATGGTTTGGGCACGTGGAGAGGATGGATGACGAAAGAATGACCAAGCAGATATATAAGGCAAGTGTGGAAGGGACAGGACGAAGGGGAAGACCTAGGCGGACGTTCTCTGACCAGATTGGAGACATCCTAAAAACAGGACAGGTGAGAAGTGCCCTGAACAGAAGAGCATGCATGAGGAATCTGATGGGAGTGAATGAAGCAAGAGAGATATGTCAGGATCGTTGCAAATGGCGTTCCGTAGTCGCTGCCTACCCCTCCGGGAAACAGGCGTGAGTCTATGTATGTATGTATGTATGGTGCCGAAGTAAAAAAATGTTCGTAATGTACAATATGGGGTTTCAGTTTTCGTTAAGGGTCTTTTTACACCCTGTATAAATAAATGATTTTGACTTTGACTTTATTTATTGCTAATGCCGAACACACGCCGGGTGCGCGCTCGGAGAAACGTGGCCAATGTGAGGTCGGCCGTAAGAGGTTTCATGTTCATTTGACAATGTTTGTCTAACTGTGCTTGTCATTTATGGTCAGACTCAATTATATGTTTTGTCTGTGCTTAAGGTACTTGAAGACTATAATCATGGTTTTATAACTTGGAACAAAGTTGAATATAATCTCATTTATTTACATAAAATGAGCGCTAGATGACAGTAGAACTCATTCTTTTACATAATCACTTATTCTAACGTTTAATTATTCTTATAATATTTATTTCTAAATCTAAAAAATATCTTAAATTTTTCTCCCTAAAAATATCTTTAAACAACAATTTTTATTTTGAAAACAAAATTTAAATGTTAATGTACGATGAGCAGCTGTCAAACCATAGAGTAAAGTAATACTACATTGTCAAACATGTTTGTCAAATTTGACATAAAAGCTTTTTGCAAATTTAAAAATCTCCGTTATTTTCTTTTGTGTGAATGGATATGTTTCTTATTTCATGTGCATTTTTTACGACGACCCAGCTTGTGATTCTGACGATCCTTCTTTCATCAACTAAGTACTGTGGCAACATATTGGACTCTGATTCCCACACTCTTCACCTAGGTACCCATCTTACTCGAGAAATTTTGCTTTCCACTGGCATTCAGCCACATTCACAGCAATGTCCACAAGAAAATGTTGTGTTTGAAACTGTAATAAAATTTGTAAGTAACTAAAGCCACTTTTATAAGTCATCTACTGATCTTAAGGATATCGTTTTGTATGTAAAGTTTCCTTAAAGTAATGGGCAGTCATTTTAAGGCATCAGTACCTTCAAAATAAACTGACACTAGTCTAATCCATGGAATAGTGCTATCCCTTTGGGTTGCGGAGGTCAGACAGGCAGTCGCTCTGTGGAAAAACTCATATTCAGCCAAATCCGGTTAGAGTAGTAAGCGGACCCCAGGTTGAAAACTAGGAGGATGATGATGATGATTAAAGCTATGAAAAAACCTATTTCTTTTAAAGACACTGAATGTATACATCCCCTGCAATGATTTTCACCATGCTACAGTATCAGAAAGATTGGTAAATGAAAAATGGGCAGACGGTTTAAAAAAGGCGAGAAAGTGGTGATCAGCGTATTGATGGCTCAGAAAGTTTTTTGTATTACCATCACTAATAACACGTAGCCGAATGATTCGAACAGCCTCCCTTAAACCCGGCTTGAATGACAACATATTTGATCAATTTGAGAAAATAATAAAAATAATTTTTAAAGTAATTAATGATGGGCAAGAAAATTTTGCAAAAGGAAACATATTATGCTTCTGTAAAGTGAAAATCCTGCATATCAAGGACTTTGCTTAATGCCAAAAGTGATATATCATGTCAATCCAAAGAAAATATCAAACATGAAAGTAAAATATGCAACACAGGTTTTTAGCCGAACTATAGCTGCCAGCGATTGTATCGCACAGCCTGCGTGTCAATGAGATGAATACGCTGCGCTGGATAAGTGGAGTCATGCGGAAGGACTGCATTAGGAACTCACGCATCTTGAATCAAAAAATCTCTAAAATTTTGAAGAAATATGCACCAACTTATTTATTTTTACTTGGTGTAAAGTCATCAATAAAGTTTTGACTGGGTCCAGAATTGACTATGATCAAAAATCTCAGATACAACAAAAATGTTATGAATATTGTTAAAAACGTTTGAAAAATAAAGGGTGCCATTAAATCAATGTTTTATTTTATATAATTGTACAGTACGCAGTAAAGTAACACACCTGGTGAAAATTAAATGGTTCAGTAGCATGTACATCCATAAGCGAAAACCATGGTTTTCACATAGGGATGTATATGTTATTGAACCATAATAAAATAAATTTATCTAATATTATCTAATTAAGTACGATAGTTAAAAAATGCTTGAAACGACCGCCAGGTAGCGCTAATAGCTTGAGTGACGTCTCTATCCTCCTATATACAAAGCTACTCTGTGACTATAATATTAAAGTACAACTGTGAAAATGGCATAGAAATTATCAATTATAACATGTTTTATTTCCAACCATATTCTAATGAACTCAAGTATTCATCACATTACAATTTTACAATATTGAAATAGCAAGGCGTGATTAATTGAAGCGATATTTCATACGTCGCCGCGTCGGATGATAGTCAATGAAGAGAGCTATGCTGATAAAGTCGAGTACACCTGTAGGTCAGCAGAGTTGACGAGTGCGAGAGTGACGAGCGGTCAGGCAGTGAGGTGCGCGAGCAGTGGCGAGTGACGAGTAACGAGTGAGGAGGGAGGAGGGAGGGGGCGGTCACGATGGCGGCGCAGTTCCCCATGTTCCGGCTGGTGACGCTGCTGGCGCGCCAGGTCGCCGCGCCCGTGGCCGCCAAAGTCAAAGTATCGTATAACCTGCACGTAGCACTGCTAGCAGCTAGCACTTAGCGGGGTCGAGCGTGAGAGTGAGAGTGTGTGTTGTGTGCGCAGAAGTTCGCGACGACGAACGCGTGGTTCCGGCGGCGCGTGTGCATGGCGCTGGGGCGCGGCTACCACGTGGCGCAGCTGCGGCTGCGGCTGTGGGCGTTGGCGCTGCCACAGCCGCGCGCGCTGCCCCCCCTCCCCGACAGTGTGGCGCTCGAGCGCGGCGCCAACCTGCTCGGTGCGTGCCTTCGAGCGAACACTCGACACAGTTACTATACACTGTACACACTGTATGACCCTTAACAATTATCTAACATGTTTCGTTTGTGAACAGGTGAAATTATCATCTTTGCTATTGGATCACTTATTTTAATTCTTGAATTAAATAGGCAAGGAAACGTGCAAGAATTAAGGGTAAGTTTATTTTAGTGTCAATTATAAACCCAACAAATAAATGTTTGACTGTTATGCATGTACGGTTGGTGTGACGCGAGGTTTTAAGATTGAGATAAATATATGAATATAGAGGCTTGCAGTGAGGTGGTGTGACGAACTGACGAGTGCGGTGTGCGGTGTGTGCAGGAGGGCGCGGAGCGGTCGCAGCGCGTGGCGGTGCTGCTGCAGCTGCAGGAGCTGGAGCGCGAGGTGGCGCTGCAGCAGCAAGACATCGAGCGGCTGCTGGCCGCGCTCCGCCGCCGCGCCACCAACCCCCCTCCCGCAGCCCCCGCGCCGCCACACTCACCCGACTCCTCCGCCGAACATATCAACTCATCAACATGCGATTAACTTAGCTCATTTTGTGAGATCCACTTTGCCATGGAACTTGAAACAACCGTCTAGTAATACCACATATGACGTCAGCTACAGCTCCGTCTCCGAGAATGCCGCTGTTCTGTCTGCAGCTCCACTCTTAACTGCTTACACAGTCTGTCAGTGCGGAACAGGAACTGACCACGCCCGTTTCCATATGATAAGATAAACATAAAATCTAGAAAATAAAAAGTAGCAGTAATTAAATGATATACCTCTGGCCCTGACTATTTTCTATAATTTGCTATTTGTTTGTTCCACTGACTGACTATTTACAGCATTAATGAAGCTCCGGTGCGGCGATGCTATCAACATAGGTACGTAAGTAGGTGTACTTAGGCTTGTCACGTTCTACCTGCCTACCCTATACCTGAAAGTGGAGCCCCCCATCAGCCTTTAATAGTCCAATGCTGGACTAGGCCTCTCCTTTGAAAGGAGGAATTGGCCTACTATACCACTCTGGCCAAACGGGTTGGTATAGGGTTTGTATCAAGTTTTCCTTCTCTTGCAGTGTTGTTCTCTGCATTATATGCTCCCTCTGTCGGCTCTTACGGCACCCATGGGATGATATATGGGGTGGTGACATTTCGTATTCTTAATCCGTCACCAGCACCACACGGACAAACGGAAAGTGGAGCTCAGCGGCGAAATACGTCGCAATACTTTTTACATACGCAGTCACAGTGCAATTAAGGAACTTTTCAATTGAGTCAAATTCATTTTCTTTTTAATGAATTTGTTAGTCTTATCCTATCCTACTAATATTATAAATGTGAAAGTTTGTGAAGATGTATGTATAGATGGATGGATGGATGTTTGTGGCTACAATTTATAAAAAAATTGTATACCTAATGTTGCAATAATGTAACGAAAAGTATCTAACAGTATTTTAACTCCATAAAAACGCACGAGACGAAACTCGAGTTATGCCTACCTACGCGCCTCGAGCAAAGTACACCCTAAGGGTCAGAAGATATCTGACGGAAGATGCGTCGAACGTATTTTTAGAGCTACCCGGCACCCACTCCGTACCGCCTCGCTTCGTGCGGTTAGTATTCTTTATATGGATTTGAATGGGTATGCGCTCACTACATCAACTCCGTAGCGTCACCGGATCGTCTCTGTCGTAAGCCCTCCACGCGTGGACGACGAGTGGACCACTCGGTGACAACTCGCTGCTCGCATGCTTGTCCTGCGTTGACTGCGCATCGCCAACGCGCGGGTCCGAAGCAGACCGCGCGCTGCCCACGAATCATCTTTTTGTTGCGTCTTTCATTTTCTTCTTCATCAAGCGCGATAGCTATGAGAATTACGAAACACACGTGTAGACCTAGTGCCCTAATTGTTAACAGACTACTCGAAAATTCGTAGACCAAGCGACGTCCACTCGTTGACCACGCGGCGTTCACTCGTTGACCGCGCGGGGTCCGCTGGTTGACCGCGCGACGTCCACCCGTGGACCACCTGTCGACAACGAGTGGACGCCGTCCGCCGAGGTGGTGCGGAGTGGGTGCCGGGTGGCTCTAATGAGCTGTGACCTTATTCCGTCAATTGAGTCGGTACACATCTGACGGTAAATGCGTCGAGCGTATCTGCACACATTCGCTGAAAGCGTGGCTTTATGCACACATATCAGTTTGTTTGTGCAGGGCTGCACTCAGGGCAGCTCAATATTTTACTGTCATATTCTTTTACCTAATCATTTTTCGTGTTCCCTGATGTTACGTAGTCACTGAAGTCCTGTAGTTATTTATATTGCAATTCGAGTTTGACTATTAAAAATATGTCAGACTTCGGACATTATTTATAGTAGCCAACAAGCGTTATTTGAATATATTTCCTATATAGGTATCGAGGTTCAAAAATAAAAGACGATGATACGATTTGGTTATGGTTTTTAACAAAATTTATACAAATGATATAGAAGGGGTTACAGTTGCAGCGCATGACACAAAATATTTTCTATGTAGGTAGGTATGGAAATTGTTCCCGTGAACCTTTAGTACCTACCTCATACCTATAAATTGGCCCACGATCCAAGCTAGAGAGTATGCGTACACTTATAGCACATACTAAATAGCATTAGTATGTGCTATAAGTATGTATGTGCTATAAGCGTCGTACTGATCGGCATCGTACGCATCGGACGCATCGCATTTTTTTTCATACTGCGTCCACTGTATCGGCAGCGATCGGATTGCCGACGCAAGTACCAGTGATCGAACATTGTATTTGTGAGAATTGAAGAAAGCGAAGAAGAACAATTTGTCGTTATTGCTTGTTTGTTAGTAGAAGAGGAAGAAAATGTAAACACATCTAAAAAAAGAAAACGAAATGTCTAGATACACGACATTCGGTATGACGTCATCGGCACGCATCGCAAAAGTTGCGTCTCGGAGCATCCGTGTCGGCATTGCCGATGTGCGATCCGTACGATGCGGATCAGTGGACGCACTTGTATGACTTTCTATACAAAGAATACTACGATCCGTAAAATGCGATGCGTCCGATGCGTACGATGCCGATCAGTGGACGCTTAGCTTAACACTACACATTATTCTACACATTTCGTTTCTGAAAAAATAAGTAAGGTCTGGCGGCTCCGGAATCTTACTCTACAACGCATCAGTCAAAATCACCGATCTGGGAATGACATGGATATGGTATGTCTAATACCTACGAATTTAGCGTGCATACCTACGAAATTAGCGTGCATACCTACGAAACGTTGGGCAAATAAAATGGCTGCCATTTGGGCTGTAGGGTCAGATGTTCAACAATGAAACAGTGGTACACAATAAAACATTGCAATATTTCTAAAATGCTACGTTGCTAGATCGTGCATTATATCGCGTAAGGATCCTCTCGAGACTACCCCGCCGCACCCCAGTTTGCGTTGGCGTCACGTGGAAGAAGACGTGTCTGTGGAGCATTTTTTGATTTTTTACAAAAAAGTAAATATTTTGGTCATTCTTTAAAGATTTTTCATTCAAATATGGTTGATAAATTCATATTTTTCATGATTACCTACCATTAAAAATATATCAGAGACTAAGTGGAACAGATCATATGTTAAAAGTGTTACAATTTAGTGATATTTTTTTTGAGGGTATTAATATAAACCCTATGTAGTCAACAATTAATGAAACAGTTGCACAATGGACACAATGAAACACTGTTTCATTGTGTACTATCTTGTTTAATTGTATACTATATACCAAACAAAATCTAGTTTCCTAGCAAATTAATAATTTTTGAGGCTAGAAATTAATCTTATCATTTGATGTTTATTTCTCATTTAAGATTGCGCGTACTAAATCTCAAAAGGAAGAAAGGCGATCATTTAGGAGAAAATATGCTTCGAGCTATTCTATTGCACAGAATCATCTTAATTTAAAGTGATCTCTGCCAATTATTATACTTAGCTATGATTGTTGTGACGTCGTGCCTCCGCGCTTGCGAGCCCCACTACGATGACGCACTGGAGTGGGGACCCTCACCCGCTTGCCGACGACATATATACCGGCGACACACGTGGTTGCCTTGCTTTTTCTTCGGCTGGGACACGTGAAAGCTGAGTATCCATCCGTGGACCTGTGGAGTGTTAACTTACGACCTACGCCCTGGATAACTATCTAGCCGGTTAACCCCTAGTGTCGGTTCTTTTATTAATCAAAATTGTGAATCTGGAATATAACGCGAGTTTAATCTGTCCTGGTGATATTTTTATTTATTTCCCGTAAGACAACCTAAGCATCTCTTTTTATTGCTCGGCGAGTGATCGATCCCGGCTATCCCGTGAAAATCGATCACCCGTGCGACATTGGCGCCCAATAGAATTTTTAAATATATTTTTAAAACGTAAGTTGGCACTTTACAGGTGAGTGAAATAATTTCTTTTTCTCTTGTATATTTTTCTCCTGTGTGTGCATATATTCTGGTGTGGTGAATTGCGTACAGGTACAGTTTCTATCTATTTTGGTTGGCCATAAGCAATTTAACTGTGTAAATAACATAACGGTGATTTAATTAACGTCGGTCTAAAATCACGTTTCACTGCGGGCAGCGTGCCCAGCCGCCAACCGGTTCTAACCGCTTTGCCGTTGAACTACGTGCCTCGTGTTCGCGAAAAAAATATTGTGATTCAACCTTTGAGTGACCTTTAAGTAATTTTTCTTAATCCTTTACCAATCATCACACCATTGTATAATTTAGTGTATTTCAGCTTTTTTAGCACGGTATTCGATTTTCTGGCGATATTTAATTTTTTTTCTAGTACCGGCGTAAATACTTAGATTTTCTATTATTGTTTTGTAATAATGGCTTACATTATAAATTTCTCATTATTAACTAAAGCGGAATTAGAATATGAGACCACAATACGCGGCGTTTCAAAGCCTGACGATCCCCGCAAACAAATCGCTAAACTTCCAGTTAAAATTCCCTCGGAGGATATATTATCTTCACCCTTCCCACCAGAGGAGGATGTGGCTGAAGTGGAAAAGTCGTTATTAAGATCAAATAGACACTTATCTATGTTGGAAGCAAACTATACCTCCGAGCTTCAACAGAAGGTCGAAACCGTGCTTCACCATTGTTTTCATCGACTGAATAGGGTGGATACCGGCAGTCTTGATATTAAAAAAATTGAGTCTGTGTGGAATAAATTTAATGACTTATATGCGAAATTACAATTAATCACGCGTCGTAGTTCGCGGTCGGATTGCTCAGTGGCAGAGGGAAACACTTCCTATAATTACGACCGTAAGCTTTTCTCGGAATTAGGTAAATTCAAATTTAACGGTAAATCATGTGTAAGATCTTTTATTGAAAAAATTGATGAATTTATGTCCTGTAGATCTATTCCACATGACAAGATGTTGTCTTTCGCTTTTGAAATATTTTCGGGTGACGCATTAGTTTGGTATCGTTCTGTTAAAAATAACGTAAAGACTTGGTTAGAACTTTGCGAACTTTTAAAACGAGATTTTAGTCCGCATAACTACGATTACCGTCTTATGACGGAGATTCGTCAGCGCTCACAAGGCGAGAACGAATCAATAACTATTTACGTGGCAAAAATGCACGGTCTGTTTTCGCGACTTAGTTCTCCTATCGCTGATTCGGAGAAGCTAGAAATTTTACTAAATAATATTAGACCTTGTTACACTAATTGTCTGCTCACTGCAAAGGTTGTTGACGTTGATAGTCTGGTCGAAGTTTGTCGTCTTTTCGAAAATTACCAAACTCGCAGTAAGCAATTTTCCGAACCCCCTAAAGTTTCAAAGAATACTGTAGCACCCGATCTAGCGTATAATTATCCGTTTTCTAATTTTTCTTCAAACAAAAATGTTTACAATCATAATAACTTCAATAAATATAACTCTGTCGCCGATACATCGAGATACAAGTCTGTGCCACAAGTCAACGCCGTATCGAGTACTTCTAATATAAATAAAACTTTTTGCGTGCGTTGTAGATGCAATTCGCACTCATTACGTAATTGCCGTCAGCCACACTACCTAATCTGTTTTAAGTGCGGCACAAAGGGTTTCAAGGTGTCAGACTGCCCCAATTGTAAATCTAAGTCGACCCCTACAGTTTCAAAAAACTAGTTAATAAGGATTGTGGAAAATCAAATTATACAACTAATTGTAATAAAACAGAGTGGAATAATTGGTTAGACTTTTTAAAAAAATTCTTTAATAGCTATCATATTTCCTCAATCCGTAATTCTAAAGTAGAATATTTACCTTACGTTACTCTAAAATTAAACGGAATACCTACCACAGGTCTTTTAGATTCTGGATCTTGCGTTACAATTTTAGGTAATAATTTGCATAACTTATTTTTGAAAGACAATGTTTTGGATAAATCGAAACCTTTAAGGTTAATAACAGCAGGCGGTGAACGATTTGAGTCCTTGGGATCGGTGTTTCTACCCTTCGAGTTTCAGGATAAATTGATTAACTTAGAAGTTCATGTTGTACCTGGGATTCAAAATTCCCTTATCCTTGGCATGGATTTTTGGCGAAGCTTTGGCCTATTTCCTAACAAATTGGAGTCTGTTTTGATTGTGAACAAGTCTGACGCTCAAGTAATGGAGTTGCAGGCAGTTCCCCCTACACATCTTGTTTCTTATGATCATCTTACAGTCGACCAGAGAGCTACCGCTGACAACATTATTTCTAAATTTACCGATATTTCATACGAGAAGCGGGGTCTCGGTTGCACAAATATTATTTCTCATTCAATTGATACAGGTGATTGTCCCCCTATTCGGCAAAGATTTTATCGCATGTCTCCCGATAAACAAAGAATATTAATAAAGCATCTTGACGACATGCTCTCAGAGGATGTTGTTGAACGATCAGAAAGCCCGTGGTCAAATCCGGTCATTTTGACACCAAAGAAGAATGGTGAACTGCGTTTCTGTTTGGACAGTCGAAAATTAAATTCCGTTACAAAAAAAGATGCTTATAGCTTGCCTTATATTTCGGAAATTTTAGATAATCTGAGAGATGCTAAATACTTGTCTAGTTTAGACCTGTCTAAATCTTTTTGGCAAACATTAATTAAAGAAGAGGACCGTTGCAAAACAGCCTTTTATATTCCCACGCGTGGCACATTTCAATTCAAAAGAATGCCTTTCGGTCTTACGAATGCGCCAGCTACTCAACAACGATTAGTTGATATTTTATTTTATGGCCCAGAATTTGAAAATAAGGTTTTCTGTTTTATCGATGACATAATCTGTATCACGTCCAGCTTCAGCGAGCATATTACTCTTTTATTACGCATTCTTGATAAACTAAAAAGCGCTAATTTAACAATTAATCTCGAAAAATGTCAATTTTTTAGAGATAAACTAAAATATTTAGGCTATGTTGTCGACTCTAGTGGATTGCATCCCGATCCGGATAAAGTTAATTCAATGAAAAATTATCCCACTCCTTCTAATAGAAAAGAAGTACGTCGATTTTTAGGCGCAGCCTCGTGGTACAGGCGTTTTATACCGAATTTTAGCTCTATTGCTGCACCCTTAAATAAGTTAACATCTCAAAGTAAAAACGCACCTCCATTCTGCTGGACGACAGAGGCTAATGAGGCGTTTAATAACCTAAAGAATTGTTTGAATTCCTCCTCGGTGTTGGCTTGTCCTGACTACTCGCAACCGTTTGAAATACACTCAGATGCTAGCGATTTTGGTCTTGGCGCGATCCTCTGTCAAAGGTTAAATGGTGAGGAAAGAGTCATAGCGTACTATAGCAAATCACTCAGTAAGCAAGAAAAAAATTACAGTGCCACTGAGCGAGAGGCCCTGGCTGTTCTATCTGCTATAGAACACTGGCGTTGTTATGTTGAAAATGGTAAAAAGTTTATTGTTTACACTGATCACGCTGCTTTGAAATGGTTCTTGACCTTGAATAACCCTACTGGCCGGTTAGCCAGATGGGGAGTTCGCTTATCTTCCTATAATTTCGAAATACGTCATCGTCGGGGTTCCGATAACGTTTTACCTGATTTTCTGTCTCGCTCTTTACCCGTTTCTGCTATTGCTAATGATATAAATATAGATATTAATCCTAATCAGAATTTACCAGTTTCTACTAATGATCCTTGGTATTTAAATATCTATAAAGGCTGTTTAAGTTCTCCGACTTCCTTTGTTAACTATCAAGTAATAAACAATAAATTGTATTGTTTTAAAAAAACATTAAACCCTCTCACTAGAGAATTTCAATGGAAAGAGGTTATTCCGTCTGACCAAAGAACTGACATTCTAAGGGAGAATCATTCTTCGCCCACTGCTGGACATCTGGGTATCTTTAAGACATACAAACGTCTTGCACTTAATTACTTTTGGCCTGGTATGTACTCCGATGTTGTCAAGTTCGTCAGTTCATGTGAACCTTGTATCACCCATAAACACCAAAACCACCCAAATTTAGGTCTAATGGGAAAACCCAAATCATGTCAAAAGCCCTTTCAGACGATTAGTATTGATTTGATTGGTCCATTGCCCCCCAGCAGAAAACAAAACACTTTTATATTTGTGGTCAGTTGTTGTTTCTCTAAATATTGTTTGCTTTTCCCCATTAAACGGGCAACTGCAGAAGTGATAACAAAAATTCTCGAGGAAAATGTATTTTTGGTGCATGGAATTCCATCTACTATTGTTTTGGATAACGGTAAACAATTTATTAGCGCAACCTTTAAAAGTATGTTGTCAAAATATAAAATTCCAAATTTGCATTTTACACCGTTGTATACTCCCCACGTTAACTCAGTTGAACGCTACAACAAAACCATTATTACAGCTATTTCAACTTTCATAGAATCTGATCATCGAATCTGGGACACTTTAATCACTAAGGTTCAGTTCGCCCTTAACTGCGCAGTTAGTGAGGTTACTGGTTATTCTCCTAATTTCCTTGTTTTTGGTAGGGAGGTCATAACATGTGGTTCTCAGTATATTGACAAGGAATTTAATTCCAATATGGTGCTCGAACCACGGGACGGCTATGCCGAAACTTTAGGCTGCTTATCCTCTATTTTCGAGAAGGTACATTCAGCTCTGTTGTCGGCCCACCAACGAAATTGTTCATCTTATAATCTTCGCCGTAAACCGGCAGAATTCAATGTCGGTGATATAGTTTGGCGCAGAACGTTTCTACTTAGTGACAAGGATAAATACTTTAGCAAGAAATTGGCGCCTAAATTTATTAAATGTAAGATTGCCTCAAAAAAGTCACCTCTAGTATACAAACTTAACGACATGGCCGGTAAACCTTTAGGAGAATGGCACATCAAAGATCTAAAGTTGATTAATTACAAAGAATAATAAAAGCATAAACACAACAATGTAAGACGCATATCTACACTAAGTTATAATTACCTACATAATCATTTGTGAAGGCCAACAATGGTTCTTATGTTTTCGAGTCGAAGCCCACAAGATAATGTATTGTGTTGTGTTAATGATTTATGTAAACAGGCTAACATAAAATGAATAAATGTTTCAGTTATAAATGGTAACAAAGTTTATTACATGTAATATTGTTACAAAGAATCTGTTGTTTATCTAACTATCAGTTATGGCTCAATGGTTAAAAAGTCGTTGTAGGATCGGTCTAGTGTTCGATTCTCGCATGTGTATTTTCTATAAATGCATATTGATTGGCGTGTTGTTTTTCGCTGTGCCTTGTTCTGAAGTTCTGTTGTTATTCTTAATTCTGTATAAATTCCATAATCAATTGTTATTATAGGTACTTTATAAACATTCAGAGTAATTAACCGTGCGTCGCGAGCTCGGAATAGTCGAATCGTACCTACCTAGTTGTCGTTATGACGCACGCGCGTTCACTCAGCGACGCGCCGATAAATAAATGCCTAACTAATGATTCACCATTGTTTACATTCAAAAGGTGTTTACTGGTCGTGTTGTAGTATTAATTAGAGCAAAATATTTATTAAATTCTTTCCTTTGACATTGAGCGGTCCGGTCGTGTCTGAGGCTTATATTACTTTTGTTCATCGTTACGAAAAATTTGTTGTTACACCTAACTATATTCAAAAAGTTTACTTATCTAGTGGCAAAGGCCGAACCCAAGATTTTTAAGTCGTAGGGCTAGATCAAGTTCTTATATCTACAAACCATTATTACCTAATAATTACCCTAAGCGCTTCTCCATAGATTGTTATCTTTGCTATTGGGCCATTACACTGGCCTTGGCATTTACTTGTAGGTATGTGTGATGAATTATGAATGATAAATGTTTATGTTCAAGTTCAGACTGCCGTTGTACGCGTGAAGAATGCAAGCGTGGGTCATTATTATTTAGGTATACTAATTAGCGTATAGGGTTGTCACTTGTTCAAGGTACTCATGCCCCTGTTTTCTCTAATTCCAGGGAGTATCTTCAGGGCTGCTACGCCCGTTGGGCTAGGGAATTTTCCTTAGGGAAAATCCCGGCCTAACGGGGGGGGTGTGTGACGTCGTGCCTCCGCGCTTGCGAGCCCCACTACGATGACGCACTGGAGTGGGGACCCTCACCCGCTTGCCGACGACATATATACCGGCGACACACGTGGTTGCCTTGCTTTTTCTTCGGCTGGGACACGTGAAAGCTGAGTATCCATCCGTGGACCTGTGGAGTGTTAACTTACGACCTACGCCCTGGATAACTATCTAGCCGGTTAACCCCTAGTGTCGGTTCTTTTATTAATCAAAATTGTGAATCTGGAATATAACGCGAGTTTAATCTGTCCTGGTGATATTTTTATTTATTTCCCGTAAGACAACCTAAGCATCTCTTTTTATTGCTCGGCGAGTGATCGATCCCGGCTATCCCGTGAAAATCGATCACCCGTGCGACATTGTGATTTTATAATTTTATAAGATGAAATTGTTTAACTAGGTAGTTAAGTAGTTTAATTAACGAGTGCCATAAATATAGCACAAGTAATTATTACTTTAAGTAACAATTATTGTAAGGCGTTATCTTAACTACTAGTTATAGATAACCTAAAGAGTCTGATTACAAATACATTATAAGTACAAATATTAATAAAACCTTTTTTTATTGAACTCGAGCATTTTTTATTATTCACCTACTCCATACATTTTAAAAATATGAGTCAGACACTTAAATTATTGTCTCATTGTTGAATTTGTAGTGTTTCATTGTTATCCCCAGAACGGACACAATTAAACATTTCCAATATGTTTGCTTTTATTTTTTTGCTGGTTGATTACACATTAATTAAAAAAACATAAATAACTTCCGATACCTACCCAATAAAGTTGTCTATGTACCTTCAAAAAATTAAACGTGTATCTGTAAAAACTAAAGGTGTACGAGATATTGAATTCTTAGTGTTTCATTGTTGAACACACTATTAATTATTATGTTTCATTGTTGAATTTGAGGTGTTTCATTGTGTGCACTACTGTGGACACAATGAAACATTTCCAATTTATTTGAATTCATTTTTTTGCTGATTGATTACTCATCAATTTATAAAACCATAAATGGCATTCTATACCCAATAAAATTGCCTACATACCTGTAAAAAAACAGACTTCTATCTGTAAAAACAAAAGTTATAAGAGACTTTAAATTTTTTGTGTATCATTGTTGAACACCTGACCCTACTCCAGAATATAATCGATATCGATATGGAGCCGGTTAGAGGAAAATAATACATTTTTGTAGTAATTTACTTTAGTTAGTTAAGCAGCTATCAGACGGCACGATTCATCGGACCGATGAGTAGGGCTCGATAGATTGGGCGTTCTGATCACACTACACGATATCGCCACCCTAACTCACTTGGCAGCCGAACGCCGAGCAGTGAAGATGGCGGCAAAGTATCAGCAACTTGGAATCGCTCTTGCAGTAACAGCGGGTGTAGTGAAAGAAAAAAATAAAAGATGTTGGGTGAAGGAAAATTTACTGTGGAGAAATAAATTTTGTAACATGAACATTTTGTGTGTGTTAGAGCCGGAGGACTTTAGAAATTACGTCCGAATGAATTCTGGACAATTTAATCATCTTTTTAGAAACTGCCAGTACGTTGAGTATTATCTCTCTTTGGCGTTCCGTAGCCATTTTCACTCCACACGTCCTTTCACGCTGAACGCCGCGCCGGCACTGAGGGCCCTTACCGCGATCAGACGGCACGATTCATCGGGACTTAGGGACTTAGGGCGGTCGAGCACCCTCGATCGCCCGATTTAGGGACACTAACAGCCTAACAGCGATCACACCACCCAATCCATCGGGACTTAGGGACTTAGGGCACGATGAATCGGGCCGTCTGATCGCTGCTGTCGAGCACCCTCGATCGCCCGATTTAGGGACACTAACAGCCTAACAGCGATCACACCACCCAATCCATCGGGACTTAGGGACTTAGGGCACGATGAATCGGGCCGTCTGATCGCTGCTTAAAACTTTTGCCAGATTAGTTTATTCCATAATGCAAATGTAGGCGAACATGGCAAAGCGAAAGACGATCCTTGTATCAAACATGTAACAAAATATTCTCTGGTAGCCAATATCGATACTGTGTCGCTGAGAAAGTACCGGACATTAGTGGCACCATACATACGGTAATGAAACACACAGCCTGAAGCACTGATTCATCTGGTTTTTAGACGTATTTATGCACAAAAACAAAATTATTATTAAAATAAATTACGATTTCACAGCAGATGTACCCTTTGCCTATATATATGATGTTATAGACGGAGGGATCCGCATGCAAGATCATCACTAAAAGGTCTGACACAGGTCACCGTGTGGGGACCCATTACCCGTCAAAATTTAAAAGAACTTCATTTGAAACTTCTTTTTTTAACTTTTACTTCGTTCCTTAGACTATATATATATACAGTTATAGACGGAGGGATCCGCATGCAAGACCATCAGTCATAGGTCTGACATAGGTCACCGGTGTGGGCCTCATTACCCGTCAAAATTTAATAGAATAGATATATGGCGTTATTCTCAAATAACGTCATTCGTAACACTATGTGTAAAATGTAATTTTTCTATATGTACTATTTGCCCCTTAGACTATATATATTATGTAAATAGACGGAGGAATCCCATCGCTCAAAGGTCTGACATAGGTCACCGCGTTGGGCCCGATTACCCGTCAAAATTTAATAGAACTTCATTTGAAAGTTTGATACTTCGTTCATAGACATTTTGATTTATTCGTATAAAGATTGTGACGCATAAACATAGTGACGTTATAACTTTATCGATACTTTTATTTTACAGACTAGCTTCGGCCCACGCATTCGCCGATGTGGGTGTCAGTTATTGCAAAAATAGATAGCCTTTGCACTATTGTGATGTAGAAGCTATACTGCAATATTTCTTTGAAAAATAAGTTTACTTGAATATAGTTATGTATATCAAGAAAAGTGTTTTCATCGATCATCACAAACTTGCGTGTTTATAAAAGTTCAAATAAAACCATCTGCTGCTAATAGCTTGTGTAATTAAATGCAAGACTTCACATGTAGATCGATACGATTAACTGTACTGAGTACTGAGTAGTCATTGACTACTTTTTTGCAGTGGCGACGGATTGCCGGACTAATAGGACGGACTAGTATGCCAATCTTAAAACGATAAATTACCATGATGCTAATCGTGTGAGTCATTATCATGATTAAATAATCGTAGCCATGATAAACGTGTCGTCATGCAAACGACAAGTAGACTGCTGTGAACCCTTAAAATATTTGTTAATACTAAAAACTGTACCTACACAAATGATACCGAAAGTCAATTTTGATCAAAATGGATAAGGATCAATATTATGCTTATAAAAAACCCTTAACAAATTATGCAATACTAGGGGTTACTCGCAGCTATGCTCGTAAATATTTTTTTAACGTTGTTTTTGCCTGATTCTGTGGTAATTTCGAGAAATTCCTTTTTAGTGCACCTTTACTCTACCCAAGAAACATATAAATGACAAATTTCAGCTTCTTGCACCCCCAGTAGCTTCGGCTGTGCCACATCTGTCAGTCATTCAGTTACGTAAGGCTTTTATATATACAGATTATAGACCAAAAAGTTGTCGTGTTGCTACTTTTTAGGACATTGAAAGGGTAACTTATTATATATCGATATACCAATGTCGACTCTGGACGTAACCCTTAATAGTCCCTTTACGCGTATGGCAAGGTTGTATAATGAGTGGAGTACTACAATAGACAATAACATCGACGTATTTTCAATGAAATTTATATCATACAGACGCTCTCTAATAAACCATTATTTGCATAAACCTTAATGATTGATATATATGTATGTACACACTTTTAAAATTTTTAATTTATTTTAGATGTTGTTATTCTTTTTTTATGTTTCGTGATTAGCCGTGTATAGTAAAGTTAAAGTCTCACTTCTGAAGCTATGATTAAATGCCATGCATACCTATTACCTGTTAATCGCTAAATATGTACCTATTTATAAGATATTGTTTGAAATAGAATTAGTTTTTATTATAAGTCAAATCGATTAGATCGATTGAGTAACATTTTGTTTAGTCTATTGAAAATTTCTGACAATGGTCACACTGAACTGTCACTTCGGTCTCTTCCCGCGTTGAAAAGTTACCACGTTGTCGACTCGTACGTAAAATAAAATATCGCCTTTTGAAAAGCACATCATTGTAGCTACGCGAATATTATTGTGAGCACACCTTTTTGCATTTCGTGTGAATTGATTAATTGAACTAAATAGAGTAAACCGCCTTGAATGCCGCCTGATCTAGTGCTGGCAACGGTAAATTGTGATAAAGGACATTGTGAACTATTCATTGACATTTGCAAGGAGAAATTGCGAATCCTGTGAACTTGCATCGTGCATTGAAGACGCTGCGTTAGAGTCTGGTAAAGTAAAGATAATTCACTTGCTAATATTGGCCAATTTTAGTCTTGTGTGTATCTAGCTTGCCTCCAGGACTCCACTTAAGAACATCACTAAGAGTTGGTAAGACATTTTATTAATATTAAGTGTAGTTAAGATAACTTGTATTCGCTGTGCAACACAGTACATTTATGTCTGAGATTTGTTGTGGCTGACAAGGGCTGATGAATAGAGTCACGCTTCCAGAAATCTGCTGCAATTAATCCCAGCTCCTCCCAGGCCAAATTCTAGACATAATTTTTGGTAGCAGAGCGTGGTTGAAATTTAGCCGCTGTTGCATTACTGAGTATAAACTCAGATTGGTATGAGCTTGTATCTTATCACCTTGTAGACAGTATTGTAGTGTTTGTCAGGTCAGTTATTGACTAAAATACATAATATTTAATTGTATAAGTTGACCTAGATAATTTGAAACACATTGTCACATAACCTCAATCAGTAATTGTTGATTTGTATTGTTGAAAAATCTAACTTAAATTTGTTGTTGCATTAATAAGTCAGTTTGTTTGGATACATAACAGCTGTATGTATCAATAAATTTAGTAAATTTAGTTTATTGCATATATTCATAAACATAACAACCAACTTGACCTTGCCACTTGGGCGGGTCACATTAATAAACTTTGTTTTGTTATAATATAAAGATAATATTGTTAGGTAACACATATTCTGTGCTTACTTCCTATTGTATATCATAAATAACACAGTTAGTCTGTCTGTTGCAAATAATTAATTAATTAAGTTGAAGTTTCAACTTTATTAATTTGTTATAAGTTATAACTTTGATAACTTTTGTGTTTGTTTCAATATACTGAAACCTTTAATTTTGTTGGGCAGTAAATACCTGTCACTTGCCTGCACTTGCAGTAAACAGGCTAATACTTTGTTGGTTTCAAAGAATTGAGAAAAATTAAGTTTTGATAGTTAATATTGTTTAACGCTTGTCCGGGCTCTTTTGAAATTTTGATTATGTCAGCTATCAAGGACTTGCGTGCGGCTGCTAGTGCCATTGCATCAGATTTGCGCTGCTTTGCCTCGGCCAGTGCCTTAGTGAACCGGCCTGATCGCCAGCAGGCCTTACTACAAAGGTACGAGCGGATTGACGATCGCCTGGCAAGTGTGGAACAGCAATTCCGCACTTTCAGCACTTGCTGTCTTGAAGTGTCAATCAATGATTTCACCGCTGACCAGCGAAATAAGGTCAGCGAAGACTATGCCCAGGTCTTAGACCTGTATGATGCTGTCTCCAATACTGCGAGACAACTAGTTGCCGATAGGGAAGGGCAACCCGGCCTGAAGCAGGAGCTTCCTAGGTCAGCACCAGGGCTGGTGAGTAGGCTCCCTACCTTGGACCTCCCCCATTTTGATGGCTGCCTAGGAAGCTACCTGGGCTTCGTTAATTTGTTCGACAGCCTGGTCAATGATAGGGCTGACCTTCGGCCGGCACAAAAGTTGGCCTATCTAATGTCGGTTCTGGATGGGGAGGCTAAGGGCCTCATCCAGCATCTGCCCGTGTCTGACGAGGCGTACCAGACGGCTCGGGACCTAATCACCCGTAGGTACCATAATAAGCGTGGCCTCGCCGACACGCACATCGAGCAGATTTTGGGTTTGCCGACGCTCACCCGGGTCTCTGGGTTGCGCACCCAACTTTTGAACCCGCTCTTGGTGGCCATCAACGCACTTAAGTGCCTTGACCTGCCCGTGGACCAATGGTCCTATCTATTGGTGCACATTGTACTGAAAAAGCTGCCTGCCGACCTGAGGTCGCGTTTTGAGCAGCGCTTTGGTGGGGATAGCGCGACCCTTCTGCCCCCCTTTGCTGACCTGGAGAAGTTCCTGGAGGATGAGTGCCGGGTCTTGGACAACTCCGGTGGTGACACGCCGGCTAAGTCGCAGCCGCCCAAGGTCAAGGAGCAGGCTCGCGTTCACACTCGAGCCAATGTTGACCGGCGCCCTCCTCGCTTTGCAGTCACGCAGAGCCCAGTGGAGTGCTCCTACTGCAAGGTCACGGGGCACAGAACGACCAGTTGTAGGGCATTCTTGGACCTTCATGTCGCCTCTCGTAGGCGCATCGCGAATGCCCGCCGCCTTTGCTTCTCTTGTTTGGGGTCCCACTACCAGCGAGACTGCCCAAACTCTCGCCCCTGTCCTCACTGTGGAGGACAGCATTTGGACATTCTCTGTATGAATGCCAGAGAGGTTGGCCGCTTGTCCAACCAGCCGACGCCGCGCACGGGCGGGTGTTTTGAAGGTGGCAGCCGAGGCTCAAAGGCGCGTAGCCGAGAGTCGCCTCGCTCAATTGATCGCCACTCACCCCGCTTGGAGAACCGTAGCGTGCGCACGCCTCCTCTCTCTCGCGCACCTGAATGTGCCGCGCAACGTCACCAGCACCATGACTGCTGCCCCAGGTATTACCCTCCTTTGGCGGAGCGTCCCCGCCTTGACTCGCGCCCACCTCGTTTTGGGCGGGTGCGTCATTATGACCCCCCACAGATGGCGCGCGGATCGAGTCATCGCGCTTTTGAGGACTTCAAGCCGCACCCTCATTTTGATTTGCCTGGTCCTGGCCAACGGTCGCCGCCCAGGCAACAATAGGTCATTGATCCCTGCCCTATAACGCCAACCTCCCCCATTGAGACCGTTATCCTACCAACGGTTGCTGTTAGGGTCTGGGGACCCACGGGGACCTCTGTTGTTGTCCGTGCTATATTGGACACAGGTTCACAAGGTTGCATTGTTTCCACTTATTTGGTAGGGCAGGTTAAATTAAATATGGGCTCTTTTCCAAATTGTATACGGGGCATAGGTGATGAAGCCTCTAATGTTGAAGGACGATATTTACGTCGATGACATTTGCTCGGGCGCCTCCACAGCGGACGAGGCGATCCTCCTGCGGGACGAATTGATAGGTATTTTGGCCTCCGCTGGTTATGAGTTGCGCAAATGGATTTCCAACTCGCCAGCGCTTTTGGAAGGCTTGCCAGAGGATCATCAGCAAGATCCACATTTGTTTGAGATTGTTGACAACCCCGCCATGATGGCTGTTCTCGGCGTACAGTACAGACCTGTCCAAGACATCTTTACATATAACGTAGACTTGAAATTGCCGTGTTCTTGGACTAAACGTCTCGTATTGTCTACTGTCGCCAGAACCTTTGATCCGAACGGTTGGATCTGTCCAATTATATTTTGGGCAAAATGCTTCTTGCAGAAGCTTTGGACAGCAGGATTGACCTGGGACGAACCTCTGCACGGCACTCTTTTTGAGGAATGGACCTCTTTTGTATCCTCACTTCCTGCCGTCAACGAGATCTCCTTGCCTCGTCCCATCCTTCCTCCCGGGAAGTACAAGGCCACCCTTCACGGGTTTTGTGACGCCTCGGAACGTGGTCACGCCGCCGTGGTGTACTTGCGCACAGTTAGTGCCTCAGGTCAGGTGAGGGTTTCCCTGATCATGGCAAAGAGCAAGGTGGCACCCCTTCGGACATCTCTGACCATTCCAAAATTGGAGCTCTCGGGAGCAGCCCTTCTTGTACGCTTGTTGAACCACGTGTCCAGTACTTTGGGTAAAAGCATTTGCATTAATGGGACCTACGCCTGGACAGACAGCCAAATTGTTCTTTGTTGGTTGAAGGCTTCTGTCCACACTTTGGAGGTATTTGTCGCTAATCGCGTTTCCCAAATCCAGAAATCCGAAGTCAAACTTGTTTGGAGACACGTGCCAGGTGAGCTCAACCCCGCTGATTGTGCCTCGCGCGGATGCTTGACGCCTAGTTTGATAGGTCATTCGCTGTGGTGGGGTCCGGAATGGTTGAGTCGACCAGAAATTGATTGGCCTCGAACGCCAGTTTTGAATACTTCTAATTTGCCGGGTCTACGAACACTCGCTCTTGAGAAGGTGGAATGCGCCTTCGACCCCGATTTTTTGTTGAATCGTTACAGCTCCCTCGACAAGTTGTTAGGTGTCACTGCTTGGATAAAGCGTTTTGTTTTTAATTTTAGGCACCCACAACAGAAACGACTGACACCGTTTCTCTCACCACAGGAACGACAGGAGTCCCTCACCTTTTGGGTTCGTTCTGTGCAATTGGCGCATTTTGAAAGGGAGATTGCTATCCTCAAGTCGGGGAAAACGAAATTGTCGGGAGCTGTATCTAAATTGAACCCCTTTTTGGACGATACGGGTCTCTTGCGCGTTGGAGGGCGTCTCAAGAACGCCAACCTCCCTTACGGAGCACGTCACCCCCTTTTGTTACCTAAGGACGGTCATTTGGTACGCTTGTTGGTAACTGACCGTCACCTTAAAAATTCGCATGCTGGTTGTAATGCGCTCTTGGCCATTTTGCAACGCGAGTTTTGGATCTTGTCTGCCCGAAGAATTATTCGGAGTGTAGTCTTTCGCTGCATCCCTTGCTATAAGCTCAAGGCTTCTACCATGCAGCCCTTGATGGGAGACTTACCGGCAGATCGCGTAACTGAGAGCAGGACGTTTGACGGTGTTGGCACGGACTTCGCTGGTCCCTTCTTAGTGAAAACGTCGACACTTCGAAACAGCAAGACTGTTAAGGCCTACTTGTGTGTTTTTGTTTGTCTTTCCACAAAGGCCGTACATTTGGAACTGGTCTCCTCGCTTACGACCGAGGCGTTTGTAGCCACATTTGACAGATTTGTATCCCGCAGAGGGCTGCCTTCCTTGATCCGTTCTGACTGCGGCACTAACTTCAAGGGCACCTATAATTATTTGAATGATGTTGTTAATTTTCTTGAAACCAACAAGGCTGATATAGGTGATAGGCTTGCCCGACGTGGGATAAATTGGTTGTTTTCCCCACCAAATTGTCCACACTGGGGTGGTATATTTGAAGCCGCCGTAAAATCGGCCAAAACACACTTGCGCAGGACACTCGGTGAATCTGTCCTTACATTTGAGGAACTCGCAACTGTGTTTTGTAAGATTGAGGCCGTTTTGAACTCTCGGCCATTGTGCCCGATCTCCTCAGATCCGAATGATTTGGAGGCCCTTACGCCGGGCCATTTTTTGATTGGTCGCCCACTTGTCGCCTTGCCTGAGTACCCCTATATTGATACGAGACCTGGTCGTCTCTCGCGTTTTGAATTGGTACGCCAGATTACTCAGAGCTTTTGGAAACGCTGGAACTTGGAATATTTGCACATACTCCAGCAACGCGTTAAGTGGACCGACAAGACCGATCCACCCAAGATTGGTGACCTCGTTTTGATCATCCTTGATAACTACCTTCCGCCACTCAGATGGCGCAGGGGGCGCATCCTTCATTTGGTAACTGGGGCTGATGGAGTTCCCCGATTTGCTGAGGTCTTGGTGGACGGTTCGATTCTGAGGAGAGCGGTTGCAACATTGTCACGTCTACCAACCGATTAGCGGACCGGTAGGCCGGTCCGGGGCGGGTGGATGTTTGAAATAGAATTAGTTTTTATTATAAGTCAAATCGATTAGATCGATTGAGTAACATTTTGTTTAGTCTATTGAAAATTTCTGACAATGGTCACACTGAACTGTCACTTCGGTCTCTTCCCGCGTTGAAAAGTTACCACGTTGTCGACTCGTACGTAAAATAAAATATCGCCTTTTGAAAAGCACATCATTGTAGCTACGCGAATATTATTGTGAGCACACCTTTTTGCATTTCGTGTGAATTGATTAATTGAACTAAATAGAGTAAACCGCCTTGAATGCCGCCTGATCTAGTGCTGGCAACGGTAAATTGTGATAAAGGACATTGTGAACTATTCATTGACATTTGCAAGGAGAAATTGCGAATCCTGTGAACTTGCATCGTGCATTGAAGACGCTGCGTTAGAGTCTGGTAAAGTAAAGATAATTCACTTGCTAATATTGGCCAATTTTAGTCTTGTGTGTATCTAGCTTGCCTCCAGGACTCCACTTAAGAACATCACTAAGAGTTGGTAAGACATTTTATTAATATTAAGTGTAGTTAAGATAACTTGTATTCGCTGTGCAACACAGTACATTTATGTCTGAGATTTGTTGTGGCTGACAAGGGCTGATGAATAGAGTCACGCTTCCACAAATCTGCTGCAATTAATCCCAGCTCCTCCCAGGCCAAATTCTAGACAGATATCATTGTATTACTTTTAGTGATTAAACTGTTGGTGTGCTTATGAATAAATAAATAAATAAATATAGGTTTACGCACCGCACGCAACAGATGCTCTCAAAAGTATACTGGCGATGCAAACATTATCCGCGTCCCTCTAGCGGTGAAATTTAGAAGTTTTACTTATTTTAGACCTAGGCTTCTATAAGGGCGTAATAAATTTGACCTGTATAATATATAATATGATTTTGTAAAGATTTGAGTTTTTATTTAACTAAGCCAATGACACTGTCTGTGGCTTTTTCTATTTTACCCTAAATAAATATGATTCATTATGTGTGAAATATTTTATTTAAAATTGACCCTGCAGTTAAATTTTATTTCTAATCTGTTAGTTAACTCACTTATTACTGCAGTCTACTCTCGATTGGTGATTTAATATAATTATAATTATGTAACTGAGCATACTGGGCTGGGGCCTCCCTTCAATTTAAAAGGCCTAACGTGGTTTGTCAGTCATTGTAAGTTAACCAAATCTAAGGATTTATTGTAAACATTATCGATATTTGATCGAAATTAATTTTGAGTAAGCACATCACTAGTCGAGTTAAAATTTACGACAATTTTGAAGATTCGAAATGACATTTGTATAGGTATATCTTTCTCTTACATGAGAAAAAAATCATAAGTCAGAGTGAAGTGCATATATTGGGTAAGGTTGCTATTTTAATGCGGTCTCTATTACTAGTCCAACCTCTCTGGATGTACCACAAACCTTGGCGAAAAATATGGCGACAGTGGCACGAATGAAATTTCTAATAAAATATCGTCATGATTAATTTATTCAGTAAACTATGGCTGTTTCTTTTTTCTGACAGAGATATCCCTAAGACAAAACGAGACAACACTATTGTTATGAGCTGGGATTCGGCGATAAATTAAAATCACTATGCCACGTAAACTGTACTTTATGTAACACACAACAACACTTATACACACTTAATTACACACCACTAATAAAAACACACTTATTAAAACACTATTTCACTCCACTAAACACTTCCGACTTACTTCCCTTCGCTTGATGTTGATCGCTTGCTTATTCAATTGTAACTGTGTTGACTCGCGCGTTCACGCGGTATTTATACCGGCCGGAACACATAACTAGTCATTTCCAGACTTCCCAAGAATGTTCTCGCACAGTCGAAACATTCTAGAGTTGTTGCATTGTTCTAGTAATTAACAGCAACGCCATCTATTAGAGGATAGATGAAACACTGATATATCAGTTCTCTTCTTGTTCTCTCATTCACCGATAGATGGCGTTATTCTCAAATAACGTCATTCGTAACACTGCCTCCCTCTTAGACGTGTTAGTCTCGAACATCGTTGGACCCATGGTAATGAGCCAACCGGTCAACATGAACTATCTTCGGTGCACCTCGCGGCCCCTTCTGGATTCGATAGGTGACGTTGTTCATCCTGGTAATTATGCGATATGGCCCGTCCCATCTGGCTTGTATTGGGTTATGAAGCCACACCAATGACCCCTCATCGAAGCCTTTGTTGTTCGCCTTCCGTTCGTAGCGAGTCTTCATCTTCTCAGACATCTGTTGTCCAGATTCCCTGATGTGCTCGTATACGTCGTTCATCCTGTTGCGTAGCTCGGTCGCGTAATCCGTTATATTGCGTGGAGATTCTGGTGGAATACCGGTGATTAAGTCTGCAGGTAAACGTAATTCTCTGCCGAAATTGGCAAAAGCTGGTGTTACTCTTGTGGTTTCGTGGACCGCACTGCGATATGACAGGAGAAATGGTTGGATGTGTTTGTCCCAATCTCTTTGTTTACTCTTCACGACCTTCGCCAGGTACCTTTCCAGGGATTGGTTAAATCGCTCAACCATGCCATCTGATTGCGGATGATAAGCCGTGGTCCTGGTTTTATGTGCACCCATCACGCGACAAGTCTCCTTGAACACCTCAGATTCGAAGTTCCGTCCTTGATCGCTGTGGATTTCCAAGGGCACCCCGAACCGACAAAAGACTTCATGCACCAGCTTATCGGCCACTGTGGTAGCTTCTTGATTTGGGATTGCAAACACTTCAGGCCACTTCGTGAAGTAATCCATCACAACCAAGAAGTATTTGTTTCCGTCCTGGCTCTCCGGAAATGGTCCAGCGACATCTAATGCTATGCGCTCCCATGGAGCTCCTACATTGTACACCTTCAATGCACCTCTGCTACGAGTGTGTGGCCCCTTCACAGCCGCACAACTTGTGCATTTGCGGCACCGATCCTCGACGTCATCCCGACAGTGGAGCCAATAAAACCGCTCCCGGATCTTAGTAAGCGTCTTCTTAACTCCCATGTGACCTCCTGAAGCACCATTGTGATAGAGCTGCAAGACTTCCGTCACCTTAGTTTTGGGCACTACCATTTGCAAATGGCACTGGTTACCGCGAGCGTTTTCCCATTTGCGGCACAGAACTCCATCCTGGACAACCAAGCTTTCCCACTGTGCCCAATAACTCTCGGTGATAGGGCTCATTGCTGCGATATCACTCCATTTGGGCCTAGGAGCGTCTGATTCCTTCCATTCGAGAATCGGCTGTATGTCCTTGTCGTCTTGCTGAGCACTCTGCAAAGTGCAAAGCTTCTTTCCATTCGTCGCTCAGATCTGTCTTCAACATCCTCACTAATGCTGCCTGCTTTGCTTCCTGTCGGGTGCAGTGCTTGCACTGATCGTGACACGGCCTACGCGATAGGGCATCTGCGTTACCATGGGACTTGCCGCTGCGATGTTGTATAACAAAAACAAACTCTTGCAGTAGTTCAATCCATCTGGCTACTTGTCCTTCTTGGTCCTTAAATTGAAGTAGCCATTTCAGCGGTTCTCAGGTGAAATTTACGCCCCAACAAATATTTGTTGAAATGCTGCAATGTCTTTACTACAGCCAAGAGTTCCCGCCGGGTGACGCAGTAGTTTCTTTCGGGTTTGGATAAGGCCTTGCTGAAGTATGCTACAACAACTTCTTAATCACCTTTCTTTTGCGACAGCACGCCGCCAATTCCAGTGTTACTGGCATCTGTGTCAACTATGAATTCATGCTCATTGTCAGGGTAGCCTAGAATAGGTGCAGTACACAGATGTTCCTTGAGCTTCTGGAATGCAACGTCACAGCCCTCATTCCAACAAAACTGTACTCTGTCTTCGGTGAGCTTATGAAGAGGTCGAGCAATGTCAGCAAAGTTCTTCACAAACCGTCGTTAGTAGGAGCATAATCCGAGGAATGCTCTGACCTGCGTTTTGTTCTCTGAAACTGGCCATTCCTTCACGGCAATGATCTTATCCGGGTCGGTTTGAATACCATTCTCCGAGACCACATGTCCTAGAAAGTTCACTTGCCGTCTGAATATCGCGCATTTCTTCGGACTTAGCTTTAAATTATCTCCTCGTATCTTTGACAGCACTTGCTCCAAAGTTTCGAAGGTGATCCTGGAAGGTGCGCCCCACGATGATGATGTCATCCAAGTAGACCAGGCAGGCGTCTCCAATCAGTCCCATAAGCACTCGCTCCATCAGTCTCTCAAAAGTAACCGGAGCGTTGCACAATCCAAAGGGCATGACGTTAAATTGCCATAATCCTTTTCCTGTTGAGAATGCTGTCTTCTCCTTGTCTTGGATTGATCTATTTCCACCTGCCAGTAGCCACTTTTTAGGTCTAAGGTAGAAAACCACTTCATCCCCGTCAGCGTATCCAGTGTTTCATCGATCCTTGGCAGCGGATAGCTGTCCTTCTTCGTGATGTCATTTAATCGGCGGTAGTCTACACAGAAGCGCATGCTGCCATCTTTCTTCTTAACTAGCACCACAGGAGAACACCACGGGCTGGACGAAGGCTCGATTACGCCTTCCTTCACCATACCGTCGATCATAGCTTCCACTTCACGTTCCCGTGCCACTGGCACACGTCTTGGTCGCTGGCGAATCGGTGCTTCACTGCCCATGTTTATTTTGTGCTGGACTAGTGCTGTCTTCCCTATGTCGGCATCACTTGTCGAGAAAATATCGGCGAACCGGTTCAACATCTTCCGAGCCTCGGTCTTCTCTTCCTCCGACAGGGTACTTTGGCAGTCCTCTAAAAGTGTAGACACGTCGAATCGTGTACCTTGAACCTTGGCACTGGTAGGTTGCTCTTGACATCTACGCATCCAAGCCGCTCCTGCATAGGTGCCCAATTCCGTCCCTTTCTTGAGCGACACTTTCTTGTCACTTGCATTCAGTGCGCGTACTGATGAAACTTTGGTACCACTTGCCAAGGTTCGTGCAATCTTCCACAAGGCCTCTTTATCTAGGCCTTCGATAAGTACGCAGCGGTTCCCTCGACCAGAATTCCCTGGTAAACAAACTGGTACAACTGTTTCCGACCGCGGGTGAAGAATGACATTCTTCAGGCAGTACACTTTTCCTGAAGTTGCACCTTCCATGAAGACTTCTTCCGAGCCACACTTCAACACTCCCTGGTTAAAATCGATCTAACAGCGATACTTCCGCATGAAGTCTAGGCCTAAGATGCAGGCGTCCACTATATCGGCCACGATGACTTTGTGACGGTAAACTTTGTTGCCTAGCTTCAGATCCACCTCCATTTCACCTCGGACGGTTATGTGCTGACCGGTAGCTGTTCTCTGATTCACACATTCATTGTTCCTGAAGCAGCCCCGAAGAACCCGTCTTGCCAGATGGAAACCGACGACTGTCCGAGAAGCACCCGTGTCCAATGTCAGCTTGCATGGTGTTCTGTTAATTTCGCCTTCGATGATCAGGCTGTTCCCGTCACATGATTGCGAGATCGAGATACTCGGGGCTCTTCCATTATCAGCCAGCACCCGCCCCGCAGTCCTGTCTTCTCCTCGTTTCCCTGCTCTCGCTGCCTGGCAGGCACATAAGGCGACCCCTTTGGTGGAGACAGGGTGTCACCAGGCTGCCTACGCTTTGGGCAGCTCAAGCGGATATGGCCTCTTTCTCCGTAGTGGTAGCACCGAGGTGACGACACAACTTCCCTGATGCGGTGACCTCGATCGTCGCGTCGCACTGCCTCCACCTCCAGAGCGTGGGCTAAGGCGTCCTTGAGGTCCTTGAAGTGCCCAAGCCTCACTGTTGCTCTTACCTCCAGGTCCCGGATACCATCCGCAAACGCCTGTACGAGGTTCCCATCTATCAGTGCAGGCGACGACTGGTATGCCTTCCTGACCAGCTTTTCCACCTCCAGAGCCCACTGCTACAGAGTTTCTCCGGTGCGTTGTGTCCTGTTATTCAGCTGAGCACGTTAAACGTGTTCGGGGTGCGCGTCTCCGTATCTCGCCTCCAGCGCCTCCAGGAGCTTCTCGTAGGTGACGTCTTGCCCGAGTGCCTCCAACACTGTCAAGGCCCGGTCGCGAAGGCCCAAGGTTAGGGCGGTTAAGGCCTTTTCTTTATTCCACACATTTGATCGCATCACAGCCTCGAACTGGATCTTGTATGCAGACCATGATGATGAGCCATCAAATGGTGGAACCTTAAACCCACAAGGTGAGGGCGCTACAGTCGCAGATGCATACAGTCGCATATTTATACTGGCAACACTGGAAACGTCAGACGTAAAATTACGTAGCTCCGTAATTTTTAAAAGTTTTATTTAATTTTAAATGAATATTTAATGCTTATATCTCATTATTGTTGTTAAATAGAAAGTAAAGTGTGAAAGATATTGAGTTTGGTGTTTGAAACCTCGATACAAACAGTTTTTGCCGGACAGATCTACTACCAGCTGTCAACGGACGGATTTGAAATCATCTTTAAACCCGGGGAGTAGTTTACTTATAGTCGTATTTTTTATTAGACGAACAAAGAAATATAACCTTTAAGTCACGTCCAACCTCTCTGTAGACGAAGCCAACTGACAGTAGCTAATGTCACTTTGTAAAATAATGTTGCCATATTGAAAGTAATAGTGATGCGTTTAATTCTTGTTCAATCAGATGAACGCTCAATGAGTGTGAATAGTTAATAATTTCAAACTATAAAAGAATATTATTTCTTCTTGGGTTTACGCGAATGTTACACATTGAAATTAAACTACAGTTTACGGATTTTATCGCGATGTATTGGTTTCACTAAGTTATTACATTTGAAACGAATGATCTAGAAACTATATTTTTAATTTATTACTAGCCAACGTTTCGAATTATTTACAGAATTCATGTTCACGGCAGACTGAGGTGATATTTGTCTTTTTCTTGAATGTATAAGTTATCTCAAAGTACCCGAACATTTTTCAACTACTGGTGTTACTATTTACGCAGAATGAGCTCACAGTGTCCTTAGGTCTTCTGGTAACGACTGTCAAAGATCTTCATGACAACCGGGACCGACGGCTTAAAGTGCTCTCCGATGCACGGGACAAGCGATACTTTATAATTCAATACGCACATAACTCCGAAAAGTCATTGACGCGCGCCGTGGATTCGAACCCGATACCCTCTGCATGGCAGTCTGTTGGTATCTCCACTGGGCTATCGCTGCCTATTCTCCACTAGGCTATCGCTGCCTATAATGTATATTCGACTCAAAGAACATATAGCTAACATAAAACATAAACGCTCAACAAAGTCTGCTGTGTGTGAACATGTGGAACAAGGACCCAACCACTACCTGCGATTTGATGAACCACAGATACTCGCAAAAGAACACCGTTTTCTTCCAAGGATGATAGGAGAGGCTATTGAAATTAAAAAACACCTTAATTTCAATAGGGAAGATGGTTGGAATGTTCCTCCAGCTTGGGACCCTGTCATAAGGCTAATGAAACCCAAGAAGGACAAAGTCACCAGAAGACCTAAGGACACTGTGAGCTCATTCTGCGTAAATAGTAACATCAGTAGTTGAAAAATGTTCGGGTACTTTGAGATAACTTATACATCCAAGAAAAAGACAAATATCACCTCAGTGTGCCGTGAACATGAATTCTGTAAAGAATTCGAAACGTCGGCTAATAATAAATTAAAAATATAGTTTCTAGATCATTCGTTTCAAATGTAATAACTTAGTGAAACCAATACATCGCGATAAAATCCGTAAACTGTAGTTTAATTTCAAAATATTATTTCTATTTTACAATAAAATTGTATAATGTGCTCTGATATAAGTTACTAATAAGTAAGTAGTTACATCAGTTTTTTGACGGCTTATTATAAAAAAATGAAGAAGATCAAGAGATGAATGCCGATTCCTTTGAAAATTGGTTTAGAGGGGGTCTTGCCAAAACTAAAACCAAATTCCGTAGTAGTGATGGATAATGCCCCCTACCACTCCAGGAAACTAGAATCGCTGCCTACAATGTCTTGAACTAAACCTAGAATACAAGAGTGGCTAACGAGCAAAAATATTTCATTCGAAGCAGCAATGGTTAAAGCTACTCTTATAGACATTGTACGGCAGCACAACAAGAATATTGCGATAAGTATATATGTTGTGGACGAGATGGCAGCGCAGCATGGGATAATTGTTTTACGTCTGCTTCCATACCACTGAGAGCTCAATCTCATTGAGTTGGTATGGGCGCAGGCTAAAGGATATGTTGCAAGAGACAACAAACCCTCCAAAATGACAGAAGTAAAAAAACTTTTTGAAGAAGGACTTCAACATATCACTCCTGAAAAATGGAGTAGCTGCGTGTCTCATATAATTAAAGAAGAAGACAAAATGTAGGTATGGTCTCGACCACATGATCGACAATGTTTCAGACAGATTTATAATTAATGTCACCGAAAGCGATAGTAATGATTTTTTTATCTGATAATGAATAAAAACAAGACGTAATAAGCGATGTTTTTTATTAACCGACTTCAAAAAAAGGAGGAGGTTCTCAATTCGTCGGAATCTTTGTTTTTTTATGTATGTTCCCCGATTTCTCTAAGACGCCTGGACCGATTTCAAAATTTATTGTTTTGATTGAAAGAGTATACCTCCTAATTGGTCCCATGATCATCAGGTCAGGATTTGATCCTGGAATCCTGAAAAAATCAGAGGAACTCAAATTTTCTAAGCACATTTGAAGCGATTTGACGATAACAACCCAATGCCGTCGAGTTTGGGCTCGTTTGAGTCGTCTTTACATAGACTTTGATGCTGGATGATTTCTATGGTCTGATGATAGAGCTGGAAGGTAACCATGAGATCTTTGTGATACAACAACCCAATCTCATCGAGTTTAGTGTCGTTTGATTCGTCTTTACATGGACTTTGGTACTGGATATTTTCCAGGGTCTGATGATGGAGCAGGAAGTTGGCCATGGGATCTTTTTAATACAAAGACGCAATCCCATTGAGCTTGGGCTCGTTCGATTCGTCTTTACATGGACTTTAATGCTGAATGTTTACCAAACTCTGATGATGGAGCAGGAAAGTGGCCATGGGATCTTTATAATACAAAGATTCAAACCCATTGAGTTTGGGCTCTTTTGATTCGTCTTTGCATGGATTTTAGTGCTGAATATTTACCATACTCTGATGATGGAGCAGGAAGGTAGCCATGGGATAATTGTAATACAATTACGCAATCCCATTGAGTTTGGTCTCGTTTGATTCGTCTTTATATGGACTTTAGTGCTGAATGTTTTCCAAAGTCTGATGATAGAGCAGGAAGGTGGCCATGGGATCTTTGTAATACAATAACGCAATCTCATTGAGTTAAGGCTCCTTTGTTTTGTCTTGGCAAACACTTTGGTACTGGATGATTGCCGTGATCTGATGATGGAACTAAAACGAACGTGTTTAGGCTAGTAAGTTGAAAACAAAAAAAAATACTTGAAATTGCCAGAAAGGTACAGGTCTACATTTCAGAATTGAGGCACGTAAGGAAGGCCTCCACATCATGTACCACCTACACCATCCTATGTAGCTTCTTACCACCTATTACTATTTTTTTATTAGTATACCACTAAAAAGCAAAAAATAAAAATTACTTTTAAATAAAAAAGAAAACCGACTTCAAAAATCACTAAGGAACTAAAACGCAAAAAAATAATTGGTTTTGGAGCAAATCTTTTTGGAGTCGGTGCCAAGCCCTTACGCAAAAAGTTACTAAACTACTAACTGCCTATTCAATCAACAACGAAAGTTATATAAAAAAGTGCAGAGTTTTTATAGTCTGATCAGAAATACTTGGCTTGGCACCAACTCCAAAAAGATTTGCTCCAAAACCAATTATTTTTTTGCGTTTTAGTTCCTTAGTGATTTTTGAAGTCGGTTTTCTTTTTTATTTAAAAGTAATTTTTATTTTCATAACCTACTCGTACCTATAAATTGTTATATTTTATACTTCTATAGTTTCAACTACATGATGTATTATTATGTTACTTATATATATTACACTCGGTATTCAGTATAGGTAAATACTATAGGAACATAGTCTTCGAAAACTCGTTGGTATGTATGTACAAAGCACGACTAAAATTCGAACACCGTACCCGATATCGGCCGTTCGGCACACTAACTATTCACTAGACAATCGAGGCAATTTCATTCATTCAAGAGTTTTTCAATCATTCACTTTGTCACAACACTATTTTTATTTCATCATAAACTGACAACACAGTAAACGTCAGTAGACTTCGTCTAAATAAAAAATACGACTATATTAACTTACACTCCTCATCACACATTTACTCGGTCACACAAACGTGAGCTTCGTCCATCACACACTGGCACAGTTTCTGTCTCCTTTTGCTCGACAAAAACGTGGAAGCAAAATCGAAGACTGAACAAACGCCCCATACAAACACCTACTACACTTACACTTCACATTTATTTAAGTGTTTATATCTTGAACAAGGCCCTTCAGAATTTTATATAAAAATTGAGTAAATTTGTCAAGATTATATTTTTCTTTTTTCTACCTACATATTTTGCCTAATTAATAAAAAATTGAATAGCACCTTTAATTTCTTTCCTTTAAATAATATTTTCCCTTTTTGTTGTTTATCTACTGTCCTTCTAGCTATAGTATAATTATTTTATATATATTTATTTACTTATTATCTATAAACTTCTACTCATTACTGTTTTATCCCTTCTCTAACATCTTGATTATTTTTCTGTCCATAGGTGTTTGGCATATCCTTGGCTATGAGCCATTCCACAATGAGCACTATGATGACCAGGAAGGCCACAGCGAAGGATCTAGAAAACAAGCTGAGAGTAACCTTGGTGGAATTAAAGAAGTGCCAGGAGGAGAATAATCATCTACTGAGGGAGCGTGCAGACTGTGAAGAGGACATCAGGATTGTCAACGATAGGGTTTCCAACCTGAAGGCTCAACTCGCAGAACTCCATATCGAGTATATGGACACACTGGCCCAGCGAGATAGGTTACAGGAAGAAATCCATTTATTGACCGCTAGCAATGATGCCCATTCATGGTCTAGAATGCTGTTTAGAACAATGTGCGTGAAATTTTTATCAAAATGTTTACTCTGGATACGCTACGCCCAACGATTTTATATTTATCTGATAAATACCCCAGATTGATGAGAAGATTGCTGCGATCTGGTAGCTAGGACTTGCCGAATTATTTTTTAGCTTTTAGTACATAACCTACATATTTTTTTATTATAATAAAACCGTTTAACATAAAAATGTTTTTTATTTTATTTTATTTTCAAGTTTTTAGTTTTGTTGTTAGTTCATAGTGAGCGCTATTCTACCAATCAAGCCCTTTCATTCGATACCTATATTGAGGTATTTGTGAAAAATACGTAATCCGCCATTTTGTGGCGGAAGCCATCTTGGATTTTTCACAGTGAGCTCTATTCTACCAATCAAGCCCTTTCATTTGATACCCATATTGAAGTATTTGTGAAAAATATGATTCGCCATTGTGTGGCGGCGGCCATCTTGGTTTTTTCATAGTGAGCTCTATTCTACCAGTCAAGCCCTTTCATTTGATACTCATATTGAGGTTGTTGCGAAGAAATATGTGATCCGCCATTTTGTATCGGCGGCCATCTTGGATTTTTCATAGTGAGCTCTATTCTACCAATCAAGCCCTTTCATTTGATACCCATATCGAGGTTGTTGTGAAGTATGCATAGAGATATTAGAATAGAGTGGCAGAACAGTACCTAACTCAATACTGTGTCGTGTCCGTCGGTGCGAGAGAGAACGCAACATTAAAGGCCCCCTGCATCTCTCTCTAACAATACATGCACAACATCAACATTACGCAGTGGCGTGCTACCTGTAACTATTATTTATATCAGTTTATCAGTAATCAATAGTTTAAAAATATATAAACTTTTTTGTCACTTCAAACTATCTTCGTGTATCAATAAAAACAACTTTTAAACTATTGATTACTAATAAACTGATTTAAATAATAGTTACAGGTAGCACGGCACTGCGTAATGTTGATGTTGTGCATGTATTGTTAGAGAGAGATGCAGGGGGCCTTTAATGTTGCGTTCTCTCTCCCACCGGCGGACACGAATAGGCCCCACTCTATTCTTAATATCTCTATGGAAGTATGTGATCCGCCATTTTGTATCGGCGGCCATCTTGGATTTACAATCATAAGGAATAAATATTATGTTGTATTGTCATCAAGATTAAGAGTGTTTACCAAATATCAGATCAATCTGTCATCAGGAAGGGGGTGAAATTCCAATTACTAAATTTTACCCAAACAAATAAACAGGTCAAGCTAAATAAAACCGTTTAAAAATAAACATGAATTGTCTGAAACGGCATAGAAAGTATAATAAATTAAATAAACATATTAGGAAACTCATTCTTAGTCTAAAGCAATATAGGAAAACTAAGATAACATCTCAGCAATATAAAAGTTTAGTTTCTGAGCGTTCAGATTTGTTAATAGAGTTAGACAAATACAATGCAGAGTTGAATAATGGCAAAACGTTATATGACAAACATACTAGGGATCATTGAATTATTACCTACAGAAAGTCAGTATTCAAACAACGCGAGCTCAGAAGTTAAGCCGAAAATTCGCTATGTGTGCGGGACTGTGCTGTGTTTACTTGCTGCATCACGCACACAGACGCAATTATAGAGTTGCCAGTTACAACGTCTTTTCCCTACAAATAGGGTAAATTCATAATTTTTGCATGAAATAAGTAATTGTATATTATAAATTCTAAAGTCACACTGTCTGCTTTTTAAGTTTTTACAACTGACTAACGATGGCTAAATCAATCTTGACGAAACTTACTCAAACGTGAGCACTAACAAGTGCCGAGTGATTTCCTAGTTAAATGCTCTTTATAGTACATAAAAAAGTATTTATGTATATTTGTGAGAAAAAATTATCAAAAATCAACAGCGAGTACTATGTGTGCGCCGTTGCGCTATGGTGACCAAAAAAGGCGAAAAGTTTAAAAATTCTAATATAATTCGGTCGGTAACGTCATTCGTTGAACAACAAAGTTAGTTACGCGTACCTACATTAAGTACAAGACAATACTAGACTTTAGATACTAGCCTTTCAATACAAAAACGGAAAAATCGAGTGCTTTGGGACAATGTCGTCTTAGCCGAGCTCGGCTAGGGCTTGACGTGACAAATTTGTCGTAACTGATTGGTATGTACCAGCCAGCGGTATTTGAAAGGTTAAGTTTATATATGTAACTACCTAATTCCTATGTTTATTATTACTATCAATAGAATAAATTTTGGTAAGGAATGTGTCAATTAAACTGGGACAATTTCACACCCAACTGGCAACACTCCGCTCGTACTTATTATGATTCTCTGTATTTGTATTATTAGACAATCTACGTAATAAAATTTATGTCTGACCGGTGGAATGATACTCCAGCAACCTTATAATCTTTTTCTGAAGGATTGTGGCACAAAACACTGTACAATATGTCATAATTTCGATTATTTTGCGGGAGATGCTTACGCTACCGTGCGACTCGGACTACAGACAACGCGGCCGCCGATTGGGCCAGATCCTGACGCGTATTGCGTGCGCGTACTTGGTTTCTGTAGGTAATAATTCAATGCTAGGGATCTTAAAAGTCAAATTAGTTCCTTACAATCTCAAATAAGTAGAATGAACACGCAATATGAAAATGAGGTTCAGGAATATATTAGGAAATATGATGAGATTGCACAAGTGGGGAGACAAAATTTAGAATATGTAAAGGCCTTAACAAATACTAATAGTTGTTTGAATATCATAAAACCAACATTACCCACTTGTGAGTCCCAGATTATTTGCGATAGTGATAAAAGTACTTGTTCAGAGAATAATAGAACAGGTAAGTCTTCTTTTAGGTAAGAATTCTGGCACAAATAAAGTTTATATATTCTCAGATAGGCTTGGTGTAGGTTTAGGTAGTTAAATAAATTGTGAGCTGACACAACACAATACCACTACGACCGTATCATAGTAAGTTGGGTGTAAGATGCGAAGAAATATACCTACAATCTAAGACTACAGGACAAAAGGCAGACGAAGCGCGCGGAACACTTGCGTGAGGCCACTAAAGCAAATACAAAATTGAAAAGCGAATACAAACTCGGCTCAGTGCGCTGCGAAGCATCGCACAGTTCACACGCCACGATCAATCCAGCTTTTAAATTCACAAAATGCCATCTTGCGTTTTTAAACATTGTAAAAGTTGTTTCCAAAAGCAAAAACGGGAAGATGGAATATATTTTTACAGATAACTATGGATTATTTGACTATTTTATAATATTATTTCGATAAAATTCGTATTTCTGCAGAAAATATGTAAGTGTTGCCAGTTTACGTCGACACCGTTTGCCCTGAATTAGGGAAAATGCACTTGTCAATTGATTATGTAGGTAATAATTATTGTCATGTTAATGAAAAATACATTAACGTATTGTAAAAGTATATATATATATATATATATATATATATATATATATATATATATATATATATATATATATATATATATATATATATATATATATATATATATATATATATTTTAATTTAAAAACTTCCTACAAAATACATTGCACAAGGCGGACTTAATGCCTATAGGCATTTTCGCCCAGTCAACCTTTAGGTGATGCAGAGATGATCATGGCAGGTGTGTACTACGCATAAAGAGAAAAATTAAAGAGAATACGGTAGTATAATATATACTTATAATTTAAATATAAATACATAAGTATACCTAAATTACGTTTGGTGGCAGCAGAGGTTGCAAAAAAAAACCAATTTATTTGAATTAAATTTAATGTAAAAATGAAATTACAATATAAAAGTAATGGTAAGATGATAACGAATCGAAGTGTGAATCCATTATGAATTATAAAATACAATTTGGTGTAAAGCGGCGAACGATGTGCTGACACAGGCCTCGTGAGTCGTGACGTTGGCGGGTTCCATCCATTTTCCGTAGACGCTGCGCTTTCGGTTACCATGGCGTAATCGATGCACGTTCCGATGATGATGCGTTTAATGTTCCAAAGAGCCGTGTGCAATGTTGATTTGTGAATGTCGACTCATCAATCCTCATAGATTAGGCTGGCGTAACACCTCCCCCCGTAGAACAGCGACTATTGAAGACTTTCGTCGTAAATTGCGCTGGTGGAAGGTCTTGTACGGTCCTTCTAGCATCAGGGATGGCATAAACTTCTTGCAGTGGTTGTTCACCAGTAGCGGACTGCTCTTTCTGTGATGCTTGTTTCAGGTGGTATCTTCGATACGCAATGCCGATAGCGAGGACGCAAGCACCGAACAGTACTAGGTATAGTGGTATAGTTGTGTGATACAAACTATCATTGGAGGATGTTGTAAAGGTTGTCGGTGACTGTAACGATATCTTCGCATTGGTAGCATGGAGATTATCCAGATTCATAGAATTCAGTTGGAAAAGAGGATGTTTCGTCGAGCTAGGTTCATCTTGCTTCGGTATATCCATCAATTTCAGTGCTTGACCCTTCAGTCGATCGTTGGCATTTGAGATGATGAATTCTGTGGTTTCCATATAACAGTTATGTGGTATGACAGCGAGATTACTGCCTTGAACTATCTTGTAGAGATCTTGTCCACAGGATAAGCGTATTTTTGTTTCAGATGGGAAGCTGACAGTATAGTGACGATCATCAAGTATCTCGAATGCTGGTTTCTGCAGTGATACAGCAACTGGACGGCATTCAGGACTCCTTTCTTGTGTAGTTATAAGTGAAGCGATGCAATCTGGCGATGTTCGGCTATTTACGTTGTGTATCTCTTCACATAGATACCCTTTGCTAGACTTCGGGCATTCAGCCTCTATGTACTTGAAAACTTTCGAATGGAGTGCAAGGAATTTGAAAGGAGGAGTGAGGATCTCATTGTGACTATTAGGAATAATGGATAATTTATACAAATCATAAATTTCAGGCAAGATTACAGGAAATTTTAAGACTATAACTATTTGATCTCCAACATAATAAGAACCTAATTGCATCACGTCATAATATTCACGAGTCTCTATATCTAATACCTTATCTGAACCATATAAGCTACGCAATTTATTAACTATTGATCTAATCGTCGTTAAATTTACAACATCATGATGAGCTGTTGAAGTTCTTATTAATGCCAAAACATTCTGTAACTTTGATATTTCCTGTGACAAGATATTAACGTTATCACTAACTACTAGTATTGTTTGACCAATATGAGCATACTTAACTAATTCTTGATTCTTATTATCTAAGCTTTCAGTAATATTTCGAACTAAACTAGCTAACTTATTTTGATTATCTAAAATGTTATCTATAACAGTTGAATGCTGTGTAGTCCAATCTTTAGTTAAACTTACATGATTGTTAAATTCGGTTAGCAACTTATTTTCATTATCTTGCAATGAATTCATAACGTTATTAAAATGAACAGCATCTGTGTAATCAAGGTTACCGGTTATGCTTTTTATAATTGACCCGAGACCATCTACGAGACCTCTTTTAACCCGGCCGCTTTGAAATGACTGTAATTGATTAAGCACAGTTAGTAACTTACTTTTCAGATATTCTATGTGGGGTTCAAATAAAGATAAGGTTCGATTATGGAGGCTGGGGCTGAAATCATCTAACTGACTATTTACTAAATTTATTTTATCTTGCAGTTCTTCGAGATTTATATATAATAGGAATGAGTGATAATGAGATATGATATTATAAGGACCTATTTTAAAGGGCAAAATACCAGGACCATCATTAAGATTTTCAAGTTTAATTTCTGGTGTTAGAGCCAATTTCATTAGAAGATGTAGTACCACTAGGATCCTGTAACAAGTTAGCACTTTTAGGTACCCTTTTTAACCTGGATTTGGCGATAGGCCCGCGTTTCTTCCTGGTATAAATATGGATAGGCAGGTCTGCCATACCAACGTCATGAGTATATCTGGAAGCCAACTTTTGTCGTGAAGCTAATGGGTTTTTTACAAAAAATTGTTGCTCAGGCGAATACTGCTTTTCAGCATCTCGAGATGCATTGCTATTATCTATTAAATCTTTTCTGTAAGTTACACTAGATTCATGAATTAAACTATAGGCTTTACTCATCTTATTCTTATGTTCGAGTGTATACTGTTGTAAGAGGTGAGCAGTTAGATCGCGTGGATCAAAGTGTGCAGTTATAACGTCAATAGGCCTACATCGAGTGAAGCTATGAATGGTGCTATTATAAGCCAGAAGGGCATACGATATTAAATTTAAAACAGATTCGGATTTTTGTTCAATCTTTAAGATGCGTAGGTGCTCTAAAATCGTTGAATGGAACCTTTCAACAATTCCGTTCTCGTTTGGGGTATGCGGTGCTATCCTATGGTGCTGAATTTATGCAATCTGACGAATTCTGCAAATAATTGATTGGTGAATTCAGGGCCATTGTCCGTTACTAGAGTATAAGGTATTCCATGATGTGTGCAAAACTTAAGTAGTGCTTGTACCACGCTGACTGCCGTGCCGTCTCTTAAATAGTAAATCTGAGCATATTTCGAAAACGCGTCTGCAATAGTTAAGAACTTTTCGCTTTGTATGGTCAATAAATCTAGATGCACTAGTTCAAACGGCTTAGTAGGAGGGGGCCATAATTGAAATTGTTGTTTTACAGGGTTACGGTCGTATTTGGCCTGTCCACAAACTGTACATTCATTTATAAATTTGGTTATAGACTCGCGCATTTTTGGCCAATAATATCTATGTGATAAAGCTAGGTAACATTCGTTAATACCTCTGTGGTTGGTTTTACCACAATGGTAGTTATTTATTATTTCTTGTTGTCTTAAATATTCACGTACATTTTCTAATTCCTTTTTAGATAGCATGAGGTGCATGGCTGAACTTTTGAAAGTTTTCTGTATTATGGGTATTATCGTATACATAGCTAACGGTGAATTTATAAGTAAACCGGTTTTAATTTTAGGGTGTACATATTCTTTTATTGCATTTATGACATCCTCTTCAAGATTAGACTCTGATAACTGAACGGATGTACGTGTATGAGTTTCAAATGGTTTTGTAACGGTTGGCCTTCCTTTGACATCGCCTACAATAGTAAGTATTAATTGCTTAGTAAATTTATTAAGAGGTAAATCGGTAATAGGCACTTCTAAGATGGGATTCTCGCTATCAGTATGCACGGTTAGAGTCCCAGACCCTTCGGCAGCTTCCGGAGCTGTAATCGTTCTGGAATCGTTTATGGATTTATTATTTTCGGATGGGTCTGAACTATCGAACTGATTTCATCGTTATTAATTTCGAGACGTGATAAGGCATCTGCGTTGGTGTTACTTTTGCCCTGTTTATAGATCACCGTATAATCGTATTCACTCAATTTTAGCCGCCATCGTGTAAGCCTTGAATTGGGTTCTTTTAAATTCATAACCCACTGCAATGGTTTGTGATCGGTTAAGATTTGAAATTTTCGGCCAAACAAGTAAGGTCTGAAATATTTTGTAGCCCAGACAATAGCTAAGAGCTCCTTTTCTATCGTGCTGTAATTTAATTCACTGGAATTTAAAGTTCTGGATGCATATGCAATGGGTTTGTCTGAGCCTATTGGTCCCTGAGATAGAATAGCACCTATTGCAACATTAGAGGCATCGGTAGTCAAAACAAATTCTTTACTGAAGGGTATTGTAGAATTGGATCATTTGTTAACAGAGTTTTACAGTGCTCGAAACATGCAACATAGTTTTGATCACATACTATTTTAGAACCCTTTTTTAAGCATTGAGTGAGTGGTTTTGTAATGCGTGCAAAATCCGGGATAAATTTCCTATAGCAGCCGAGTAAACCAAGAAAACGTTTTATCTCGGTTGCAGTTTTAGGTAATGGATAGTTTTTAATTACTTTAATTTTATCAGGGTTAGGCTTAACCCCTTCCTTACAAACAACATGGCCTAAAAATTTGGTTTCTAACTTTAAAAATTCGGATTTGTCCATCTGTATCTTGAGATTAGAATCTCGCATTTTTTTAAAGACCTTTTCCAGATTTACCATATGCTCTTGTAATGATGTACTAAATATGATGACGTCATCTAAATAAACCAGACAGACGTCGCGGAGGTCCCTTAAGATGTTATCCATTACACGCTGAAATGTTGCGGGTGAATTCTTTAAGCCCATCGGCATTCTTAAGAATTCATAATGACCGTTTTCTACGTTAAATGCGGTTTTATGTATATCGGCGGGGTCCAACTCCACTTGGAAAAATCCGCTAGCTAAATCGAGTGTAGTAAAGTATTGGCATTTACCCAGTTTATCTAAAATATCCGAAATATTTGGTATTGGGTATTTATCATCAATAGTCTTTTCGTTCACCTTACGAAAATCTATTACGATACGCCATTTAATTTTACCAGATGCATCTGCCTTTTTGGGGACCACCCAGATAGGCGAGCACCATGCAGAATCGGAGGGCCTAATAATGTTCTGCTCAAGCATTTTGGTAATTTGATTTTTGACTTCCTCCTTATGGACATACGGATATCTATAGCTTTTAGCGTGTACGGGTATTTCATCGGTCGTTTTAATCTTATGTTTAATTTTATTGGTGAACGTTAGAGGTTCCCCATCTAGGCAAAATACATCCGCGTAGCGACAATGGATTTAAATTAGCTATTTCTTCCGGGTTCAGATGATCTGTTCTAAGACGCGATAAAACTTCCTGGGTGCGGTCTGAAAACTGTTCAGTGCGGTTGCACTCTACATTAAATAATTCAGCACTTAAAGAACGGTCCATTGAGAATATTATATCGTTAGGTGAGTCATTGTAAACCTCTACCCAACCTCTATTATTTTTAACTGTGGTAAAACAATCAGAAATCAAACAGTTACAAATTATTTGTTCTGGGACGAACACGTCACCATCTTTTGAGTTAATAGGCAACCTGACTAATTTAGAAGAGTGCGATGGTATGATATCCTCGTATAGATTAGCATTACGAGAGTCATACATGCATATAGGAATTTCAGCGTTTCGAGTAATCAGTAATTTATTTTTAAGATCTATAGTAGTGCCCCACGAGTCGAGTAAATCGAAACCTAAAAGGCCATCCCCGAGCTAAGAAAGCCTCTCTTACACTATAAAACCCTTGTAACAGTTCTGCTTCTGAGCGATAAGGCATATACTGAACCAGCAAACTGTAATAAAAGTTCTCCGGATCAGTGGACGCTATGAAGTATGGTACTCGAACAGCAGCAGGCACAGTTCTTGCGATCATTTTGCTGTTGTCTTTGGTTTTTATGAAATTTGAAAAATGTTTATGAATATTTAGCAAATGTTTTATTTTATTTTAATCGAAATATTTAAATAATTCAAAGTCCATTACGTGGCCTTTCTCACAAGTGCAAACACGACTATGATACGATATTCCATCATAGAATGCCAGTGCCTATCTGCCGGCTTCATCATCAGACCTTGAAACCTAATTGTGGTCAAAGTTCATTACGTGACCTTTCTCACAAGTGCAAACACGACTATGATACGATATTCCATCATGGAATGCCAGTGCCTATCTTCCGGCTTCATCATCAGACCTTGAAACCTAATTGTAGTCAAAGTTCATTACAAGACTTTTATAAGAAATCCAAAACAGCTGTGATACGTTTTTCCATCATGAAGTTCCAGGTCATATCTTCCGGTTCCATCATCAGATCAGTTCGGCAGTACCATACTATTAAATTATCATCAGAACTACATACAACTGCCAATTTTCATTACGCTACGACCCTTGGAAGATGATTAAATTAGTTACCTAAGATTCCATTACATAGTTAGTACATACACGACGACCTATTAAAAGCGTGTTAAAAACATTCAACCTTTCACATCTGACCGATTATCCGTTAGTACGTCGAGCGTACAGCGTCTGTTCCGTTTCTGTTAACGCATTATCGGTCGAAGTCGCGCGCACCACGCACCACGCACCACGTGAATTTTGACTGACGCGTTGGCGACGTTTTAAAATTAAATGTCATACAAAGCAACCGCACTGTAGTTGCTGAACGCAGAAACTGACTAGACGCGTAATTTAGCAGGTCTAATTTGACGGAATAGACGCGACCGATGTAGATACGTTCGACGCATCTTCCGTCAGATATGTGCCACACTTCATGTGTAACATGAAGTGTGAAATGTGTCATCCATTCCTAATCAATTATATACAGGTTGTCACAAGACCCATCACCAAGCCGAAGTCTACTCGTTATGGACATCATGGCAAGTCATATTAACCAAAAATAATATCTGGGAAACGACATATTTTCATATTTTAATTTTTTTTAAACCGCAATTAAAAGCGCGCGCGTTCAATGCTCGAAATACCTACTTATCCATGGGATCATAGGGCATCTAAAGAACATATTGGCGGAGTGAATGCATCGATTTTTACCTAATTAGAAAAAATCCATACTAACTTTCAGCCTCAATATCTCCTGAACCAGTAATTTCCCAGGTATGGTGCCGAAGTAAAAAATGTTCGTAGTGATTGGTACAACATGGGATTTTAGTTTTCGTTAAGGGTCTTTTTACACCCTGTAGATATTCTTGTCCAATATCATGCTTGTTTTCATCAATGAGATGTTTTAATATTTAAACTGCTTATTTTATTTTTTTACAGTATGCAATATGGAGTTTTATGTGGTTGGTGTGGAATGCATTCCTAATTTGTTATTACCTAAATCTGGGTTCTTTGAACAGAGTAAGTATAAAGGACAATTTCATTATTAAACTGCATTAATTGCTTAAGTATGACTGATAAAACTGACAAAATATTTTATACTTATTTGAAATTTTTAACTAGCTGCTGACAGGCATTTAAATCCGATGCTCACTTCATGCCATTCTGTTGGTACCTCTCCTTAACTATTGCTGCAATATGCTATTTGATGCACTATTGAATATTTTTTTATTTTCAGGACAGTGGCCTGCTATCATTAAGCACAGGCAGTGTGAGCTGGTGGGAAGGCAATGGCTGGGGATGCCAGCCAGTGTGGGATGAAGTGGACGGCCCTGGCACCTGGAGGCCCACTCGAGTTGAAGGCTGCTTTATGCAATGGCAACATGTGGAACTGGGACAATCAGCTGTAGCTGCAACTCTAGCTGCCACAGCCTTGCCACTGGCGATTGTGTTAGCTTTTAGATCATTTAAGAAACAAAAGCCATCAACAGGTAAAACACTATACATACATACAATAATACGATCCTTATAATTAAACCAAGCACATAATTAATACTAATCCTCTCTCTCTCAGATAAAAGTACGATGTCTCGACGCCCGGTTTACACTATTGAACTGAGTCCAGCTGAAACAAACATAAGTGAAACTTCTATGAAACCAATGACACCCAGACGCGTGAAACGTCGCTCTGGTTCTAGAGGTAACAACTCTTCAGTTCGCAGATCTCGTCGCTCATATAGAAATGCTGGTTATTTATCATCAAATAGTTCCTTGCCCCGCGAGGCTCGAGTACCTCGACCCACATCGGCACACTCGTCATACTCGAATTTCCATGCAGCTCGACCTGCTTCATATCATACGACAGAGAGGGAGAACTTCCCTTGTGTAGAAGATTCGTACGACCCACCGCCTCCTGCCGAATCTATTCCTGTAGTCACCAAAACTCACCGCAACAGCACCATCTTCCATCATGTAGAGTCGAAACTAAGGGAAGGTGACATCAGGGGAGCGTCCAGGCTCTTATTCAGTAGCGATGTGGTGGCGCCTTGCTCTGCCGACACACTCGCAAGTCTGCAGAGCAAGCATCCCGCGCCAGGGGATAACCTCTCCTTTCCTGAGCCACCTAGCGCTGACTCGGGCTTTCTCAGCATTACAGCCAAGGACGTGGTTGGTGCCGTTGGCTCCTTCCAGAGCGGGTCTGCTGGTGGTCTCGACGGCTTGACACCACAACATCTTAAGGATCTTGTGTGTTCAAGCGCCGAGGCGGCCGGCGACTCGCTTTTGAGTGGGCTAACGGCATTAACTAATCTCATGCTCTCCGGCAATGTGAACGATGCCATAGTCGACGTTTTGTATGGCGCTAATCTGTGCGCCTTACGAAAGCGGGATGGTGGCATTCGTCCCATTGCCGTGGGGTGCACGTACAGGCGTATGGCAGCTAAAATATGCTGTCGCCATTTTAACACCAGCTTTTCTTATAAATTTCAGCCACAACAGCTGGGATTTGGTTCTAAAGGAGGCTGCGAGGCTGCTGTACATGCCTTGTCAACGTACCTTGACTGTAATGGAGGTGAGGTTGTCTTGAAGGTTGACCTAAAGAATGCCTTTAACTCAGTCAATAGAGACACCTTGTTGACACAAGTTAAATTGGAAACACCCCAAATCTACAATTTTCTTTGGCAATGTTACAGACACCCTTCTAAATTAATATACAAGGAACATCTTTTAGAATCTGCCGTCGGTTGTCAACAAGGTGACCCTCTTGGACCACTAATTTTTAGTTTGGCCATCCATCCAGTTATAAACCAACTAAATTCAAAATTAAACATCTGGTACCTCGATGACGGAACCCTGGGAGGTGACGTAAACACTGTATATCAAGATCTGGCATTCCTGAAATCGAAATTTTTATCCATAGGCTTAGAGTTGAATACAAGCAAATGCGAAATTTTTATTAATGACAATTTAGATAAATCCTCTATTCTTTCAAAATTCCAATATCTGGCACCCAATATCACCCAAGTTGAAGAAAGTTCTCTTCGCCTCCTGGGGTCCCCAATTTTAGACGACGGTTTTGATTCCTTTATACAGGAAAAAATTCAAAATTTTAATGATGTTTCAGACAGGCTACTCAAAATTAATATACATTCGGCTTTTACTATTATTCGATATTGTCTTTTTGTCCCTAAATTTACACACGCGTTACGGTCTTCACCTTTTTGGAAAAATCCGACTCCACTCATTCAAATTGACAAAATTATACAGAATACCCTAAGTAAAATTTTAAATATGGCTCTGAACGACCGAGTGTGGCAACAGGCGTCCTTACCTGTGCGCTTAGGCGGCCTCGGCGTTCGCAAAATTTCTGACGTAAGCCTGCCAGCGTTCTTGTCATCGGTCCACAGCACTGCAGAATTGACCAGGAAAATCTTAGCACCTACACTGGTTGATTCTGAGGTGCCGTGTAAGGCCGATGCCATGAACGCTTGGAGAAATTCTTGTCCAGGAACTGAGTTACCCCGAAACTTGTTCTCCCAGAGGCAATGGGATGGGCCGCTTTGCAGCGTGGTACGAGAAAAACTCCTCAATACATCGGCCAACGCTGCGGAGCGTGCTCGCCTGTTGGCTGTGGGAGAATGGGAATCGGGCCTCTGGCTTCAGGCACTGCCATCGTCCAATATAGGTACCATGTTGGACGATACAACCTTCCGCTTCGCTACTTGCCTCCGTTTAGGCGCGTCATGTGTCTCTCCGCATCGCTGTCACTGCGGAGAGGCTGTCGATAGCCTTGGTCACCATGGTCTGTCATGCAGCAGGAGCTCGGGTCGTATTTCACGACACGCCAACCTCAACGACATTCTGCGCCGTGCTCTTGTCACCGCTGGCGTTCCAGCCCAACTTGAACGTCAGGGCTTGGCACGCGACGATGGCAAGAGACCGGACGGGATGTCTTTACTGCCGTGGAAGCTGGGTAGGCCTTTGGTATGGGACGCGACATGTGTCGATACCCTTGCGCCATGCCATCTTCCCAGCACAGCAGGTTGTGCGGGCGCTGCTGCTGCTTCAGCAGAGACCCTCAAACGGCGCAAATACGTAAATCTTGTAGGAGATTATGTATTTGAGCCGTTTGGGGTCGAAACCTTGGGGCCATGGGGTCCAAGTGCGAGATCCCTTTTTAGGGATCTCGCAAAGAGACTGATCGACGCCTCGGGTGACCAGAGGGCTGGCACGTATTTAGCACAAAAGATAAGCATTGCTATACAACGAGGCAATGTCGCCAGTCTTCTGGGCACGCTTCCGATTGACTGCGATGCGGATGACTTCCATGACGCCTTCTAAATTTAATTTTAATTTATTTTATTTTTCTTATTGTATATATTAAATAGGCTTATTTTAATTTTAGGACATAATTAAGCTGCTTTTCATATAATTGTTGATTTTGTTTGGAAAATAAATATAGTTTATGTAGTAAAAAAAAAAAAAAGGCCATCAAAGTAATTATGAAAATTATAAATGAATAATGTTATATCGTTTCTTTCATTGAATTCGGGAAAGCTAGGTAAAGTTATTGAATAATCATTTCTACTAACAGCGTGCACATTAGTGACCTCAAACGGATCGTAGTTAAGCGGTATATGAGGAAAGTATTTTTGAACAGCTTGCGGTGTTATAAATGATTGATTAGCGCCTGTATCTATAAGAAATCTTAACGGTGGGTTATTTACTGAAAATTAATCTCTATTTTGGCTTTTCTGATTTCGACACCTTGGAAAAATTTTCATCCTTTGGAGAGTTATTATCTGAATCAAGGTCCTCCACTAACGGGGCTTCCGAATAAGAATATGGTTCATAACTAGTATAGCAATCGGGGTACGAATCGTAAGTAGTATATTCATTACAAAAATCTGAAGCATTATAGTCGTCATAATAAGATTCATAACCGTAATCGTAATTAAATTCGTTCATGTTAACTTCACGCGGCTTAAAGAATTGTTCTGACATCAGAACAATTACTTTAAGCCGCGTGAAGTTACCCACCTGGGTTACCGGACTTACGCCAATCGTGTCCTGTCATAGGTAAGGGCTTCGGCACAAAGTGGCTTACACCACTCATAGGACGCGGGGTATTATTGAAATTATTATATGGTTGCGCTTGAGGACGATTTAATCTAAATTCATTACTATGTGCATTATAATTTGGAGGTGGTGCACGGAACATTTGTTGCGTACGTGTTAAGCCATGAGACTGCATCTGCTGGGATGAATTAGGCCTCCATCCCTGATTGGGTTGATTAGGATGCTGTGGTCGTGAGGGACCATTTATGTTATGTGGATGGGGTCTAGAGGGACCGGCCATATTTGACGCGGGGAATCTATGAACAAAGTTGTTAAGCGGTAAGTTAAAATTAGGTTTAGACTGCTGTGAATCTTTTTTACTAGGCACACCTTCGGTACGTTGTTGCATATAGAGCGTGTTCAGTTCTTCCTGAACGAACTCGAGGGCTTTTTCCATACTTTCCGCATACAACGTATTCTAGACCCTAAAGGATCTTTCAAACTGCGTAAATAGCACTGTAAAGTAAGTTTTTTGTACAGGTCGCGCTTCGCTTCAATAGTACTAGGCAAAGTTTCATGTAGAGAAACGTAAGTCATTATTGTGCTAAATAAATTCTGGCATTTCTCATAGAATTCCTGTGGGGTAGACGACCCCTGAGTCTGTAACGATAAATCATTATACAATGCGGTCTCGTCGCGATGGTCAGCAAAATTATTAATAAGTGCATTTCTAATACCGTTCCAGTTATCTGGGATACCGTTCGCGTTAATTAATCTGGCCGCCGAACCCGTAACTTTATTTAAGATGCCGTTAATGAGAGCTATGTTGGATAATTCGTTTCCCGGCTCAGTATTAAAATACGTAAGTACCAATTGATCACAAAGGTTTATAAAACGAGTTAATACGTGTGGATGGCCATCGAAATGCGGTAAAATCCTAAGCGATTTATAAATAGTATTCATATTATCTTGAGCCATCCTTTCTTCTAAGTTTCTAGACTCGTCTATAACACTAAGCCTACTAGATCTACTACTACTTAAACTAGGTTCCCGTGATTTCCTTGGATGGAAAATCTTGGCTATTAACTACAACACACACGCGTGATATAAAATGCCTACACGACTAAGTAAGATAGTAATATATATAGTATGGGAAACTATATATACATAGGTACCAAACTAGGATAGTATAATACTAGGTCTAGGAAAGAAAGGACTCGAAAGATTCAAAGTACTTACAGCATGATTTTCTTGCCGAATCGATGTCTGGATTCACCTCAGCTGGCGCCGCCCGTAGGTTCTGGATACTCGGAAATCGGTAAATCACGCGGGATTTCGGTCCGATTTTTGGGGAAATCTTGTCGCGTCACGTACCTAGCTATCTCGAATATCCGACCGACTGCGCCAATTACGTTTGGTGGCAGCAGAGGTTGCAAAAAAAAACAATTTATTTGAATTAAATTTAATATAAAAATGAAATTACAATATAAAAGTAATGGTAAGATGATAACGAATCGAAGTGTGAATCCATTATGAATTATAAAATACAATTTGGTGTAAAGCGGCGAACGATGTGCTGACACAGGCCTCGTGAGTCGTGACGTTGAAGGTGGCGGGTTCCATCCATTTTCCGTAGACGCTGCGCTTTCGGTTACCATGGCGTAATCGATGCACGTTCCGATGATGATGCGTTTAATGTTCCAAAGAGCCGTGTGCAATGTTGATTTGTGAATGTCGACTCATCAATCCTCATAGATTAGGCTGGCGTAACACCTATACATATATATAAATACATATATAATATATATATTAAAATAAATATTTTATACCTATACATGAAAATAAATATTTAAGAAGATAGATTACTAACAGTTAATAATATACATACACATGAAAATAAATTATAGTTAAAAAGATAGAATACTAACAAGTAGTGAATTGCTACTGAGAAAGTTCCAACAACTCGCTATACAACAGCTGGCGGACTCTAAATTTGAACGTGGCACGACTAGTGGCCGTCCAACTTCGGGAGGGAGAGCATTCCAAAGAAGGATAGATTGGATATTGAAAGAAGAATGTACTAAGCTAGAAGAGTGAGATGGACAGAGAAGGAGAAGGTTATTAGTAGATCGCAAGTTCTTATCATGGTTGGAGCAGAGATATTGAAAATAAGGTACTAGATATGACGGACCGTTAGGAGAGTGGAGAAAAGAGTATAAAGTCGTCAGAGTACGCAAATTTCGTCGCTGACGAATCGGCAACCATTTTAATTATTTGCGAAATTTAGAAATGTGATCGAACTTACGCAGATTAAAAACGAACCGAATGCAATAATTGAGAAGTTGGTCAAGTTTGTTGAGTAGATCTGCATTCAGGTCGAGATAACACACGTCACCATAGTCAATTATAGGGAAGATTAAAGTTTGCACAAGCATTGCTTTAGTTTTGGATGGAAGAACATTTTTGAGACGGTAATATATATAAAGCTAATTAATATTTAGGACGCAAGCCTATTGCAATTAACCAAACATTTCCAGATATTTACTATACTGAGAATTTCTAAACAAAAAATAAACAACATATTCGCCGATCTAAGATCTGAACCTCATGATTGGTATTCGTAAATATATGTAGTTGGTATTATAAAAGTATTTCTTCTGGATCGAGGCTATGAATCAAAAAACATAATCTATTTATTTCTCAATTTACGAATAAAATTAGTTCAAACTTAACTCGGTACCTACATTTAAGAAATGTATTTATAAAAGCATACTTTAATGGTATCTTTTATTTGAATAATTTTCACAACGGCATTACATATTAAAAGCATTAATTAAATCCATGGTAAATTCTTCAAAACCGCAAACGAATATAAAATATTACCTATGTAATATTTTTATATTCGTTTGCAAAAACTATATGTAAAATAGTGGGAGATTATTTATAATCTGGCAACTTTACACACCCATAGACGCGCGTTTCCGTACAGTGCCAGTCGCCAAATGTCACGCACACATAGCTGTCAACGTGCCTCACTTAGTTGGACGAATGCGCTCCATCTGGTTCTTGTTTGTTAAATCTGTGCCTACAATCTAAAGTTGTTTGTATGCGAATTTGACGGAAAACAAACAAAAATCTGAAAAAAATATGATTCTAAAATGTGCCAATGACTATGTTGTTGAACAATTTTTAAGTATAGTCATTGGCACTATCGGAAAAGACGATCCATCTATTTAATAGCGCAAAACTAACGTTTATTAATCTTTAATGAAATCATACAAATAAATAGGTACTTTTGTGTAAAATTAATTAAAAATAATGTTTTTCCTAATATTCAGGATAATTCAGCAGAGTGCCAATCATTGGGAGGGTGCCAACATTACTATAGTTTACCCTACTTGTGTTATTGTTAATGATCAAAAGCTTCTAGTTACTATGTCAATTGTCATTTCGTTTTATGCAAAGTTTTATGCAAAAGCATACGCATAAGGGCCTATGCAAACCACGTTTTTTAAACGCGCCGTCGACGCGCGTTTGTAGCGATACAGACGCGATACGCACGCAAGTCAGACGCAGCCTGTAGACCATATCTGTATAATCTATGCTGTAGACCTTTGCACACTTGTATAAATTCAAACGCGCGTGTGTAGCGATACAGACGCGATGCACACGCGCGTGTGTAGCGATACAGACGCTCTCAGATTATAGAACAAGAATCAGATGGAGCGTGCGGAACAGTTGCGTGTGGCCACTAAAGCAAATACAAATTGAAAAGCGAATAAAAATCCGGCTCAGTGCAAAACGAAGCATCGTACAGTTCACGCGCCCCGATCAACTCAACTTTTAAATTCATAAAATGCCGTCATGCGTTTTTAAACATTGTAAAAGTTGTTTCAAAAAGCAAAAACAGAAAGATAGAATATCTTTTCACAGTTATCTATGGATTATTTGACTGTTTCATAATTTTATTTCGATAAAATTCGTATTTCTGCAAAAAATGTGTAAGTGTTGCCAGTTTACGTCGACGCCGTTTTTCCTGTATTATGGAAAATGCATTTGTCAATTGATTTATGTAATATGTACCTAATAAGAATTGTCAGGTTAATGAAAAATATATTAACATATTATAAAAGTATATTTAAGGTATATCTTTATTAGCAAATATTGTTATAGGCTTTCCAATATGTATACATTGTTTTGGGTTCGATCCCTATACGATCTAAATATTCATGTATACTTACTGTCTTACTAATAAAAAAATATTACTCACACGTTTAACGTATGAATACTTACACAGCGTATAACGTCTGTATAGGAGTTACACAGGGTTTACACCAGGGCTTAAAAACGTTACCAATTCACATTAAAAATAACGTTAAGTATCGGTATTTCAAAGAGATACCTGGCATACCGGTATGATTTGGTAGCGTTATTTAGTAACGTAATAATAGCGGTAAAAAAATTACGTTAAAATTAACGGTATTATTAATTTTTTAGTAAAATTACCGGTAACAAATTCACGGTATAGTTTGGTTATTTTATGCGACGTTGCCGTTTTCTCGAAGCCGCCGCCCGCCGCGCCCGGTACGGTGCAGCGATGCGGGGTGGCGGAGGCGCGGGTGGTACACGGCCACGCGCGCGCGTTCCGAGTCTGTTGCCATTTCGTTTATCGTCTTCCCAACTCTCACGCGCTTAGCTTAATCTAAATTATATATACAGGGTGTCCCAGAACTCAACGTCAAGCCGAAACGGGGTGACAGGATTGATCATAACCATCACGAGAAAAATCTGAAAAAATATCTATCCCATGCAGTTTGAACGTTATGGGCATTTTAAGAAAAACGTAAAACCCTTTCGGTTATTGTGGTTATTCTTTTTTATTTTTATTCATTTGAACTTTGGAAACGTAATCCTAAGTAATATTTCTAGAATCCCAATAAAAAATAATGACACAATTGCCTCAAGTTTCCGAGAATTGAGACTATTTGTTAAACAACGAATTTAAAATTTTCAAGATTCGTTGACTTTGACAGGCCCTCCTTTAAAAAAAATGTACTAGAGTGCCTTGGCAAAAGGAATTAAAAGTTGGCACATTTAATCAGAATTCTAAAATGGTACAATAGGTACTTGTTAGTTCCATACAATAAAAAGAGTAAAAAAATTAAAACCTCAAGTAGCCCGATTTTTGCTATCTCAGTTAAAATGTCTTTGATTCGCACCAGCTCTAGGTAGGTTCTTAATTTTAAGGCAAAATTATGAGAGAGATGGATAGTGGGTATGTTTGCCATGAGTGAGCGAGACAGATAGTGACGCCACGCATTGAGACGGAGATGCGTCGTTTAAACGAGTGCGAATGAAACAGATAGATGCCATACCAAGCAAATGACTACGCTACCAGTCCGACACCAACCAGTTAGTACGTTTCGCTCATTCGTCTGCTGTGCACATTCGTATTCGCTTGTGTTGATTTAGAACTGACAACTTTGGCTTCTCTTTTTGGAGTTGGATTTTTGTGAATTAATTATCGCTCGCTCGCTTAATGTTGTGCCCGGTAGATGGCAATAGGCTCGCCCCCTATTACATTGAGACTGAAACATAACTGGCGAAGTGTGGGTGTGTAAAACACCTCTGCCTACCCCTTCGGGGAAAAAAGGCGTGAAGTTATGTTATGTTTATGTTATGTTATCTTTGTGAATTGGACTTGTTGATAACATACCGGCAAATTTGGCTTCTCTCTGAACTTTTATGTTGGCATCCTTTTTATCTACCATGCCTACGCGCTACCACAGTATAAAGACATACAGTAGTTTGACGCCTTTGATCTCGTAGAACAAGCCGACAACGTCTAGACAAGGGTAAGTGGGCTAGGGCTGCCACATGTAAACAATACTTACTTATTCAAACACCGTCTATTTATTTTAGAAAAATATTACAATTGCTACACTACATGAATAATATAGTGTAAATCACTTATCTATACATATAAATAAAATTGGAGTGTCTGTTTGTAATATTAAAATAACCGCTTTTTACTAAATGCATATGGATGTATACACGGTACATACACCGAAATGACATTTTTTACAATTCTTGTCTGTCTGTCTGTTTGTTCTCGCTAATCTCTGGAACGGCTGGACCTATTTTGACGGGACCTTCACTGGCCTGATGTGCCAAGGAGTAATTTAGGCTAAAAATTAACCGGGTACGCGAAGAAGTTCCCTCAGGACGCGGGTGAAACCGTGGGAAACAGCTAGTTTATTATATAACAATAATAAACGATAAATAATTATTATAAAACAGATTTGCATACATAGTGTCAGTCAGCACCTATTTCATCCCGCAGGTGTCGTTGGAGTCCGTTAAGAATATAAAGCATTTTTCGTACAAACCAAGTTAAAATAAAGCGATTGACATAGCGGTGGTTTAATGGATGGGTAACCTTGGGATCAGCTTGCAGAGCTTATGTTATCGATATGAAGTATTTTGCAGATATTTTTCGTGCAAACTACGTTAAGGTAAAGCAATAAACATCACGGTCATTTTATGGATGGGTGACCGGACTATGAGATTACGGAGAACATGTGTGGGGTTTATAAAAGGGGGCCAAAAATATGGTTATTTTTGAGCTAGGATGCGCCGTTACCAAGATACATAATAATATGTGATAGGTACTTACCTAATGCGAAGGTACTAGGTACTTATTGAATGAAATTAAAATCACTTTGAAATTAAAATTACCTTACAATGCATATTTTCTTACGTCTGCCATGTTGTTTACGTACAATAATTGCTACTTTATTCTGTGATTTGGCCAGACATGAGATATTTTAAAAAGTTAGTAGATTAGTAGGAATGTGCACATTATTTTAAGTGGTTATAGGTACATACCTACATTTCAAAATAATATAAATAATTATAATTAATGAAATTTTTATTTTTTGGTATAAGTAAATTGATGAAATCGCAGATTTTTTAAATCCTTATTTATTTAAATCTTTAAACAGCATAAAGAATTTCAATGTCTCACAGCACAAGTCGTATGCAGCATCTTAATTAATATTCATAAGCAAATAAATAAGTAACGAACAAAAAACAAGCACGTGCCAGCCCCCAAAAACATGTACCTAGTTGGGAACTAAGGCGATATACGTAAGTAGGTACCGCTCTTCCCGCGTCTCACCTCTTGTCCCCCGCACGATTGACCCGTCTAGACGCGTTCGTCGAACGACTGTATGGATTATTTGACTGTGGCGCTACACTTCACAAGAATATGCGAACATGCACCTCATTTATGGGGAATGCAGATGCAACGCAAGTGCCGCCGCTAGACTTTATCGTGAAAGATATCCAAATTTAGAGCAGTACCCGGGTCACCGCGTGTTTGTTAATGTGCACCGTTCACTCACAGAGGGCGGCCGTTTCCCGAATCAAATACAGGCTGGAGGTAGACCTGTGTTTCCTTTCGACGAAGAAGTATTGCAAGAGGTCGCAAGTGACCGAAGTATTTCCGTACGTGGAATTGAACAAAGAACGGGAATACCCAAAAGCACTGCTCATCGTATTTAACAAAGAGCCGAAATGCATCCGTTTCACGTACAACGAGTTCAAAGTCTTCAACCTCGAGATTATCAGGAAAGGATTTCTTTTTGTAGAACAATGCTACAGAGGCATAATGAGAACCCCCAATTCATCCAAAAAAATATCTGGTCAGATGAATCGACATTTAAAAAAGATGGTTACATAAACTTGCACAATTATCACGAGTGGCATGTGGAGAATCCACATTTACTCGTAATGCGAGAAGATAGATCCCAGTATCGTTTTAAAGTAAACCTGTGGACCGGAATTTTGAACGGTAAAATTATTGGGCCTATTGAACTGCCTGAGAACTTGAATGGAACTAATTACCTACATTTTTTAAGAGAAGATTTACCAACCCTGTTAAAGGACGTACCACTAGCAGATCTTCGCGACATGACATGTGGTTTCAACAAGATGGCTGCCCAGCACATTTCGCAGTGCAAGTAAGAGATTTCCTTGACCATGAATATCCGGGAAGATGGATTGGACGTTCAGGCACTATCTTGTGGCCCGCCCGTTCACCAGATTTAAATCCCATGGATTTTTTCTATTGCGGAGTTCTCAAAGAAAAAGTTTACTCAAAGCCCATTGAGAACGTAGCCGACCTGCGTGAACGCATTTCTCAAGCAGCTGAGGAGATCAACTCTCGAAGATATGCTCGACTAATAAGTAGATCTTTTTTAAGAAAGGAAATGAAATGAAATTCTCTATAATTCTCTATCTGAATTTTATTCCAACAAACCTAAATTAAACCTAGATCAAGATTTTTCATTCTTTTACTATTTTTTCTAACTTTGGTAAAAGTGGCGTCACTATCTGTCTCGCTCACTCATGGCAAACATACCCACACCCACTATCCATCTCTCTCATCATTTTGCCTTAAAATTAAGAACCTACTTAGAGCTTGTGCGAATCAAAAACATTTTAACTGAGATAGCAAAGATCGGGTTACTTGAGGTTTTAATTTTTTTACTCTTTTTAATTGTATGGAACTAACAAGTATTGTACCATTTTAGAATTCTGATTAAATGCGCCAACTTTTAATATATTATGATAGAATAAATGTACCTAATTATTGTATGCCTAAATGGCGGGACGTGAAGAAAGCTATAAAAAAATCAATATGCAACTTGGCAAGAAAACTGGCATGAATAGAATCTAAATCAAAAATCTAGAAAGAAATCAAATTTGCAAAGAATTTATCGAAGACAAGGGCATTCAACATTTTAACAAAGAAAATGTCAGAAAATGTTAGAACCTTCTTTCTGATGCAAATAACCCAAGGTGGTAAGAAGTCTCAAGGCCGAAGATTTTCCTTAGACGAGAAGATATTGGCTCTTTCATTGTACAAGCCATCTCCCAAGTCCTACAGAATTCTTAGAAGAATGTGAGTGTTACCCTCAAGGCGATCTCACAAAAAGCAGTTGGAATCAATAAACCTTTCACCAGGCTGCAATGAAAGAATTTTTAATCATTTAAAAAAGAGAGTGGCTAAGATGCCAGATAAACACAGATATTGTACCTTGGTGTTTGATGAAATGGCCTTTGGTGCTTTTTGTATATATAATGCAGCCAAGGATGAAATAGAAGGTTTTGTAAATGATGGAGAAGAACGACAACCTAATTTTTGTGACTGATCTTTATGATAAGGGGGGTTGTAAAAAAATACAAGCAACCAGTGTGGTTTTCTTATTCAGCTGGCACCACAAAAACATTGTCGCTAAAAAATCAAATTAAAACTGTCCTGAAGAAATTAACGGAAGCAAATCTACACGTTGTCACAACAGTTTGTGACCAAGGCGCCACAAATTTGGCGGCAATAAATAGCTTGATTGCAGAAACTCGAATGCAAATGGTGAGAAATGATAAAGAGTACACTGGTGGCTGTTTTATAACAGCAAAATAAAATATTTGTATTGTATGACCCCCCACACCTAATGAAAGGTATAAGAAATAATCTCTTAAATAAGAATTTGAAATTTACAATGAAGGGAAAAGAAAACATTGCGAAATGGGAACACAACTTCTTTATGAATGTTCACCTGGCTATAAGGGAGTTAAAATTATGCCAAAATTAACTGCTTGTCATGTTGTGCCGCATCTGATCCCCAAAATGAAAGTGAAACACTGCACACAAGTTTTCAGCAAATCTGTTGGTGCAGCTTTGGGCTTTATGGCAGGTATGTGAGATTTTGTTTAGTTTAATTTAATGTATGTGCAAAATAGACTATTTTAACAATTCTAGGCTCCCATTTGACAGAATATAAGCTTTTCCACAGAGTGACTGCCATCTGAAATCTGTACCCCGAAGGTATATTCTATGGTTTAGACCAGAGTCAGGATATTGGAGGGTACTATTTCCCCGTAACGACTGTCAAAGATCTTTTAATGACAGCCGTGACCGACGGCTTACCGTGCCCTCCGAAGCACGGTGCAAGCGACAAATAAGAGTTTAATACGCATATAACTTTGAAAAGTCATTGGTGCGCGTCATGGATTCATACCCGAGACCTCTGCGGGGCAGTCTGTTGGTCTCTCCACTAGGCTATCGTTGCCTCTGAAATATTAAGAATGTATAAAACATATTACAATCAAGTAATTTTGTTTTGTTGCAGAATCGGGTTGCATGCCCAAAGAATGCACACAAACTGCCGATATACTCATCTTCTTCGACGAATTATTCGACAGCGTCAACGGCAGTTACCACCAGACAATTGGAGGAAAAATTCACAGAACACCGGTTACGCCAAAATCACCACATAGAAATTTATGGAACAAAAGTATGCCTATTTTAAAATCCATGAAATTTGATACTCCACTAAGGGGTGGAGTTGTGCCTTCATTAATGAGCTGGGTTAAAACAATAGAATCTTTTAAAAATATTACCCTTTTTCTACAAAGAAAGGGCATTAATTCAGTTTTACTGCGCAATTTCAACCAAGGCGCTTTGGAAAATTTCTGCGTTTCCATATGTGCACATGGTCACGGCAATATAATGCCAGGTGCCTCTCATTTTGTAGCAGCGTATAAAACCTTAATTTTAAATAATTTAATCTCACGCGGTTGGTTCCAATTGCGAAGCAGACGATGGCTTCGCTTTGGAATCGTTTAAAGATTTTATTGCTGCTGAGGGAGAGGCACCATTGTTAGAAGAGAGACAAATAAATATATATTTTGACCATGTGTCTATACCGGATCTAGATACCGATATTTTAATAAATAATAAGGACAAAAAGGCGTCGAAAAATGCGCAGCAATTGGTTATTGTAGTGATTGGATAGCAGTAAAGGCCAAAACAGCAGTCTATAAGAGCTGTGCAGTATGCAAATTAGACACGGAAACAGAAGATTTGCAAAGTTTCCATAAATATATAAAAATTAAAGAATTCGAAAATAAAAGATGGCTCTGCTATCCCACTAGGTGTTTGTTTGACTTCTTTGCACAAGTTGAAAATCCTACTAATATTATAAATGCGAAAGTTTGTGAAGATGTATGTATGGATGTTTGTTACTCTTTCACGCAAAAACTACGGAACGTATTTGGATGAAACTTTACAGTAATATAGTTTATTTTTCAGAATAACACATAGGCTACAATTTATAAAGATTTTGTGTAATGTTGCCATAATATAAGGAAAATCATCAATTAAGTCGGTAAAAATCCTGAGCTCTGAAACCTATCTTCGCGTGCGTTGCCTAAACCGTTGAAGTTACATGAAGATAATTTACGGTGATATTGTTTATCTTAAAAAGTTCCAAATAAAAGTCCGCGGCAGCTCTACCTTTTATGTAGAAGCCAATATACACTAAAAAGTGGTCCGTAAAAATAATTAAATTTTATACTTTTTTACAATGCTCATTCTAGAGTAGTTATCAAATTGTTTTTAAAATAGATAAATTTATTGTCTTCAGTATTTTATGTAGATGAACTTCGTCTACAGTAAGTAGTTTGGGGGAATAGTTTAAAAGTTATCACGATATAATTGACCTATGCGCAGCGTTATTAAAAGCACTTACTATGAGTTGGCGCGCTTAAGCGCAGCGGGGCGGAGGGGGCGGTCTGATTATGTACTTTGTGGTAATGTTTTCAGTTTTTATTTTTGCTGCTATTCTTTTCAGTAGGTATATAAGCTCTTCAATAACCTTAATAATATACTTACATACTAATATTTACCTGAAGTTTGACGACTCATCGTTGTCTTGCCCTGGTCCCAATTTATTTGGGGTTGGCGCAGTATGTCCTTCGCTTCCATACTTCTCTGTCACCAGTCATCCGATCGTTTACCCCTTTCTCTTTCATATCCATCCTTACACAGTCCATCCATCTTTTCCTTGGCTGTCCTCTGACTTTTCGTCCTTCTACATGCATATTCATCACTGTTTTAACTACATACATATCATCTCTCTGCATAACATGTCCATACCAGGCCAGTCGACTCCCTTTTACCTTTTCATCATTGGGCGCCACTTTCATACTACCTCTAACGTAATCATTCCTTAATTTTAAGTATTATCTGTTTATAAGCTACACGGCTAATGTGCGGATCCGTTTGTGATGAAATTTGATATGGATAGTCTGAAACCTGGGGAAGTAAGTAGAAAGGCTACTCTTTATTAAAATTTCATGCGAGCGAAGCCGCGGGCGAAAGCTAGTATTACATAATATTATACCATATTAAAAACCAGTGCCACTAAAGAAAAGTAAATGGAATATATAAAATTTGTGGTAAGTGTAAATATAAATTTAAATTTTCTCAAATGTGAAGTACATGGTAAGACAATGAAAGAATTCATCTATACTAATATAATAAAGCGGAAGAGTTTGTTTGTTTGTTTGTTTGTTTATTTGTTTGTTTGTTTGAACGCGCTAATCTCAGGAACTACCGGTCGGATCTGAAAAATTCTTTTTGTATACGATAGCCCAGTTATTCCGGAAGGCTATAGGCTATATAACATAACGCTTCGACCCTTTGGGGCCGGGCAAAAGGCTAAAAAGGCTAAAAGATAATGTCAGCTAATCTCAGAAACTAGCAGTCGGATTTCAAAAATTGTTATTGCCTATGATAGCCCAATTATTCCGAAAGGCTATAGGCTATATAAAATTACTCCACAACTTATAGGGGCCAGACAAAAATAATAAGATGGTCAGACGAGAAGGGGGAGGGTTGGGTCAAAGGCAAAAAAGGCTAAATGAATAGGATACAATCTATATGGGTATCGTTTTCGGCATTTTCGAGACACTGATTAATAATATGAAATTTATTTAGTGATCCAAGATGGCGGACGGGAAATCAAAGATGGCGGATGGGAAAATTTTAAAAATTAATATGGGTATCGCCTTCGATATTTTAAGGGGTGGGGAATCGAAATACAACATCTATTTCGTGATCGAAGATGGCGGATGGGAAATCAAAGATGGTGGATGGGAAAATTAAAAAAAAATCAATATTGGTATCGTCTGCGATGTTAAAAGGGATGGAGAATCCAAATACAACATCTTTTTCGTGATCAAAGATGGCGGATGGGATTTTTTTTTAAATCATTATGGGTATCGTCTCCGATGTTTAAAGGGATGGGGAATCCAAATACAACATCTATTTCGTGATTCAAGATGGCGGATGGGAAATCAAGGATGGCTGATGGGAAAAATTTAAAAAATCAATATGGGTATCGTCTCTGATGATTTAAGGGATGGTGAATCCAAATACAACATCTATTTCGTGATCAAAGATGGCGGATAGGAAATCAAAGATGGCGACGGGATTTTTTTTTAAAGTCGATATGAGTATCGTCTCCATTATATAAAGGGATGGGGAATCCAAATCCAACATCTATTTTATGATCAAAGATGGCGGATGGGAAATCAAAGATGGTGGATGGGAAAGTTATAAAAAATCAATATTGGTATCGTTTGCGATGTTAAAAGGGAAGGGGAATGCAAATACAACATCTGTTTCGTGATTCAAGATGGTGGATGGGAAATCAAAGATGGCGGTTGGGAAAAATTAAAAAATCAATATGGCTATCGTCTCCGATATTTTAAGGGGTGGAGAATCCAAATACAACATCTATTTCATGATCAAAGATGGCGGATGGGCAATCAAAGATGGTGGATGGGAAAGTTTAAAAAAATCAATATTGGTATCGTTTGCGATGTTAAAAGGGAAGGGGAATGCAAATACAACATCTGTTTCGTGATTCAAGATGGTGGATGGGAAATCAAAGATGGCGGATGGGAAAAAATTAAAAAATCAATATGGCTATCGTCTCCGATATTTTAAGGGGTGGAGAATCCAAATACAACATCTATTTCGTGATCAAAGATGGCGGATGGGTTTTTTTTTAAAATCAATATGGCTATCGTCTCCGATGTTTAAAGGGATGGGGAATCCAAATACAACATCTATTTAGTGATTCAAGATGGCGGATGGGAAAAATTTAAAAAATCAATATTGGTATCGTCTGCGATGTTAAAAGGGATGGGGAATGCAAATACAAGATCTGTTTCGTGATTCAAGATGGTGGATGGGAAATCAAAGATGGCGGATGGGGAAAAATTAAAAAATCAATATGGCTATCGTCTCCGATATTTTAAGGGGTGGAGAATAAAAATTCAACATCTATTTCGTGATCAAAGATGGCGGATGGGTTTTTTTTTTAAATCAATATGGGTATCGTCTCCGATGTTTAAAGGGATGGGGAATCCAAATACAACATCTATTTCGTGATTCAAGATGGCGGATGGGAAATCAAAGATGGCGGATGGGAAAAATTTTAAAAATCAATATGGGTATAGTCTCCGATGCTTAAAGGGATGGGGAATACAAATACAACATCAATTTCGTGATTCAAGATGGCGGATGGGAAAGTTTAAAAAATCAATATCGGTATCGTCTCTGATGATTTAAGGGATGGTGAATCCAAATACAACATCCATTTCGTGATCAAAGATGGCGGATAGGAAAACAAAGATGGCGGACGGCATTTTTTTGTAAAGTCGATATGGGTATCTTCTCCGATGTTTTAAGAGATGGCGAATCCAAATACAACATCTATTTAGTGATCAAAGATGGCGGATGGGAAATATAATAATATAAAAATGTTATTATTGGTGGTGAAAAAGTGGTAGTGGTATTTGATGTTCGATGCAGATAAAGGCCATGTCCAGTGGATACCTCTCCTACGGAACCCTTCATGGGCGAGTCAGACTTGCACTTGATTTAATTATTTAATACCTAGCCATAGTATTTAATAGTATTAGTAATTTTATCATATCACTAGATCAGTGATCTAACCATATCACTCATATACCACCTTCTCATCTCCTTACAATAGTAGTTTTTCTACCCTAGATATAATTTATATGGCAAAACAACTTTGCCTGGCAATTAAGAGATTAAACACTTATGTTGTTGGTAACTTTGTTCTGAATAAGTTGGAAAAGAGTTAAAAATTAATATGAAATGTAAATACATTAAAAAGGCGATACGGAGTTCGCCGGGACAGCTAGTAATTAATAAAAAAATTTTTTTTTTATTTACAACTGGTGCAAGGAGGTTGGCCACCTACTCACTGGCAAAACCACCGTATACGACAGTGATGATATGTTTAAGAACTCAGTTCGTAATGTTTTTTTGAAAAGCAGAGGATCAAAGAGACGAGTACAGTAGCAAACTCCATATTAATGCTAGTTATACTAATTCATCTGCCGTAGATCAAATGGGGGTTCACTATTCCCATAGAGGGTTCCTTAAGGCGTGCCTAGAAGTCGAAAAGCATGAAAATCGACTTTCAAAACGTGTTCGCAACATATCTGCCGTTTTGATATCTTAAAATATATTTATATTTTTATAGAAAAAATATATATATATGGCAGGCACTTGTTCCGGTTCCTACTATATTATATAATATCATAGTTTCAAAAATTTCATAAAATTTGCGTTATTTTAGCAAAGCTAAAAATTATACACGTTATTTTTATATTATTATTTTAATAAACATATATTTACAAAAACAGACCCATGGGTTGGTTCAGTCCTGCTATTGAAGTTGCATGATTTTGATTTTCTCACGCTTCATTTCGCAGATAACTAGTGTTTTAGCAAAGCTGCAATTTATATATGTTTTTACATCATTATTATACATGTATATCAAAAAAACAGACAGATAGGTCGGTTCTAAAATGCAGGTAGACTACATAATACTTTCGCAGTCATGCTAATGGAGATACAGGATATTGACTTTCTCACTCTTACTGGCAATGACAGCGAATCAGTATGAATACATGTGAACAGTGTTTTTAAATATATTTTTTAATTGAAATTAAGAGTTATAAATTACTAGCGACCTACCCCGGCTTCGCACGGGTGCAATGATTCAAGAGGAAGGTTTATATGTATCATACATATGATACATATAAACCTTCCTCTTGAATCATTCTATCTATTAAAAGAACACATTAAAATCCGTTGCGCAATTTTAAAGATTTAAGAGACTGACGCATGAGTTAGATTCATCCTGTGATATAAACAAAAAAATGTACTACAAGATGAAAAGAAAGCTTACAAACTCGATTTTTTCAGTTTAGTCAGATAACACCTTTGTCCACTTACCCCTTCAATTAGTTTCCATAAAAGTAGCAATAGTCCCTGTTGCGGCTAACCCGTGACTGTACTTAATAGTGCAGTTATGGAGGCTCCTCAGTAGGTGTCCCATCACATTCTAGATTAAAACTCTCAAAGGGCCTCTGCGCGTTAGACCTATGTATCTGTGTACGCCTGCCAAAGGGCCGATTATTGTTCTAACAAATTAGAATAATACCCGTGAAAGAGAACCTAATATAAATAACATATATAATTTTTAGCTTTGCTAAAATAACAAATTGTATGAAATTTTCGAAACTATGATATTATATAAAATATAGTAGGAACCGGAACAAGTGTCTGCCATTAAGTTTTAAAAAGATATATAGGTATTTTACGAAATCAAAACGGCAGACATGCTGTGAACACGTTTTGAAAGTCGATTTTCATGCTTTTCGACTTCTAGGCACGCCTAAAGGCACCCTCTATGGTAATAGTGAACCCCATTTGATCTACGGCAGATGAAGTAGTTTAACTAGCATTAAAATATGAACTTTGCTACTTTACCGTGAGTCTGCGTAACACTGGCACTTAGACTAATACAAAACAAATTAAATAAATGAGAAAAGTTAAATAAATAAAATAATAAACAAATTAATAAATGGGTATATCAATCATTATTTTTTTTATTTGGTGATTTTAGCATAACTTACTGTGATCTTACTGCTGTAAATATTGTGATTTTTGGAAAATAAACGTCACTTATAAGCATTCTCTATTGTTTTATTTATATTTCCAAAATAATTTTGACTATAATTATAATACTTGACTAACATAAACGACCTCTAGCGGCATTTTTTGTAAAACAGACGGCAAAAAGTGGCCTGTAGGTTAAAAAGGTGGCGCTTGCCTCGCCTAAAATGTCGAAGTTGCCAGTCTATTTCCGGGTATAATATATTAGTCTATGCGATAGACTGAATCGTACGAGAACGTACCTATTTTTACTTATAAGTAATCATATTTTTAAATAAATTATAATTGGCCAGTCTTACATAGTATACATAAAAACTTTTTCTCGCAATACTTTCTGTGTGATCTGGTATACAATAAAAATTATTTTTAAATAAAAAAGAAAACCGACTTCAAAAATCACTAAGGAACTAAAACGCAAAAAAATAATTGGTTTTGGAGCAAATCTTTTTGGAGTTGGTGCCAAGCCAAGTATTTCTGATCAGACTATAAAAACTCTGCACTTTTTTATATAACTTTCGTTGTTGATTGAATAGGCAGTTAGTAGTTTAGTAACTTTTTGCGTAAGGGCTTGGCACCGACTCCAAAAAGATTTGCTCCAAAACCAATTATTTTTTTGCGTTTTAGTTCCTTAGTGATTTTTGAAGTCGGTTTTCTTTTTTATTTAAAAGTAATTTTTATTTTTTGCTTTTTAGTGGTATACTAATAAAAAAATAGTAATAGGTGGTAAGAAGCTACATAGGATGGTGTAGGTGGTACATGATGTGGAGGCCTTCCTTACGTGCCTCAATTCTGAAATGTAGACCTGTACCTTTCTGGCAATTTCAAGTATTTTTTTTTGTTTTCAACTTACTAGCCTAAACACGTTCGTTTTAGTTCCATCATCAGATCACGGCAATCATCCAGTACCAAAGTGTTTGCCAAGACAAAACAAAGGAGCCTTAACTCAATGAGATTGCGTTATTGTATTACAAAGATCCCATGGCCACCTTCCTGCTCTATCATCAGACTTTGGAAAACATTCAGCACTAAAGTCCATATAAAGACGAATCAAACGAGACCAAACTCAATGGGATTGCGTAATTGTATTACAATTATCCCATGGCTACCTTCCTGCTCCATCATCAGAGTATGGTAAATATTCAGCACTAAAATCCATGCAAAGACGAATCAAAAGAGCCCAAACTCAATGGGTTTGAATCTTTGTATTATAAAGATCCCATGGCCACTTTCCTGCTCCATCATCAGAGTTTGGTAAACATTCAGCATTAAAGTCCATGTAAAGACGAATCGAACGAGCCCAAGCTCAATGGGATTGCGTCTTTGTATTAAAAAGATCCCATGGCCAACTTCCTGCTCCATCATCAGACCCTGGAAAATATCCAGTACCAAAGTCCATGTAAAGACGAATCAAACGACACTAAACTCGATGAGATTGGGTTGTTGTATCACAAAGATCTCATGGTTACCTTCCAGCTCTATCATCAGACCATAGAAATCATCCAGCATCAAAGTCTATGTAAAGACGACTCAAACGAGCCCAAACTCGACGGCATTGGGTTGTTATCGTCAAATCGCTTCAAATGTGCTTAGAAAATTTGAGTTCCTCTGATTTTTTCAGGATTCCAGGATCAAATCCTGACCTGATGATCATGGGACCAATTAGGAGGTATACTCTTTCAATCAAAACAATAAATTTTGAAATCGGTCCAGGCGTCTTAGAGAAATCGGGGAACATACATAAAAAAACAAAGATTCCGACGAATTGAGAACCTCCTCCTTTTTTTGAAGTCGGTTAAAAACAAACAAAACTCAGGATAGTAAGTAGACTATTAAACACGCAAATAGTCGTACGGCACAGTCTAGCGTCGAAGTCTGACATTCTTTTGCAATTGGACGAGAGTGACCGACGGTAACATAACTAAGTCATAACGATAAAATTTTCGATACAGTACCTTTTACCGTTACGTAGTTTTAACGGTAAAATGTGCCAGAATTAACGTTAATTTTGATAACGTTATTTCTTAGTTAACGATATCTGCATCAAAAGGCTGTAACGATACCAAATTTTTAACGGTATTTCAAGCCCTGGTTTACACAGCATCGCTACTAATAAACGCAAAGACAAGCTTGTGTAACTACTCACGCTGTGTAGTCTGTGTACACACAGCTACACATTAACCTAAACAAGCCCAATATTAGGCGAACTCCCTTAGTGTGACCAACCTGTTGTTGAGTAGTTCAGCTAATATTGGTTTTGTATAGGTCGATGTGTAGCTGTGTGTACGTCAAATATGCTGACAACCTTTTATGAAGTACGTTCAAAAGTTCTAATCGTAACTTGGTTTAATAATTTATTTTTATTTTATAGTTTATATATAATTTTACTAGCCTAATTATATATATTAAATGGAGTTTCTTCTTAAAAATATTCCTTATATATTAATCTAATGTACAAAAACTAAAGACTAATGGTTGTTATTTTCTGAAGGATAAATATGTTTTGATTTGTACTCATAGCTTCCGAACGCCTCCACCGACAATAACATTAATTTCATAGATCAAAGAAATATAACCTTCCTAGTCCAACCTCTCTGTCATAGATTGCGCCTAGGATGATGTATCTCTATGGATTTGACAAGCAAATAATAATACCATGACAGACCGAGATAATGACATACAGAAATACATAAGAGTAAAAGAGACAAAGATAGCATTTTTTGTCTTTGTCAGAGTTTTCGTTTTTTTTGTTGGTCACAACTGAATATTGTGACCAACAAACGTTTGAGCTCTCGATAATTTCCGCGAAAAATTGAGTTATTATTGTTATTAATTGTGAATGCTTAGTGAAAATATCATTGGTTCAGATTTATTATGGTGATTTGTTACATTTTAGGCTGTAAAAGCCATAGTGAGCGGAAATGTGAGAACATAACCATTTATTCGTAAGTACGATATTTTAGTTATAATATCTATTTATACATGAAAATATTGATAGAATGATACAAATAGCGTATCATTACATAAGGAAATAATCTCTAAATTACATCAAAAAATGCTATTTTATTATCACCGCGATTTTAGTATTAGACAATCGAATTCAATAGGTCGTTGAATGTTGAGCTAGCCAAAAGTCATCGATACTTTTTAATTTTACAGCGTTAAATGTTTTTTAGGGATACCACTGAAGCGTTTGGGAAATTACCCAAATTTTGGGTAATTTGCCGTTACTTAGTTTCATATGAACCTACGATTAATTATTTAATTTGTTTTCCGATTCTTTGTAGTAATGAAATTATTTGTTTATAGATTCCTTAAGGACTGCACGATCCAAAAATAATTGTGGATACGTGCAACAGGAGGAGAAAACTGGGATCCGAATAAATATGCAAGAGTACGCTCTAAACACTTTGAACAAAAGTGTTTTAGGAAAACTCCCCGCAATAGGTACTTATTTGGAATCATTCTCGAATGATAAATAAGAGAAAATAAGAAATTTGTATACAAAATTAATTTTGTTCAAAGGACAGTAAAGTTGAGTGTCAAATAATATAATAAAAGATATATAACTCTGAGCCTCGTGTTTATTTAGCGAGTGAAACCAGTCCCACATATTCGACACTTTTGTTATACATAATAATATTAAGTGTAAAAAATACTTATCGCACACCTTATGGATGGATTTAAACCTCCTTGTAAGGTTAGGTATATTTTATTTTTTTATTGGGCTGTAAATCTATACTAATATAATAAAGCGGAAGAGTTTGTTTGTTTGTTTGTTTGTTTGTTTGAACGCGCTAATCTCAGGAACTACCGGTCGTATCTGAAAAATTCTTTTTGTATATGATAGCCCAGTTATTCCGGAAGGCTATAGGCTATATAACATAACGCTTTGACCCTTTGGGGCCGGGCAAAAGGTTAAAAAGGCTAAAACATAATGTCGGCTAATCTCAGGAACTAGCAGTCGGATTTTAAAAATTGTTATTGCCTATCATAGCCCAATTATTCCAAAAGGCTATAGGCTATATAAAATTACGCCACAACTTTTAGGGGCCAGTCAAAAATAATAAAATGGTCAAACAAGAAGGGGGAGGGTTGGGTCAAAGGCAAAAAAAGGCTAAACGAATAGGATACAATCTATATGGGTATCGATTTCGAGATTTTCGGGACGCTGATTAATAATATGAAATTTATTCAGTGATCCAAGATGGCGGACGGGAAATCAAAGATGGCGGATGAGAAAATTTTAAATATCAATATGGGTATCGCCTTCGATATTTTAAGGGGTGGAGAATCGAAATACAACATCTATTTCGTGATCAAAGATGGCGGATGGGCAATCAAAGATGGCGGATGGGAAAATTTTAAAAAATCAATATTGGTATCGTCTCCGATGTTTAAAGGGATTGGGAATCCAAATACAACATCTATTTCGTGATTCAAGATGGCGGATGGGATATCAAAAATGGCGGATGGGAAAAATTTAAAAAATCAATATGGGTATCGTCTCTGATGATTTAAGGGATGGTGAATCCAAATACGACATTTATTTCGTGATCAAAGATGGCGGATACAAAATCAAAGATGGCGGACGGGATTTTTTAAATTTTAAGGCTCGATATGGGTATCGTTTCCAATATTTTTAGCAATGGGGAATTCAAAGACACTATATATTTCGTGATCGAAGATGGCGGATGGGATTAAAAAAAAAATCAATATGGGTATCGTCTCCGATGTTTAAAGGGATGGGGAACCCAAATACAACATCTATTTCGTTATTCAAGATGGTGGATGGGAAATCAAAGATGGCGGATGATAAAAATTTAAAAAATCCATATGGGTATCGTCTCTGATGATTTAAGGGATGGAGAATCCAAATACAACATCTATTTCGTGATCAAAGATGGCGGATGGGAAATCAAAGATGGCGGATGGGAAAAATTTAAAAACTCAATATTGGTATCGTCTGCGATGTTAAAAGGGATGGGGAACCCAAATACAACATCTATTTCGTGATTCAAGATGGTGGATGGGAAATCAAAGATGGCGGATGGGAAAAATTTAAAAAATCAATATGGGTATCGTCTCTTATGATTTAAGGGATGGAGAATCCAAATACAACATCTATTTCGTGATCAAAGATGGCGGATACAAAATCAAAGATGGCGGACGGGATTTTTTAAATTTTAAGACTCGATATAGGTATCGTTTCCAATATTTTTAGCAATGGGGAATTCAAAGACACCATATATTTCGTGATCAAAGATGGAGGATGGGATTTAAAAAAAAATCAATATGGGTATCGTCTCCGATGTTTAAAGGGATGGGGAATCCAAATACAACATCTGTTTCGTGATTCAAGATGGCGGACAGGAAATCAAAGATGGAGGATGGGAAAAATTTTAAAAATCAATATGGGTATCGTCTCTTATGATTTAAGGGATGGTGAATCCAAATACAACATCTATTTCGTGATCAAAGATGGCGGATAGGAAATCAAAGATGACGTACGGGATTTTTTTTTTAAGTCGCTATGGGTATCGTCTCCGATATTTTAAGGAATGGGGAATTCAATATTATATAAAAATCTATGTTTGTTTGTTCATCATTTATAGACTCTGTAATGATAAGAGATTAAGCGCTAAGTCAATGGTAACTTTGGCAAAGGGGATTGGAAAAAAGGGAATTAAATAAAAACTCTTAAAAAGGCGATACGGAGCTCGCTGGGTCAGCTATATACTATAAAATTGCTGTTTTTAAGGTATTATCCGTCAAATGTGTTAGTTTTTAGGTTTGTTATTTTTAATATCTTTTTTGTTAATAATATGTGAATATTTGTACGCCAACATTGGCAGGACACAGAACTGCACTTCCTTTATTCTGTAACATCTCAATATATACCTGTGTTTAACAAATAAATTTAATTTGAATTTGAATTTAATTTGAATTTTTGGAAGAGTTTGTTTGTTTGAACGCGCTAATCTCAGGAACTACCGGTCGAATCTGAAAAATTATTTTTGTATACGATAGCCCAGTTATTCCGGAAGGCTATAGGCTATATAAAATTACGCCACAACTTTTAGGGGCCAGACAAAAATAATAAAATGGTCAAAAGAGAAGGGGGAGGGTTGGGTCAAAGGCAAAAAAAGGCTAAACGAATAGGATACAATCTATATGCGTATCGTTTTCGAGATTTTCGGGACGCTGATTAATAATATGAAATTTATTTAGTGATCCAAGATGGCGGACGGGAATTCGAAGATGGCGGATGAGAAAATTTAAAAAATCAATATGGGTATCGCCTTCGATATTTTAAGGGGTGGGGAATCGAAATCCAACATCTATTTCGTGATCAAAGATGACGGATGAGAAATCAAAGATGGCGGATGGGAAACTTTAAAAAAATCAATATTGTATCGTCTGCGATGTTAAAAGAGATGTGGAATCCAAATACAACATCTGTTTCGTGATTCAAGATGGTGGATGGGAAATCAAAGATGGCGGATGGGAAAAATTTAAAAAATTAATATGGTTATCGTCTCTGATGATTTAAGGGATGGAGAATCCAAATACAACATCTATTTCGTGATTAAAGATGGCCGATAGGAAATCAAAGATGGATGACGGGTTCTTTTTTTAAAGTCAATATGGGTATCCTCTCCAATATTTAAAGGGAAGGGGATTCCAAATCCAACATCTTTTTCGTGATCAAAGATGGTGGAGGGGAAATCAAAGATGGCGGATGGGAAAGTTTAAAAAAATCAGTATGGTTATCGTCTCCGATGTTTTAAGGGATGGCGAATCCAAATACAACATCTATTTCGTGATCAAAGATGGCGGATAAAATTTTTTTTAAAGTCAATATGGATATCCTCTCCGATGTTTTAGGCTATGAGGAATGCAAATACAACATCTATTTCGTGATCTAAGATGGCAAATGGGAAATCGAAGATGGCGGATGGAAAATCAAAGGTGGTGGATGGGAAACTTCTATACATTATATATAAAAATCAATATTCGTTTGTTTTTACCCCTCTATAAACTCTGAAATTTTAGATTAGGCACTGATGGCTTTGATAACATTGTTAACAATTTCCTGGAAAAGTACTTGGAAAGAAAAGGAACTAAAAAAAACCTTAAAAAGGCGATACGGAGTTCGCTGGGTCAGCTAGTTATATTATATAGATGTTTGTTACTATTCGTTGCAAAAGTACCTAAACGGATATTGATGGAACTTCTCGAGTTGGCTCATAAATTCATCGAAATACCAAATTGATTAAAAATTATAGGAGAACGCGGTCTCAGATGTCTGGTATTCAATTCCGGAACGACCGGTTGGCGCAGCGGGAGTGTAAACGACTGCTACGCCGAAGGTCGCGGGTTCGATTCCCACACAAGTCAAACATTTGTATGAATGAACGTGGATGTTTGTCTTGGTCTGGGTGTTTCAATTTATAATATGTATGTATTTAAAAAAAAAGTATATAAGTATGTGTTACGAGGACCCAATAGTATTTATAAGTAGTAATTACATTTAGTTCATACAATGTATCGACCTCTTTTGTTTAGTTAGGCAACACTGGCCGTATTGGCTGAATGGCTGATGACAAATAAAAAAAGGGGGGAAGTTCATATTGTTTTTGATGAGGCGGACATGTTAATTACAATATTATTGTAGAAGTGAATATACTTGTTCCTGAACACTCTGAATTTTAAGTATTATAATCGTCATCCTGTCATCTATCTGCTGGATATCGTCCTGTTTCATCTCAGAAGTGGGATTTGATGATCATGCTGGGACCATACTATCGTGGGCTCGGAAAAAGAAGAAAGGGTCTCAGCGTCACCTCGTCAGACGAAGATGAACCCGAAAAATGCCAAGAATTTTTTTCACACCGTAAGGAGATAAGTTTTCCCATAAAACGGAGAATCACTCATCTGGAGGCCGAAGTTATACCAAAGTTTGATCCAGGCAAGAAAACAACAAATGTTAAGGGCTGGCTCAACAAAATCGATCAGCTTGGTGATATGTATTCTTGGGATGAGAGAGATCGTATTTTCATCATGCAAATTCGTTTACGTGGCGCTGCTCGCGAGTGGTACGACGATTTAGAAGATTATGCAGTCACATGGGCACAATGGAAAGAAAATTTAACGCGTGCATTTCCACGTTCGACAGACTACGTCGATCGACTCGAAGAAATGCTTGCACGTACCAAGGATAACAGAGAAACCATGACAAAGTATTTCCACGATAAGATGTCTCTCCTTAAGAAATGCGCGTTAGAAGGTGAAGCAGCCACTTCTTGTCTGATTCGGGGTTTACCAGTTGAATTGCGAGCTAATGCTAAGGCATATAATTGTAATTCACCAGAAGAAATTGTACTATGGCTTCCTGTCGTCTCTTGAAAATTACAAAAGGATTGAAGTGGAAACCATGGCTCAAAAGTCGACCTGGAAACGAGGTTCAAGTCTGCCAAAGACTTGCTTCAATTGCCGCAAGACGGGTCATGAAGCGGGGGACTGTCGCCTCACACGCTGCCAAATCTGCCAACACTTGGGCCACGCTTCAGCCGCCTGCTGGTATGGCATGAGTTCTGCTGCCGGCGCGAAGTCCAGAGATGAACACCCATTACACACCCAACGCAATGTTACACAGGTGCGTCAACTTACATCTACTACTTCTGATAATCTATCAGATGTGTATAGAAAATATGTTATTGTTAATGGGGCTGTAATACTAGCTTATATTGACACGGGAAGTAAAGTTAACATTATTACATGTCTTCGTTGGGTAGAGTACAGTTTAATTTGCACATAGACGAAATTTCTATTCACAGCGATGCTGAAGTAACTGACACAGACTTAAAAGAATTAAATATGATAATAGGTCAACCAATTATAAACAAACCAAATCTGACACTTATTGCTAATTCTAAACATGTCAAGCTAATTGAGAACAACATGCAATATATACAGACTACCAACGACTTATATAACATACAATTATCTGCGAGTAACTTCATAGAAAAGGCTCCGTTATTTTTATCAAATGATTTATCATTGCAGCCAGGAAATACTTGTTTAATTTATGCATACATTACGAACGAGATACCCAAAGACAGCATACTAATAACCCGATCCATTATGTTCGATTTTGGTAATGAGTCATATTTTATGCCTCAATCCATTTTAAAGTATGGTAATTATCGTTTACAAATAACCAATTTGGGTGAATCTTGTATTCGCTGGTGTGCAGGTAGATTGCTTACTCGGGCTGATGTATTCGACCAAGCTGACGTTTTTATGACTTCGAGCCTTTCATATCCTGATGTAAACATGGCTATAACAAACGGAAAAATACTTGACATTTCGGACGTCAAAATAGGAGATATTGGGGAATATTATTGCGATATGTTATTAAATTTGTTAAATAAATACAGTGGGTCATTTGCTGAATGTAGTAATGACCTTGGATGTACCAGTTTGTTAGAAATGCACATAAATACAACGACTAATGTACCAGTATATTGTAAACCCTATAGAATGTCGTACAAAGAAACCGAAATAGTAGAACAAAAAGTGGATGAACTTCTTTCAGCGGGTATTATTAGAGAGTCTGAATCAGAATACGCTAGTCCGGTTCTATTAGTTAAGAAAAGGGAAGGCGGTTATCGCTTATGCATAGACTACCGCGCGCTTAATAGTCGAACAGTTAAGGATCGATATCCCCTTCCACATATTGACGACCAGATCAACCGGCTTTCAGGGAAAATGTTTTTTACCACGCTAGATTTAGCGCAAAGCTATTATCAAGTTAAATTGTCCGAAGATTCAATTCACAAGACTGCTTTCGTTACACCGACCGGTCAGTACGAGTTCCTCAAAATGCCGTTTGGTCTGGCCAACGCACCTGCTGTATTCTCTCGCCTTATACGTAAAGCTCTAGGACCTCTCAGTAACAAATTAGCGATATACCTTGATGACGTAAATATTCCCACGGTCACCATAGAGCAAGGTATACATTTACTTGAAGAAGTTCTTAAACTTCTCCAAAGAGCTAACTTAAAACTAAATCTACAGAAATGTTCCTTTTTACAAACTAGTGTTAATTATTTGGGACATGAAGTAACCGCAGGCTCCGTGCGTCCAGGTCTGGCTAAAATTGAAAGCGTGACACGATTCAGGCGTCCTTGTAATGTGCACGAAATCAGGCAATTTATAGGTCTCGCATCCTATTTTCGTAAATTTGTCCGTGGTTTTGCGGAGATGGCACGTCCCCTAACTTACTTGACTAAAAAGGGAGTAGAATTTGTATGGGCGTTAGAACAAGAACAAGCATTCGAAAATCTGAAAACGGCATTAACTAAAAGACCAGTATTGGCTATTTATAGCCCCCGCGCTAAAACTGAACTACATACCGACGCAAGTAGGTTAGGTTTAGGAGGGATTCTACTACAATACCAAGAGGATGGTAATTTAAAACCAATTGCATATTTCAGTCGAGTAACTACCAGCGAAGAGCAGTGCTACCACAGCTATGAGCTGGAAACCTTGGCTATAGTAGAATCTTTGAAAAGATTTCGAATATACCTTAGCGGTGTTCCAGTCAAGATTATTACTGATTGTTCAGCGTTACGTAACACTCTTACAAAAAAAGACCTCGTTCCCCGAATCGCCCGCTGATGGCTCACCATCCAAGATTTCGATATGGAGATTGAATACCGCCCTGGAGACCGCATGCGACATGTTAATGCCTTAAGTCGCAACCCAATCACAGGTACAACCCTAGTACTTAGCATAGATAAGGAGGATTGGCGCATAACCCTACAAATACAAGATGCACATATTCAGAATATAATAAAACAGTTAAAGGAAGGCACACGAAATCCAGACATTCTTAATAATTACGAAGTGGTGGACGATTGCCTATACCGAAAAACTATAAACGGTAACAGGTTTGTAATACCCAAATTGTCAAAGTGGAGTCTATTGCAAAAATATCATGATCAAGTTGGGCATCTGGGATTTGATAAGTGTGAAAAGTCAATCAAATCCCAATTCTGGTTCGTAGGAATGACTAGGTTTATTAGAAAATATGTAAATGCTTGTTTGCAATGCGCATATTCCAAAGGCAACTACGGCAAACAGGAGGGCGAGCTACACCCTATAGAAAAGCCATAAATTCCCATGCATACTGTCCATGCCGATCATTTGGGGCCGTTCCTTAAAACCCGCAGTGGTAATATTTACATCCTTGTAGTTATTGACTCGTTTACCAAGTTTGTTTTCGCTAAACCTGTTCGAAATGTTAGCTCAGTCGAAACTATTAGAAACCTAAAGGAAATACTTTCAGTATTCGGAACTCCCTCTAGAATAATAACTGACCGTGGTGTCGCATTTACAAGTAGGTACTTTAAAGATTTTGTCATGGAGAAACAAATAAAGCATGTCCTGAATGCGATTGCCTCTCCACGATCAAACGGTCAAGTTGAGAGAGTAAACAGAAGCATTATTAACGGACTTAATACTACGGCAGAAAATGAGTGCACTTGGGACGAAAAATTAACTGACGTCGTATGGGGAATTAACAATACCCCACATGCTGTAACCGGATATACACCATTTAGTTTAATGTTTGCACACACAAACACTCTTTTCCCTGCTTATACCATGACTAGTAGTGATCATCCAACTTCGGTTAAACGATTAGGAGAACGTAGACAGGAGGCTAAATCACGCATTGATAGGCAGATGACGATAATGAAAGATCGCTTTGATAAAAAACATAAAAGCTGCAAGAAATACAAAGTAGGAGATTTAGTCTTATGGAAAGGGGGACCATCACGTGACCAAACCACAGGTGTTTCTAAAAAATTAGGTAGTCACTATACGGGACCATACAAAATATCCAAAGCTAATCAGTCTATTGACCGATACACTATAAACAGCATAAAGGGTATTAAAGGGTACAAAAAATTCAGTGCTGTTGTTCCTGGCGATGCCTTACGGTCCTATAAGTCATCTGTGTCGGATAGCTCCACTGAATCAGACAGAGAAGTAGACAGAGATGACCTGATAGATCTATTAGAAAGTTAAATAATTAAGAAAGAATATCTTTGCAAAAATATGTATTGTATATGTAGGTACCTACATGATAAGAATAAGTAACTTATAAAACCAAAATATTCTGTAATAAGTAAATAAATAATTTTAACAATATAATATGTACTTACCTATTTATGAATTCATAAAAATCAAATTAATTTATGTATCAAATGGTTCAATTTATCATGTAAAATTAAAATTATTTTCCTAGAGCCAGATCTGTGTAGGTATATTTAAAATCTAGTACCTAAATTAAGCTAGATCTGTGTGATTCTAAAATCTAGCAATAAGAGCTAGATCTGTGTGCCTAATTATACCTATAGGTATCTAAAATAATAAAATCTAGTGATAACAGCTAGATCTGTGTGATTCTAAAATCTAGCAATAACAGCTAGATCTGTGTGATTCTAAAATCTAGCAATAACAGCTAGATCTGTGTGATTCTAAAATCTAGCAATAACAGCTAGATCTGTGTGATACTAAAATCTAGCAATAACAGCTAGATCTGTGTGCCTTATAATATCTATATCTAAAATCTAGCAATAACAGCTAGATCTGTGTGCCTAATAATATTTATATCTAAAATCTAGCAATAACAGCTAGATCTGTGTGCCTAATAATATCTATATCTAAAATCTAGCAATAACGGCTAGATCTGTGTGCCTAATAATATTTATATCTAAAATCTAGCAATAACAGCTAGATTTGTGTGCCTAATAATATCTATATCTAAAATCTAGCAATAACGGCTAGATCTGTGTGCCTAATAATATTTATATCTAAAATCTAGCAATAACAGCTAGATTTGTGTGCCTAATAATATCTATATCTAAAATCTAGCAATAACGGCTAGATCTGTGTGCCTAATAATATTTATATCTAAAATCTAGCAATAACAGCTAGATCTGTGTGCCTAATAATATCTATATCTAAAATCTAGCAATAACGGCTAGATCTGTGTGCCTAATAATATTTATATCTAAAATCTAGCAATAACAGCTAGATTTGTGTGCCTAATAATATCTATATCTAAAATCTAGCAATAACGGCTAGATCTGTGTGATTCTAAAATCTAGCAATAACAACTAGATCTGTGTGCCTCACTATTTATCTGCGAATAATAAATATCTAACAATTATAAGTTAAATCTGTGTGACTTTCAAATCTAGCAAGTCTAAGATGTACATGCTTGATATATTTTGCCATATTTGCCGTATTGGCTGAATGGCTGATGACAAATAAAAAAAGGGGGGAAGTTCATATTGTTTTTGATGAGGCGGACATGTTAATTACAATATTATTGTAGAAGTGAATATACTTGTTCCTGAACACTCTGAATTTTAATTATTATAATCGTCATCCTGTCATCTATCTGCTGGATATCGTCCTGTTTCATATGTTTATCCATTATCTAGTACCCATAGTACAAGCTCTGCTTAGTTTGGGACTAGATGGTGTTGTGTGAATGTGGTAGAATATTATTATTATTATTATAATAATTCAGGTTTGATACAATGTTATTTAAAAGTTAATATGTACTTCGTAGAATTGTAGGGTAAACATTTACAACATCTGGTAATACCAACTCAGGATGTACTCTATGTCCGTCCTTTACGGGTGTACGCAAATTTCGAGTCCATTTGATTCTTGGTCCTAGGATTGCGCGGATAACGCACAGAAGAATAACTGAAGCATGGAAGGAACGATATTTTTAAGAACAAATTGAATATAGCTGGGTCATTTTCAACACACTTGATTTTTGCCTAATTCCAGTGGCGAATTTTCATATTGATAGTATAGTAGAGATCACAAAATAATTAATACTTTTTGAGATATAGCCATTTGAAAATATCAAGAGCCACCGAAATTGATATTGTCCCACCGGAATTGTAACCAAGCCACCGAAATTGTTTTATGCCACCGGTATTAGAAATGACAAAGACAAATTCATAATTGATTATTTTATTTATAACCAATCTTTATACCTAATCATAACATAAATACTCAAAATAGGTTAAAAAAGGACATAACAATAAAATCAAACAATACAAATACAATAAAATCACAATTTTTATTTTATAGCGAGTTTTAGGCGATATAGACAACAAATCTTGAGTTAAAAACACAAGAAAACTTAGCCAGTTCTTAACTTTGTTAATAAACCAAAAATACTACTATCTACAAATCAGTATCAACCTTATAAGGTAGTTTTTTTGTAAAATTTTACAGTCCGTCTTCATTTTTATCACATATCTACTTATTTTATTTCAAACAGGTACCCCACAAAGTTATATTTGTACCCAGAGTTATTATATTTTTTTTATAAACAATTGCGTATTAATATTAATTAACAAATTCTTTGAAATAAACGTGTTTACTTTTTATTAATTATAAAATTTTTGCATTCGTAATCTAAGGCCCACTTGCACAACGATTCTTAAATTGAATTAAGATGTATTTAACGAGAAAAAAAATATTAAACACCACAACACAAGACGCTAGCTTGCACAACGAAAAATTTGTCGAGTAATATGATTTAAGAACTGTCAAAATTAATCACCGAAAATCGGCTGTTTAGTGGCTAATTTCATTTAAGAACTGTCACACTGATGTTGGCATCTTGTCATTAGCGACGAAAATTATCAATAATTATATAACTGGACCGGACGACGCAGCAGGGGGAGGCCTATGTCCAGCAGTGGACGTCCCTAGGCTGACATGATGATGATGATGATATAACTGATAACAATGTACCTACTTGTGTTATTGTTAACCCTAGAATTCTACACTATTTGGCGCACATGTTATTCCTACACTGGGGTGCTGGAACACCCCATACTAAAATTACTGTAATCCTTAAAATAAAAAAAACAATTCATGAAAATACGTTTTACTAAACAGAATCGGTAACTTGAGATCACAAATCAGCCTTATTACACAAAGTTAAATGTAGTTTGAGCAACAGCGCTTGTAGGATTTGGTCCTTTTTTGAGGATTACTGCAATGGACTAAGTTGGTATCCGGTGACGGTCCTCCAAATGTTCATGTATCAGTTCCAAACTTAATTAGGTTTGGAACTGATACATGAACATTTGAACAACACAATCAAAACTGTCTGCTGAAACTTTATATTTGGCTTATTATTTGATCTTGAACACTTGTAAAGAACCCAGGTATTACAACTGGTCCCAACTTCTATTTCTTCCTCGCCAGATTTGTGGTCTAGAATAGAGCTTATTTCTTCGTAATTCAAACCTCTGACAGCCATCCGAAACAAAATAAATAAACTTCATTGAATTTTACCTTCATAATATCTAAAAATATCTGTATTTAATTCATATAAGACTATTATTTTAATAAATAATCAAATTTAATACCTTATGACATATAAATGCATCAATCGTAATAAATAAATAATCTTACGATTTTACTACACTGGGGTACTGGCGTACCCCACAGCACTTATACAGGCGACCACACAACGCGGTCCCTCGTCACGGTATTGACGTAACGCGAGCGGTTGACACCAAACTAAAATACTCCGACGCGCGAATTCGTGGATATTAAAGAAATTGAGATATTTAGAAAATAAATCGGTGTGGGGTGCACCTGCACCCCATGTAGGGTTCTACGGTTAATGCTTAAAAGTGTCTAGTTAATATTTGTCTATTGTCATTTCGTTGCTAGGCGACGACAATGCGTTTTGTTTTATGCTCAAAGTATATATAGTCTAAGGTTTTATGCGAAACCATACGCATAAGATCGTTAAAATCGTAACAAAAAGGCTTCATGCCATGAAACAAATCGTAGAAACTACTTTACCGACCTCATAAAATGTTTAACTAAATCTAAGCGTTGTTGTCGTTGTGCAAGAGGACGCTAAATACTTTTAAGTTATATTATTTTATGCTGTTAATTCTGTTCAAAAAATTTAAATTAAGGAGTGACTCAAATCAAACGTTACGCAAGTGGGCCTAAGAGTGACATATTTTTTATGGTGGTAGCAAAACTATGTTGTTTTAAACAACACCATGACACACATTAAAACATTGTAAATATATAAAAAAATATCCTACTGATCACTTTCCTTATAAACAAGTCATAACTTTATAATCAGTCTTCATTCTCATCATATGATTTCTTCTAAATCGAATAGGTAACTTCATAATTAAGAAAAATATTGAAATTTGTTGATTAATAATATTAAGTTTGTGCATAATTTTTATTAAAAAGTTAACCCTTTTGTTTATAAAAAAATACAATTCGTAAGTAAAAAATGACATAATTTGTAACAAAAATAATATGCTTTAAATAACATGTCTAGAAGCTAAAAAATATTAAGACTTTCGTCAGAATCACTATCCACAGAAGAATCTTCAGTCTTTTTATTGTAAATCGACTTCTTTTTCAAGGCATCAACATTTCGTTCATATTGGTTAATGACGTCGCTGTTTAAACCGTCGAAAAATGAAACGGACGGTGTATTGTTTTCCCAATTTACATCTATTATTACGTCTTCGTCATCAGTAATTGGTGCTTGGCTTTCTACATGAGTTCTTGAAGTTGAGGGTACTGGTTCCTGGTTATTTTGTTTCAAAAAGAGCTTATTACAAGCTTTAAACCGCCTTATTTCTAATATTTGAGTTTTCTTAGCATTCAATTGGGGTTTTTTTGCAAAGCCTGCCAATAGTCTCTTGAAGGCTCTCCTTGTGTATTAGCAAAAGTCTGGTTTTGGTTTTTCCCTAATTCGTAAAAACCCAGATGAAAACCATGCGGACATTCAATGACATCATCTAGGCATTCTGGTGTAATACATGAGAGAGACCGTAGCGCTAATCGATTTTTTGATTTTTTGGTCCATAACACTTGATGTAGGTACTTTAAAAGTACCACTAAAAGCTTGTAAGTCGGTAGGGAGAAGCCAATATTTTTCCACAATTTCATAGTCTTCTACAACGTGAATGTGTACCCCTTTAACATATTTTTTTAGACATGTAACCAAAGATTCTAGATCTGTGATATCGTCGCCATAAGCGACTCTGTCATCTGCTGTGCGTTTTAAGATCCCCCCAATCGCATCTGGCGCACCCTTACCGTGTCTACACTCACAATAATGCCACATTACGCGTGTTAGGTCTGAGCAGTAAGAGACTAGCTGACTCATTACGTAAAATATTTTTTTATTTCGGTATTGCCCTGTGGGCGAATCTGACACAATAGTAAGTTTGTTCATATGGGGAGCTAGGTTTTCAACTTCTCGAAGAATTGGCACTAAATGGGCCCAAACTGCCGCAGCATCATGTCGTAAACATTGACTTACAGTGCACACAGCTTGACTATTTAAGGTTCCATTTTCAGACTTATAGTAAATCATAGATGTGTGCAACGTTAGTTGACTTCTATTTGCTCCAAAATGGACAGATTATATTTCAGCGTGATACTTACTATTATAATTTTTACTAAAATCTATGTGTATAATAAATTCTTTCATACGCAGGTTCTGTTTCAAAACGGTCAAAGTGTCATACTGATTTTTAATGTAGCCACAGTGTTTCAAGAACGGAATAACCTCACTTTCAGTTTTTTCTATAAGTGTTTTAGGCGCGACTAGATGTTTGACTTTTTTAATAATATTAGTTTTTCTTTCCACATCATCTTTAATGTAGGTTTTTGTATCCTTTTCCCAGCCCCAATATACTACACAATTGTCATTATTAAATTCTAAATAATTCAAACTTTTAGTTTTGCATCCTTGACATTGTCTTAATTAACATTTAACAATTATTTGATTACAACATAAGGCCCGCACAAGATCAGTTGCAGTATTTTCATTAATCAACTTATTTTTCTTTAATGCATTCACAAGTAATTCCATATTAAAATGAATTTTGCAAGCACACGTATTTCGTGACCTGACGTCAGGCTTGATAACCCAAAATGGTCTTAATTTCGAAAATGTAACATAGCTTATCAGTTTGTTTCCTGTATTTAAATACTTCTTATGTAAATTTTTAATTGAGTCTGTCAAATATCGTTGTTGCATTTTTAACCCATTTTTAGTTATACAATCCCTTTTTCCCGAACATTGCCTACTATTGTCATCATCTTCGTAAAATTCTTTTACTAAATTTCGCACCGTTTATCAATAGCCTTAGAGACAGCTACAGGCATTGGACTTTTTTTCTTATTTGTAGGGAATATCGACTGTGAACTGGCAACCGGTAATATCTCAATTTTGACAACTTTAGAGGATGAAGAAAAAACATGTTTGCATCATATATGCAACAGCTCGTATGTAAAATAAAAAACGTAGTTAATATTTTTTTCATTGCACATGTATTTAATAAGAAAAGTTACATTATATGCTTCCTTCCAATATAAAATCGAGATAGGACAATATAAATCAACACAAGAACAAACATAGGACATTTTACTTGGAACATTATGGGCGATCCCAACAAGATTGTCAGTCCACCTTCCAGGAGGCCTAGCTCTGCTATGACGTCCGATGCGTGGCCGGCACTCCAGAACCCTCCCTACTACTGCCACTTTAGCCTGACTATTCGGAGAACTATGTCGGTGACTTTGGTTCGCCTGCGGATCTCCTCATTTCTGATTCATTCCTCATTTGTGACGACACTAGCTACACACACTGGTCAAGGCTTTCGTCTTGAGACACTACGGGATATCGGACGTGAAGATATCTATAGGAGCAGGTACGACATGAATGTTATACATGATTTTCGTCTTGTTCGACATACTTGTTGGGAGACTCTACAGACGCCACCGAGCATTGTGCCGAGGTCTTCCGTGGTCACAACCTCTCTGGTGAGTGATACAGTAGTCGCCGTTGATGTTGATACCGAGTCTTTCTCAGTCCAGAAGCTTGAAGACTTCTTCAAGCGCAGCGGTGAATAGTTTTGGAGATATAACATCTCCCTGCCTCATCCCTCGCTGTAGTCGAATAGGTTTCGAGCTCTGGTCCAGGAGGCGGACTGACTTGGTGGTGTTTTCGTACAAACGCTTCAGCACTTCGACTGCAGAGACTGCAGCACTGCCCAGGTTTCGATTGAATCGAAGGCTTTCTCATAGTCTACAAACGCCAAGCTTAGAGGCTGGTTATACTTGTCGGGCTTCTATATGTGTTCAGTATGTGGTCTATAGTACTATTAGCCTTTTCGGAAACTGGCTTGTTCGAAAGACTGGAAGTCGTGTAGCTTGCAAACGAGACGATTCGTGATGAACCTTGGAAACAGCTTATAGATGTGGCTCAGAAGTGAGATGGGCCTGTAATTCTTTAAAAGGATTTTGTCGAACTTTTTAAGAACAGCACAACCACACTTCTGTGCCACACCTGTGGCGTTTATGACGGAATTAAAAAGGTTACGAAGCATTTCAAAAGCCAGCCGCCAGCTTTTAAAAGCGCTGTCGTAATTTTGTCATCACCTGGTGCCTTGTTGTTTATGAGCTGTTTTAGGGCCACACTAATCTCGTGCATGCTGACGTCCGGGATGTCTTCAGTATGATGTCGGGTAAATCTAGCTCTAGGGTCGCGTGTGGTCGCGGGGTCATTTATAACTTTCCATAGAACCATTCGATCTCCTTCAAGAACTGAGGTCTGGATGTCAATACACTGCCATCCTCCGTCTTCAGCTTTGTTAGCTGATTTTAATCGATAGACAGATCTCTCTGGAATACATTTGAGCCTTTGTTCCGCTCGATTGCCTCATGAACACATTTGATATTGTACCGGCGCGGTGGATATCGCAGGTCAGAGACTTAGATATCTGTCTATTGAGGCGCCGATATTTTGGCATGTCGCAGCCAATATCAAGACGTATAAATCATTTGAAATCACAAATAACTTTCATTATTATTAATGCTCTATCGAATCCAACCAAGCAATTGGCTAGCAAGTCATGAGGCGGGTAGAGTTAGAACATAGTCCTGCAATCTCTAAGCAGCAAGCCTGTGTGACTCGATGGGCTAGAGTATCAAGTCGTAAATGCTGGTTACTAAAGGGGGTAAAAGGTGTGAGCCTTTTATCCCCAAAGGGGTAGGCAGAATTGTATTACACACCCACTTTTCGCCAGTTATATTTCGGTCCCAATGTAATAGGGGGCGAGCCCATTGCCATCTACTGGGCACATTATTAAATGCGGCAAACACTTGAATAATGCGTCAATAACAACTTATAGCGGAATCGTGCAACTTAAAAGCATGTATTTCATCGTAAGTATGTATTGAATAACTTAATAAAAGGTATTTTCGGTTGATGTTATGCTTAGTTCAATGCAACCAAGAAGTACTATCTCTGAATAATTCCAATCTGCCAAAAGTACTATCTCGATTTACAAATTATTAACGTAGAAATCTTAAATATTAATAATAAATGTATAACAAAACCTACCATTTTAGCTTCTAGAAGTCCTCAATAATATCCCATTGTAACTTAGGGCACCGAAACCTAATGAATCCACATAAAACAGTTGTTTGTTTTAAGAGTGCGCGATATCGCGTTCATGTCCATACATTTTTGGCGAGATAGCATAAAATGCTCGCAGTCACTGCGCGTTGCAGTTAGTACAAGTTGAATTAAGCGAATTCTGGCGCTAAATTGAAATTTATTTAAGTTAGGATTTCTTCCAACGATGTGGAGTATTAAATGGTATAAATTGGCATTAAAAAGTGAAATCTGCAAAAAAATGAGATAGGACGTGTTGCCAGTTCACAGTCGATATAGTTTTTGTTTCTGGCTTATTGATGTAACGCTGCAGTTGTTTTCTATAACGTTCTTTATCCTTATTCAATTGAATATTTTTTTTACGTAATGCCAACAATTCTTTTGCTTTCTGCATTTGATACCTTTTAAATTTCATTCGTAAAGACACATCTGACTTAACTGAGATATCAGATCCTGGACTATTGGGATACTCAGAAAAAGGCGACGGAATACTGCTAACACAAGGAGATGACAATAGAGAACAAGGGTCTCTGCTAGGACTGCTGGTAAGGCGAGAAAGTAAACAATGGGCGTCAGCGTTAACTTCTGGCTCTGGCTGAATATTCTCTGCAGGAGGAGGTAAAGATTTGTAAGGGCGTGGAGTTACACTTAAAGGATCTTCTTCGGGTATTCTAGCTAACCTTACTTTTTTTCGATCATAAAATCTCTTAAAATTAATGCGATTTCGTTTTTGACGATTTCTACGTGTCCTGGGTGTCATTTCCGCCAAAGGAATAATTTTGCCTTCTTCCTTTAATCGAATATATCTTTAACAATCCTTTTCTTTTAATTCTGCGTAAAGCATTGGGTCGCTCCTTATTCTTTTTTTCCTCTCACGCTCAGCTAGTCGCTTTTTTTCGAGGCGTTCAGCTCTATATTGCTTTTTTCGTTGTGGTGCAATACTAAAAGAATAAATTAATATGGGTATAATTTCAGCACTCACCAAGATAACCACGCCTAACTATCAAAACTACTATCAAAAATAATTCATCAACACTCTTTAAATTAATTGGCTTATGTTTTTGAATTAATAGACATGAACTCTAAAATATAATGAATTAAGTTCCGAAATAAACAAACTCAAATCAGAATAATTGTAATTTTATAAAATATGCTTTTTGATACTCAAAAAAAGGATACTTTTAACTCAAATGAAAGTTATAAAAATAAAATGTTGGTAACATAATAGACATGTATTTTAGCATTTATGTAAAATATTTGGTTTAAATTAACTTCATTCTGTCTAATTATTCTAATAATAAAAAACTGTTAAATTTCGTATAGGTATTCCGTTTTGGTAGGTAGTCACTAGACATTAATTGGTAGTAAAATAGGTACATTTTAGTACCTAGTTTCTAGTGATCATTTGATATCATTCAATACAATATGGTAATGTTAAATAGTTGATATTAGTAAAACTAAGTAATCACTCTAATTCCGGTGGCACTGTTCAATTACAGTGGCGCTTTGTTTCGCCACCGGAGCCACGGGAATTGCACCACCGGGGTTAGAATCAGTAACAAAATTGAAAATATCACGAACACAATTATTCTGATCCTAGGTTTTAATTTACAGATGCCACTATATACCTTAACTTCAATCATCTACGAAATGTATTTTTAATCGGTCTTTTAGTTTCACTATTATACATGCCATCGAAATTGATTGAATTTGTATTCCTGCGCCACCACAGCACGTACTTACATGTTTGGCGGGAAAACAGCACAGCCTGTCGCACGTCCTACCGTTACGTTTGCGAGAACACCACTGAGCGGGGCAGAGCAGGATAGCTTCATATCGCCCGAAACAAAACGTGACGAGTAAAGGAGTGAACAAATCGCGCCACCGTTATTGCATTTTCGGGCGGGACCATTTGTAAAGTTGTTTAAAATACTATAATATTTACTTAATCTTCTTCTAAAATTCTTAACAATAGTATCATTTTATATATTTTCAAAATATTTGGTTTTTTAGTGAGTTAAATGTACCTTAAACTTATAATAAAATAATTCATGCAGACAAGTAGAATTCGGACAGTCCAGCGTAATTAGATTTTGGGTCTTTGACATTTATTTTAACACAAAAATAAATAGCTAAGTCTTCGAAGCAAGGCTTCGAAGGCTTTAAAATATTGTAGATTACAGTTTCAACTGTATAGAAAAAAATATACGGTACAGCTTGATGAAGTTTACCCATCGATTTTCTACTCCGCCGCCTAAAAAACGTACGTGAGAAATTCACCCAGCTACAGTCTTCACTCATATGATAAATTAGAGTTGCCAGAAGAAGATGGCACTATGTTTGTCAGTTAGGGCTAAAGACAATTTGAACACAAATATCGTAACTTTTTAATTTAACACTTTCACTGTCCATGTATTACATGTAATGCACTGATGAGTTCGCTCCGTACGTCCGTGCATGACATACAATACACTATTAACCACCAAGAATAGTGTTGTTCACGAGTAACTTGAAAAATCAATCAAATAAAAAATCTGATAATTCTTTCAACCTGCCAAGTAGGTACGTAATCTGGCTCCCTTGGTTGCCATATCTAATATGTAAAAAAAATAAAAGTAAAACTTGGTATATTTTAATCAAACAAAAATAAATATGTTTTTTCTTACTAAAATCAACTTAAATAAAACTTTTTACGGGTCTACGCTAATAAATTGTTCTTGAGACATAATAAGTAACCTCCACAGTCGATACAATATACTTCATTTAGTGCCACACAATTAACTTCACCTTCTTCACAATCACTATCTTCTAAAATACGCACTAAATCATCCCCTGATACAATCCGAGTCATGGTTGATAAAATGAACCAAGACCAATAATAGAAAATATTATAACTATTCACCAATATACACAAAATCAAAAACAAAATGACATTGTCAATGTCATTTCTATGCAATTTACTTATCTTAATAAATAAAATTCTTGCGTTACTGACTGACTGACAGACACGCTACAGCCGAAACTATTGGGCGCAGGAAGCTGAAATGTGGCATGTATGTTCCTTGGGGACCGTAGGGGTGTACTAAGAAGGGGTTTCCCGAAATTCACACGGGATCGGCCAAAACGAGTAAATTAAAAAAAGGCGTAGCTGCTGGCGTCCTCTTGTGGTACATAACTATCTCTTTCGTTTTCCTCTTAGAGGTTTATCAATGAAACAGTCCGCCAAAATATACACGAGATCAACGATTTGACCATGTTTGTTACCTATTCATCGATCGTGTTTCGACGTACTTGGACAACACTATTGGTTGGCGGTTGAAGTTCATACGTCCATGCATTGTATATAACGCACTATTGGACGTGCAATAATTGTATTGATAATTGTCTTAGGACAGTGAAAGTGTTAATAGTGACTGAGCAAATCCGCTATCGATATCGATTAGTTTCAATATAGGTTCAAAATCAAACGGACTTGTAAAGTATATTATTTATATGTTATACATTTTAAATTCCGTAACTTTGTGTCCACAGCCTGCAGTCAGAATGCTAGTTGATGGACAGTCTTTAAATAATTATTACACAAACTTGCATTTTTAAACGGAACTTATAAGTTTTTGTTTCAAATGGGTACTCAGTAGCACATAATCTTTCGAGGCATTATTTTCTAATTTTCATGGTATTTTTCTTTACGCATCAACAGCCTCTTCCAGTCCACTGCTGGTCTTGAACCTTCCGTGGAGGTTTGGCCTACTATTATACCACACTAGCCAGACGTATTCGTATAGGGTTTTATTTCGAGATTTCCTTCTCTTGTATTTCTCTTAGTCGCCTCATACGACACCCTCGACATAAATGTTTATTTATACTTATTTATAGTTAGTTTTTCAGCTGTAATGATAGCTGTAAGTGGGATTAATAAATATTAAATAAATAAATCATCACCCCCAAATAATATTTAAGAGAAAGCAAATAATTAAGAAAAAAGCTAAACTCATAGCTTAAGCATTATGATAACTGAGAATGGCATATCCAAATTAATTCTTTACAAGGATAGGACATAGATGACATAGATTTTATCAAGCAAAAAACATAAAAATTAACTTAAAATAGATAAATCAGACAAAACCTTGAATAGTGCCCAAAGGTTTGTTATTAACAATAATCACTTTATTGAGAAAAGGCATGGTCGACATGGATTATTGTATCAAAACACATAAAATTAAAGTAAAAATAAATAATTTAGTGAAAATCTTCAATAGTCCCCAAAAGTTTGTTATTAACAATAATCTCTTTTTATTGACAATTTCTCATTGCATAGTGTAGGTAATACAAATCTATGTGTAAAAATGTATGTGCAGGATCGGACACTTTTCGATCATACATGTGACACACAGAATATTTAGAGAGAAAAAGTTGTGGCTAGACTAGCCCTTCGATTTTATCTTGGGATCGGCACATTATTAGTCTACTAGTCGAATAAGAACAACCAAGTTTTGGTCTCTGGGTAGATGACATTCTTCTTTCTCTTAGCGTTATCCCAGTTTCAGTCTGGGGTCCGCTTTCTAGTCTAACCGGTTTTTGGCTGAATATTAGCTTTTCCACGGAGCGACTGCCTGTCTGACCTCCGCAACCCGAAGGGATAGCGATATTCCATGGTTTAGACTAGTGTCAGTTTATTTAGAAGGAACTGACGCCCTGTAACGATTGTCAAAGATCTTCATGACAACCGGGACCGACGGCTTAACGTGCTCTCCGAGGCACGGGACAAGCGATAATTAACAATTTAAATAATTAACAATTTAATCCATCATATTACAAAAAAAAAATTATGCACCTATAGAAAAAATCTGATCTGTCTTTACAAAGACAGTAATATTTAAAGGACAGTAATTTGAAGGTTTGATAAGAACTGTCTGCTTTCATAGTCACGACTACTGAGTGGTTATGCATCAAAATAAGGGAATCTTCATTTGAAAGAAATTTTGTTAAATAATGTCATCTACCCAGAGACTAAAATTTGTTTTTTTTTGTAATATGATGGATTCTAACAAGGTTCGGAATTCACTACTGTTGCTGATAGTTTAATTATTAGCAAGTAATCATTTAAACACTCACACTGATATGTTTAGAAGGGAGGAGCCATCTGACATTACTATAAAAACATGCCACAGTAAAATGCTTGGAACAAATTCTATGGTGCTTTCTAGGCACCCAATTTTCTCCACGACATACTGCAGCAATCCACTTATTTTATAAATCTTTATCACGTGCACATAGAATCTAAAAATAACGAGGTAAAAATATACGGTGGATAGACATATCGATAAGATTTTTTACAACACTTGAAAAGTCGATATAAATATTATACGGCTAAATTCAAAATCATGATAGAACTGTTATAAAAGAAAAATCACTAGGGTTATATAATTTGATGGCATAAATTATCTAAATTGTATCTTACACGTCAGTTGACTGTGTTCAATTTGGAAGTACTAGGACTGCCTCTATGTATATTATCCAATCTCTTTGGGATAACCTAAGTAAAGTGACAACCTCAGCGTCCTCAGCTGGCCAAATAACCGCCATTTTGCTCTTACGCACTCCTTATACAAGGGTGCAAGCGTGTGTAGAGCTTGTGTAAGTCTAAATAGATATTTTGATCTCTTAAGGCTAGCGTCCACTAGGCTCGCCGAGCCGAGCCGAATCGAAACGCAGAAAGTCGCCTCCTATATACTTCTATGAACCTGCGTTCATTAGCGACGAGCCGCGGCGCGCCGAATCGAATCTACCGCGCGCATCGCTCGTCAGGCGCATTTCTGCGGCGACGCGTTTCGACTCGACTCGGCGCGCCTTAGTGGACGCGGGACGCGGGTTAGCGGATGAGTGTACACGGGTACTACATGGCGTAAATACATACATAAAAAGTTATCGAAATGAATGAAGAGCTGTTAATTTCGCTAGTTCAGAAATATACTGAACTTAATGATCATAACTGCCTCATTAGTCTCGCCGCTCGCGGCATAAATGTGGGCGTGGGATTGGGAGGTCTCGGGTTCGATTCCCGGGTCGGCCAAAGTGTTATTGGGTTTTTCCGTTAGAAAATTCTCAGTAGCAGCACGGAGTCTGGTAATGTACCCGGTACCTGAAAATTCATGGCGAAATGTGGGTGTAATATTACACCTCTGCCTACCCCTTCGGGGATACAGGCGTAAGTCTAAAAAAAAATATGATCATGAAGTCACTCATTATCATGACGAGCAGCGTAGACAAAATATACGGAAAGAAATAGCGGGAATAATGAACGAATTTGAAACAAGAACATATGTTCGTCCGAGCTATCCATCATTGACAACACAAGCACAACCTACAGCAGCCAGTCGCCGACTGCTGACTTCGATTCGATTCGTCTGTAATGAACGCACACGGATAAAATGCGACTCGGCGCGATTCGACGCGGTTCGAATGTAGTCGACGCCAGGCTTTATAACGCATGTATACACGCAATCTGTCAAATTTTTTTTTATTAGTTGCGTTTTTGTTACGCAATGCTTATAGTACTAGTATACCTACACTGTGTCGTAATTTTTATTATTAATGTGTAGAAACAGAAATAATTGATTGCAGGCATAAATTTTTTTTAATAGCTTACGTTGTCCCACTCCTGGGCAAAGGCTTCCCCCAAATCTTAATGTGTAGAAACAGAAATAATTGATTGCAGGCATTAATTTTTTTTAATAGCTTACGTTGTCCCACTCCTGGGTAAAGGCTTCCCCCAAATCTTTCTAGGTATGCTTGTCGCACGTAATCTCAAGCTCTTGTGGTAGGCGTCTAGGTCATTTCACCACCTGTTTCGTGGCCGGCCTCGGAGACGTCGTCTATCCTCTGGTACCCACAGTGTTGATACTCTTGCCCAACGAGCCTCGTACATACGGTTGACGCTGCTCGCCCAGTTCCATTTGAGAATGGTAGCCTTTCTTCCCACGTCTTTGATGCCTGTTCTAGAACGCGGCTCCGTGTTCCGTAACCTGTCTTTAAGTTTAAGATCCAGGATGCAGCGCCCTATGGCTCTTTGGCAGACCCCTAGGCGTGACCTGTGAAGCTGGGTAGGTGACCAGGTTTGAGAACCGTACGTTGACATGGTCAGAATAAAATCCATGAGTTTGCGCTTCTAATATTTTTTTTTTTTATAGTAAAATTAGTGTTGTCTACAAATCATAATATTTATACTTTATTGTGTACTTGACAAAATTTCGCGGGTTAATAAATACCTTGTAACGTATGACCGGTACCTACCGAGTGTACGTCATAATACCGTCCATACGCTCGGCCAATCAGGGAAGGCCATCGTCCGCGCTCGTAAGTTTTGCCCATATTTGGTTGTGTGCCGACACGAGCTCTGATGGAAGGCCCGGTATATAAAGGGGCCGACAGAGAGGCCGGCACCGCTACTCTAACGTCGCTTCTACTACCTACCTACTATAACTAAGCGTACCTACTGACCCTACGTCGTATCTACGTGTATCCTGGTCCCAGCTACGGGTTCCAGGTTCACGTTAAGACTCCGGCTACGCTCCTAGACCGCTACACTTTCCTGCATCGCCTTCGGCGTCACCTCTGCCGAAGATTCTGGCCTGCCCTGCTCATCGTACTCGCACCGCCGGCGTCTGCCAGCTGAACCAACGGCCTGCGAGGATCTACGGCTACGCGCAGCCTTTGAGCAGCCTGCCTACACACTACCGGAGGGAACAGCGTGGTCATACTCGTGGCAAGGGAAGTGAGACAATACTCGGCAATAAACGCATCTGGAAACTCTACTGCGTTTCTATACTAGAACCCGTTACAGTGGCGCCTACGTGGGTTATTGTCTCGCTTTCCGTGCTCGAGTTCTCTTCTAGCAGGTCTCCATCATTGTAAGCGAGGAGGTGCGGCTACAGCGAACCGGTACGTATTGTTATACTAATTGTCTACCTTTTAGTGTAACTACCTACTACGTAATAGTTCGCAAATTTGAATCTAAAGTTTTTTCTAATTAGTCCTAACGGTCGAACTTTTACGCCTAATCGTAAAGTAGGCCATTTGTAAGGGCGGAACGCTTGCGCACTAAGTGTAGTGTGTAGTTTATACTTACGCGGTTATTCATACACAATGGGCTCACACCCCATAAAATACTTTCTTTTAAATAAGAACGAGTTAGCTTACGAGGTCGCGATTAGAGGTGAGGAGCCGGCTACCTCTGTCCTAGGTCTGCGGAAGCAGCTCCCTAAATTACTGGAAGCCATTCCAAATGATGACATCTTGGAGTCGGGTCTAGCCATAGCGGTGGATTTCGAGGGCGCTAGCGAGGCCGTCTCTGAGCTTGCCAAGCGACTAAATTCGTTATCTGTTTCTTACGACTCGAACCTAGCTAGGAGGTCTACCGCACTGCACAACCACATATTCCACAGACTCTGTAGGAACATCCTACGGCGTATTCAAGACAAATTACCGAATTGTGCAGCCGGTTCGACAAGCTCTCGGCGGAGCTGTCCGCCATTGAGCAATCAGCTGTTCGCTCAGCTGATGCTGTGGCAGAGGTCCAACCTGCGCCGTCTACTTCGACGCAGGCAGGGTTAGCCCTAGTATTGCATTGCGAGCATTTGAGAGTTAGCGAACTGTCTAAGCTAAAATACGACAGTACGGGATGCGTCCGAGCGTTCCTACAACGCGTAACCGAATTCCAAACCGCGCGTAATCTACCTTCCACTAAAATTTTATCATATGCCTCCGAAATATTCACCGGTAACGCACTTCACTGGTATCGCGGCCTAAAAGAATATTTCAATACATGGGAAGAACTCACCACTAAATTAATAGACGATTTCACACCGTACGATTATGACTACCGGTTATTAAATGAAATCCGCCGACGTACTCAAGGTGCTACCGAAACTATAATTATTTATCTCTCGATAATGAATCAGCTGTTCGCTAGGCTGTCACCGTCAAAGTGATTGTCCGAACGCGAAAAGTTAGACATTCTATTGCATAACATACGTCCATGCTACTCGCTAGTGCTAGCTCCGTCAATATCTTCAATAGACAGTATAGCAACACTGCAGACGTTATGTTTAAACTACGAATGGATGGAATGTTTGAACTCTCAATTCCGCGAACCGTATTATAATAACGACACGTTGGCACCAGACCTAGCTTACAGTCACAAACCTAATAACCGAGCGCGTAATAATTCCTTCAATAATTATCCCGTTGGCACTATAGATGGTACGCCAGGTAAACCCGAATACACTGAGAACAACGAACCTAGCAAACCTAAATCTAAACCTAGCTCTGTCGCTCTAGTCACGTCCAAGTACTGCCCGCGCTGCCGTATCAATGATCACATTTTGAATGTATGCAAACGCGATCGGTTCGCAATTTGCTTCAAGTGCGGCCGTGGGGATGTGACATTCCCTAACTGCCCGAACTGAAAATCGACGAAACCAAAAAACTAGTTGGTCAGGGTCGAGGCGTGTCAAAATCTAAATTAGGTTCTACAACCTATTCAACCAATTTTGACAAAGATGATTGGAGAAATTGGCTAAACACTCTAAAAGTGTATTTCTCTAGTTATTCCGTCGCCTCGATCCTGGATAATAAACCTAAAAATGACCTACGGCCCTATGTTAACGTATCGATTAACAGTTTACCTATTTGTGGATTGCTCGATTCCGGTTCAGCCATTACAATTCTAGGTAACAACTCCCATCTGGAGGTAATTACTAAAACCGGGTTAGAAATACAGCAGTATCACAACACCAATTCCATTCGGTCCGCGGGTTGAAATATATTGTTGCCGCGTGGTTTTATCAACTTACCCACTACTTTTAATAATCAAACCCACTTATTGAAAGCTTATATTATTCCAGAAGTTACAAGTAATTTAATTTTGGGCATCGATTTCTGGAAACTATTTAAATTACTGCCTAACCATATCGCAGCCGTATGCATGTCTAAAACATTGCCGTGTAGTGTGTTAAGTGAAAATAAGCAGAGTAACACGAACGTATTGCAATCTTTTAGTGAGTTGAGTGAGTCACAACAAAGAACGGCTAAGTTAATTACAAAGCAATACGAGTCTATTTCTACTGAAAAATCCGGTTTAGGACGAACTCACTTAATAGAACATGCAATAGACACTGGCGATTCTGCGCCGATACGCCAAAGATATTATAGGTTACCGCCGGCGAAATTAAAAATAATTATTGACGAATTAGACGAAATGCTTGCATTGGGAGTGGTAGAAAAATGCGAAAGTCCGTGGTCGTCACCAATTTTACTAACGCCTAAGAAGGACGGTAAACTAAGGTTTTGTTTAGATAGTCGGAAACTTAATTCTATTACTAAAAAAGCCGCGTACAAACTACCTTACGTATCCGAAATTTTAGACAACCTTAGGAACGCTAGATATCTAAGTAGTATAGACTTATCTAAGTCTTTTTGGCAGACGCCTCTTCGCGAATGTGATCGTGATAAGACTGCGTTCTATGTGCCTACTAGAGGAACATTTAGATTTGTGACTTTACCGTTTGGTTTAACGAATGCGCCTGCGACACAAAAGCGTTTGGTGGATCACTTGTTAACGAACAGCCCTGAATTCGAAAACTCTGTATTCGTTTTCTTAGATGATATCGTGCTTATATCGCCATCTTTTAATGCTCATGTGTCACTATTAAATAAAGTATACGAAAAATTAAAATCGGCGAACCTTACAATAAACTTAGAAAAATTTAAATTCTTCCGTGATGAATTGAAGTACTTGGGCTACGTAGTAAACTCTAAAGGATTACAAGTAGACCCATGTAAGGAGGAAGCCATTCTTCAATATGCTACGCCTAAGAATAAAAAAGAAGTCAAAAGGTTCTTAGGCATTGCATCATGGTATCGGCGATTTATACCTAATTTTAGTACTATTGCCGGTCCTTTGAACCAACTTACTTCTACCGGTAAGAAAGCTCGTTTTGTAAACTAAAACAATTGTTAAGCTCCGCACCAATATTATCGTGTCCCGATTACGAGAAACCTTTTCAAGTTCACACAGATGCGAGTGCGAGCGCCATCGGTGGGTTACTTACACAAGAAATAGATGGCGTGGAACTACCTATCGCTTACATGAGTAGGTCACTAAATGCACAGGAACAAAACTACAGTATAACAGAACGGGAGACATTAGCAGTTCTAACAGCCCTCGAATATTGGCGCTGTTATTTAGATAACGGGTTAAAGTTTGTTGTGTATACTGACCATTCCGCACTGAAATGGTTCCTAAACTTGAGCAACCCGACTGGTAGATTAGCTCGGTGGTCGGTTCGTCTGTCAACCTCTAACTTCGAAATAAAGCATCGGCGCGGCGCAGATAATATTATAGCCGATGCGTTATCACGATCCCTACCTGTAAATATAATTAACGCGAATAATAATAACGTGAATGACCCTAATGTTGACACTGATCAATGGTATTCAGCCACCTACAATGGTTGTTTATCTTCGCCTAATGACTATCCAGACTATTCTATTAAAAATAATAAATTGTATCGTTTGATAAAATCTAGGTGTATGCTACGTAAGGAGTTCGAATGGAAAGAAGTACTACCTTCTTCTGATCGAAATAATGCCATATTAGAGAACCATGCCGAACCCACTTCGGGACATTTCGGTATATTTAAAACTTACAAGCGCTTAGCACTGCGTTACTATTGGCCCAAAATGCGCCGTGACGTGATAAAGTTCATAAATTCTTGTGACACTTGTATCGCGCACAAACATCAGAACCATGCACCATTGGGAACCATGGGACGACCCAAAGTGTGTTCACGACCCTTCCAAACCATTAGTGTAGACTTGGTGGGGCCATTACCCGTCACAAGAAAACAAAACGCCTACATCTTTGTTGTAACTTGTTGTTTTAGTAAATACTGTCTACTTTTTCCTATCAGGCGCGCAACTGCTGAAATAATAACTAATATTTTGGAAGAAAAAATATTTTTGGTTCATGGTATACCATCTACAATTATATTGGACAATGGTAAACAGTTTGTAAGTGCACTTTAAAAGCTATGTTGCGCAAGTACAAAATCCCTAATCTTCATTTTACTCCTAAATATTCCCCACATGTGAATACGGTCGAACGCTATAATAAAACCATTGGTTCTACCTTAGCGGCGTTTGTAGGAAATGACCAGAGATTATGGGACACTCTCCTACCTAAGGTGCAGTTTGCATTAAATACTGCAGTTAATGAAGTCACGGGCAATACACCTAGTTTTTTAGTCTATGGACGTGAATTAGTTCCATGCGGCTCACACTATGTCGACACGGACGCTGATGATATAGTATACATACCTAGGGACGATTACGCAGAAAACATAGGTCACTTATCAGGCATATTTGACAAAGTTCAGGCACTCCTCATTCAAGCTCATGCTAGGATTTCCCAAACGTATAATTTACGCCGTAAACCAGCTGAGTTTAATGTGGGAGACACTGTGTGGAAAAGGACTTTTTATCAGAGCGACAAGGATAAGTCCTTCTGTAAGAAACTAGCCCCTAAATTCGTGAAGTGTACAGTGATTAATAAAAAGTCACAAAGTTTACGAGTTGTCGGACGCGTCTGGAAATTCTATTGGGTTTTGGCACATAAAGGACCTAAAACTTATACACTATGGTGCCTAATTATTTGTTACAAACCGTATAAGACTTTCCCTTCCTTCTTTCTATATGCCGTCTTAGCTTGGACAGTAGTGGACTCATAGACCTAACGCAGCTAGTTGGATTTTCCTTGTTAGCCACGTAAAATCCTCTCCTAAGGCGGGCGGCATTGTAACGTATGACCGGTACCTACCGAGTGTACGTCATAATACCGTCCATACGCTCGGCCAATCAGAGAAGGCCATCGTCGGCGCTCGTGAGTTTTGCCCATATTTGGTTGTGCGCCGCCACGAGCTCTGATGGAGGGCCCGGTATATAAAGGGGCCGACAGAGAGGCCGGCACCGCTACTCTAACGTCGCTTCTACTACCTACCTACTATAACTAAGCGTACCTACTGACCCTAGGTCGTATCTACGTGTATCCTGGTCCCAGCTACGGGTTCCAGGTTCACGTTAAGACTCCGGCTACGCTCCTAGACCGCTACACTTTCCTGCATCGCCTTCGGCGTCACCTCTGCCGAAGAGTCTGGCCTGCCCTGCTCATCGTACTCGCACCGCCGGCGTCTGCCAGCTGAACCAACGGCCTGCGAGGATCTACCGCTACGCGCAGCCTTTGAGCAGCTTGCCTACACACTACCGGAGGGAACAGCTTGGGAGACTGCAGCCCTTAGTGTTCAAGCCAGTGTCGTGTTGTTGGTCGGTCATACTCGTGGCAAGGGAAGTGAGACAATACTCGGCAATAAACGCATCTGGAACCTCTACTGCGTTTCCATACTAGAACCCGTTACAACCTTTACAAGGGTGAGAGAATTGATCTATATTCACCTGTATAGTGTACGTCGCTTTCATTAATGTTCACTGTCTCCGTTGCATGAATATTATACGTAATGGAATCTATTACACTTATACAGTAAATTATTCAAGACCGCAAACTAATGTCAGTATATAACTTCCATAAAATATTACAAAACTATGCTCAAGGATCTTCACAATAGGACTTTTTTAAGTACTGAATTGCGATTAAAATGAAGTAAACGGAATAACAGTCCGTGTGGTGACGGATTAAGAATACGGAATGTCACCACCCCATATCATCCCATGGGTGTCGTAAGAGCCGACGGAGGGAGCATATTATGTAGAGAACAGCACTGTAAGAGAAGGAAAACTTGATACAAACCCTACACCAACCCGTTTGGCCAGCGTGGGATAGTAGACCAATTCCTCCTTTCAAAGGAGAGTCTTAGTCCAGCCGTGGACTGTTAAAGGCTGATGATGATGAGTGGAGGATTATTCATAATCTGGCATTTTTACACGCACATAGACGCTCGGGTCCGTACAGTGCAGTCGCCAAATGTCAACATGCCTCACTTTGATGAATGCGCTCCATCTGCCTTTTGTTCTAATAATCTGAGCAAACGCTATCTAACGCGCCGGTGCGGCGCGTTTGTATCGATACAGACGCGGCGGTGCGGCGCGTTTGTATCGATACAAACGACAATAAACTGCTCTGTAGGATAAAAGCGCGCCGTCGAACCGCGTTTTTGAAACGCGCGTCGACGGCGCGTTTAAAAAACGTGGTTTGCATAGGCCCTAACATTGTTAAAATCGTAACAAAAAGTCATCATGTCATGAAACAAAACGTAGAAACTACTTTACTGACCTCATAAAATGTTTAACTAAATCTAAGCGTTGTTGTCGTTGTGCAAGAGGACGCTAAATACTTTTAAGTTAAATTATTTTATGCTGCTAATTCTGTTCAACAAATTGGAGTGACTTAAATCAAACGTTACGCAAGTGGGCCTAAAGGACGGTTTCAATATTCGATCTATCCAAGTAAATTTCTAGCCGCGATCTTAATTAAATATGTAAGGTGTTTATATGGGAGAAGAATGAAAGATGTTGCTTATTTTTGAGCATCCTATTATGTTTACAAATACCAATAACCTTTAACTTATACAAATGTCGCTTGAACTTTATTTTAACAAAGATAACTCTTCGGTTAAATAACTATGACTGGACAAATTAGGCAAAATTAGGTGCAAATGTCGGCAAATCGACATACCCAGTATCAAAGGTCCAGGTCAAAGGTCACAAAATCGATGTTTTTTACATTTTTTGCAATATCTCGTTTTCGATGGGTTTAAGCTATTTGTATTTACGATCAATATTGAAGAGAATTAAATTCTCTACAATTATTTTCATTAATTTTAACTTTTAGTTTAGATTCTATCTTTCCTTATATGTAATAATTCAATTCAATATCCACTCATAATCTCTTTCGGTGATCGAAAAATGTGGATCGAATTAACAAACCTGTGCAGTTATCAAATATTCCACCAACGAGTGGAGCAGCTCACAAATATTTCAATCTCGTTTATTATCAGATTCAAACTTGGTTAGGGCATGATTTAGAACCTCAAGGATGGGGTTGGACTATGCGTAACGGATTCCTGGAAACTATCATGACTATTTTACCACCTGCTCCAGATGAATTACTTTAATACAATCTTCTGTAACTGCAAAAGTGGCTGTGGCTCAAGATGTGGATGCAGTAAAGCGGGGTTACAGTGCTCTTTAGCTTGCGGCCAGTATAATGGACAAGCTTGTCTCAATGCTGTACCACATCAGACCGATGTTAATGATGATACAACCTTAGACCCAGAAATCATGAATTACTCGGGGACAAATATAGTTGAAGACGGTAATGAAGAGGAAATTCTGCAGCAGAGGGACGATGACGACGATGATAAAGAAGAAGAAGAACATAATTGAAATTAGAACTTGATCTCGAAATTTTTATTAATTTTGACTAAGTATAATAAATCTATAAAATGACGTTTGTTAAAAACAAATTAAAAATGTATTTATTTTCTTCTTTATTAGTATAAATTAGATCAGAATTAAAATAAAATTTAGGTATTTTCCTCAACAATTTCTTAATTATATGACCAGGTAAGTGTTATTATAATCAATTGTCCCTTAAAAATGGATAATTAACCAAAAAAAAAATTAATTTAATCCAAAAGTTTATAAAAAAATATATTTATATTTTTTTATTAACAAGTTTTATTGCAAGTATAAAGTTGAATTGACATTTAGTGACTTTTTGCGCCAAAACTATAAATGCAAAATGTTTTTTATTGCCTTATTAAGATAGCAGGTCCTAAGTTGTTAATACAGTATTTATTTTTTTATTTTTCTAGCATAAACTGGCAAAGTTATGATCAAATAATCAATGTAACCCCATTTTACGGTACCAGTTGACTTCAGATAATGCTCTGACCGCCAGTTTTACGCACTCTCTCGAAAACAGTTCAAGGTATAAAAAAAATGTTAAATAGAAAAGTTGTAGAGAATCCAATTCTCTATAATATTGATAATAAATACAAATAGCGTAAAACCCATAGAAAACGAGATATTTGCTAAAAATCTTAATAATAAAATCCTTGCGTTACTGACTGACTGACAGACACGCTACAGCCGAAACTATTGGGCGCAGGAAGCGAAAATTTGGCATGTATGTTCCTTGGGGACCATAGAGGTGCACTAAGAAGGGATTTCCCGAAATTCCCACGGGATCGGCCAAAACGGGTAAATTAAAAAAAAATGCAGGCGTAGCTGCTGGCGTCCTCTAGTGTAAAATAAATCGATTTTTGTGACCTTTTACCCCTAATTTAAAACTTGCGGACATCTAATTATATGTGACTTTTGAGAACAGTTTTAGGATGCCAAAATACAAGTTTTTACGTGGTAATATACTGAGAATATTTACGATTACGATTTTCTGAGATCAACCCCCTACAATGACTGGACTAAAAATTTAATGTGTGAGTGGGGGGCTCAGTTAACATGATCGCCGGATTTAGCACTTTAACTGTCAATGAGTACGGAGAACATGAAAGTTAACTAAGTAGCCGTTTACAAACATAAACAGTTGATCAAATGTCGATGAACACGGACGTTAAAGTTTTAAAAGGTATTTTATTCTTTTTTTTTTACTTTTAGCTATCAGAACAGGAACGGGTTTACAACTCCATCTGTGTGTTGTAGGAATGCATTAAAAATTATTATGCCGCCAAGTTATACTATTTATAACTTAAGAACGGCTGAACCGATTTGACTGAAAATTGGTGGGGAGGTAGCTCAGAACTAGGAAAAACACATAGGATACAATAAGTTGCAAAAAATAATCTGGGAGTGATTTTAGAGAGGGTCGAAGTTTGTAGGGACAAACCTACTACCTATTGACAGTAAGAACGCATGCGCTGTAATAGTGCTGCGCATGTGCTATCTGTCAGTACTGTCACATTAAACATTGTCATATTGGCACTGTCATTACTTCGTTCGCTTATTTATATAAACTAATAATTATTGTAACAACCTTGTCTAATCCCTATTAATATTAGGTATTAATGCAAAAATGTATATGTATAGTACGGCCGTTTATCGAAGGCGAGTCTGAAGTTCGCGCAGAAGGAGGCGCACAGTGTTTTATGATGACCATTTTTCGGACACCGTCTTTTTATTAAAGAAGCTAATAGATATATTCAATAAAAAGAAATATTTCGTATCCCCATTAAGCTAGCATCTCTAGTTCTTTAGAAAAACTTTTTTAAAAATCTTCATATTTTAAAGCGGATATTTAGAAAAAAAGATATTCCTCTTAACCCTTTCACTGGCAGAAGCATTTTTTTATGTCAGAAAAATAAAATTTCGTTTTATGGAATCATTGTGGGTAGTTTAATAATTAATGTTCAAGAAAAAAAATTATACATGCATTGAATTATTACCTACAGAAAGTCAGTATTCAAACAACGCGAGCTCAGGAGCTAAGCCGAAAATTCGCTATGTGTGCGGAACTGTGCTGTGTTGACTTGCTGCATCACGCACACAGACGCCATTATAGAGTTGCCAGTAATAACGTCTTTCCCCTAAAAATAGGGTAAATTCATAATTTTTGCATGAAGTAATTGTATATTATAAATTCTAAAGTCACACTGTCTGCTTTTTAAGTTTTTACGACTGACTAACGATGGCTAAATCAATCTTGACGAAACTTTGTGCGCTCAAACGTAAGCACTAACAAGTGCCGAGTGATTTCCTAGTTAAATGCTAATTAATAAAAGTATTTATGTATGTTTGAGGGAAAAAATTAACAAAAATCAACAGCGAGTACTATGTGTGCGCCGTTGCGCTATGGTGACCAAAAAAAGGCGACAAGTTTAAAATTATAATATAATTCGGTCGATAAGGTCATTTGTTCAACAACGAAGTTTGTTACGCGTACCTACATTACAAGACTGTAGATACAAGCCTTTCAATACAAAAATAAAACAGTAATAAAATAAGCGTAGCGTATCCAGAGTAAACATTTTGATAGAAATTTCACGCGCCCAACGATTTTATATTTGTCTGATCAATACCCCAGATCGATGAGAAGATTGGTGCGATCTGGTAGCTAGGACTTGCCGAATTATTTTTTAGCTTTTAGTACAAACTACCTACATATTTTTTATTGTACTAAAACCGTTTAACATAAAAATGTTTTTTATTTTATTTTATTTTCAGGTTTTTAGTTTTGTTGTTAGTTCATAGTGAGCCCTATTCTACCAATCAAGCCCTTTCATTCGATACCTATATTGAGGTATTTGTGAAAAATATGTAGTCCGCCATTTTGTGGCGGAAGCCATCTTGGATTTTTCATAGTGAGCTCTATTCTACCGATCAAGCCCTTTCATTTGAGACCCATATTAAGGTATTTCTGAAAAATATGTAATCCGCCATTTTGTGGCGGCGGCCATCTTGATTTTTTCACAGTGAGCTCTATTCTACCAATCAAGCCCTTTCATTTGATACCCATATTGAGGTTGTTGTGAAGAAATATGTGATCCTCCGTTTTGTATCGGCGGCCATCTTGGATTTTTCATAGTGAGCTTTATTCTACCAATCAAGTTCTTTCATTTGATACCCATATCGAGATTGTTGTGAAGTAATATGTGATCCGCCATTTTGTATCGGCGGCCATCTTGGATTTACAATCATAAGGAATATATTATGTTGTATTGTCATCAAGATTAAGAGTGTGTACCAAATATCAGATCAATCTGTCATCAGAAAGGGGGTAAAATTCCAATTACTAAATTTGACCCAAACAAACAAATAAACAGGTCAAGCTAAATAATTTCATAGTGAACTCTCTTTTACCAATGAATCCCTTTCATTTGATACCCATATTGAGGTTGTTGTGAAGAAATATGTGATCCTCCATTTTGTATCGGCGGCCATCTTGGATTTTTCATAGTGAGCTCTATTCTACCGATCAAGCCCTTTCATTTGATACCCATATCGAGGTTGTTGTGAAGTAATATGTGATCCGCCTTTTTGTATCGGCGGCCATCTTGGATTTACAATCATAAGAAATATATTATGTTGTATTGTCATCAAGATTAAGGCCCACTTGCACAACGATTTTTAAATTGAATTAAGATGCATTTAACGAGAAAAAAGGTATTAAACACCACTAGCGTCTTGCACAACGAAAAATTTGTCGAGTAATATGATTTAAGAACTGTCAAAACTAATTACCGAAAATCGGCTGTTTAGTGGCTAATTTCATTTAAGAACTGTCAGACTGATGTTGGCATCTTGTCATTAGCGACGATAATTATTTATAATTATATAACTGGACCGGACGACGCAGCAGGGGGAGGCCTATGTCCAGCAGTGGACGTCCCTAGGCTGACATGATGATGATGATGATATAACTGATAACAATGTACCTACTTGTGTTATTGTTAACCCTAGAATCCTACACTATTTGGCGCACATGTTATTCCTACACTGGGGTTCTGGAACACCCCATACTAAAATGACTGTAATCCTTAAAATAAAAACAAACAATTCATGAAAAAACATCCGGTGAGGGTCCTCCAAATGTTCATGTATCAGCTCCAAACCTAATTTCAAAACTGTCTGCTGAAACTTTACATTTGGCTTATTATTTGATCTTGAACACTTGTAAAGAACCCAGGAATTACAACTGTTCCCAACTTCTATATTTTCCTTGCCAGGTTTGTGGTCTAGAATAGAGCTTATCTTTTCGTAATTCAAACCTCTGACAGCCATCCGAAACAAAATAAATAAACTTTATTGAATTTTACCTCCATAATATCAAAAAATATCTGTATTTAATTCATATAAGACTATTGTTTCAATATGTAATCAAATTTAATAACTTATTACATATAAATGCATCAATCGTAATAAATAAATAATCTTACGATTTTACTACACTGGGGTACTGGCGTACCCCATAGCACTTATACAGGCGACTACACAACGCGGCCCTCGTCACGGTATTGACGTAACGCGAGCGGTTGACACCAAACTAACATACTCCGACGCGCGAATTCGTGGATATTAAAGAAATTGAGATATTTAGAAAACAAATCGGTATGGGGTGCACCAGCACCCCATGCAGGGCTCTAGGGTTAGTGCTCAAAAGTTTCTAGTTATTATTTGTCAATTGTCATTTCGTTGCTAGGCGACAACAAAGCGTTTTGTTTTATGCTCAAAGTACTTATAGTCTAAGGTTTTATGCGAAACCATACGCATAACATCGTTAAAATCGTAACAAAAAGGCTTCATGCCATGAAACAAAACGTAGAAACTACTTTACCGACCTCATAAAATGTTTAACTAAATCCAGGCGTTGTTGTCGTTGTGCAAGAGGACGCTAAATACTTTTAACTTAAATTATTTTATGCGGTTAATTCTGTTCAACATATTTAAATTAAGGAGTGACTTAAATCAAACGTTACGCAAGTGGGCCTTAGGCCCACTTGCACAACGATTCTTAAATTGAATTAAGATGTATTTAACGAGAAAAAAATATTAAACACCACTAGCGTCTTGCACAACGAAAAATTTGTCGAGTAATATGATTTAAGAACTGTGAAAATTAATTACCGAAAAACGGCTGTGTAGTGGCTAATTTCATTTAAGAACTGTCACACTGATGTTGGCATCTTGTCATTAGCGACGAAAATTATCTTTAATTATATAACTGGACCGGACGACCCAGCAGTGGACGTCCCTAGGCTGACATGATGATGATGATGATATAACTGATAACAATGTACCTGCTTATGTTATTGTTAACCCTAGAATCCTACACTATTTGGCGCACATGTTATTCCTACACTGGGGTGCTAGAAACACCCCATACTAAAATGACTGTAATCCTTAAAATAAAATAAAAACAATTCATGAAAAAATGTTTTATTAAACATAATCGGTAACTTCAGATCACAAATCAGCCTTATTACACAAAGTTAAATGTAGTTTGAGCAACAGCGCTTGTAGGATTTGGTCCTTTTTTGAGGATCACTGCAATGGACTAAGTTGGCATCCGGTAACGGTCCTCCAAATGTTCATGTATCAGTTCCAAACCTAATTTCAAAACTGTCTGCTGAAATTTTATATTTGGCTTATTATTTGATCTTGAACACTTGTAAAGAACCCAGGAATTACTACTGGTCCCAACGTCTATTTCTTCCTCGCCAGATTTGTGGTCTAGAATAGAGCTTATTTCTTCGTAATTCAAACCTCTGACAGCCATCCGAAACAAAATAAATAAACTTCATTGAATTTTACCTTCATAATATCTAAAAATATCTGTATTTAATTCATATAAGTCTATTGTTTTAATAAATAAACAAATTTAATAATTTATTACTATAAATGCATCAATCGTAATAAATAAGTAATCTTACGATTTGCTACACTGGGTTAGTGGCGTACCCCACAGCACTTATACAGGCGACCACACAACGCGGTCCCTCGTCACGGTATTGACGTAACGCGAGCGGTTGACACCAAACTAAAATACTCCGACGCGCAAATTCGTGGATATTAAAGAAATTGAGATATTTAGAAAACAAAACGGTGTGGGGTGCACCTGCACCCCATGTAGGGTTCTAGGGTTAATGCTCAAAAGTTTCTAGTTATTATTTGTCAATTGTCATTTCGTTGCTAGGTGACGACAATGCGTTTTGTTTTATGCTCAAAGCTCAAAGTATATATAGTCTAAGGTTTTATGCGAAACCATACGCATAACATCGTTAAAATCGTAACAAAAAGGCTTCATGCCATGAAACAAAACGTAGAAACTACTTTACCGACCTCATAAAATGTTTAACTAAATCTAAGCGTTGTTGTCGTTATGCAAGAGGACGCTAAATACTTTTAACTTAAATTATTTTATGCTGTTAATTCTGTTCAACGAATTTAAATTAAGGAGTGACTTAAATCAAACGTTACGCAAGTGGGCCTTAGAGTGTGTACCGAATATCAGATCAATTTGTCATCAGGAAGGGGGTAAAATTTCAATTACTAAATTTGACCCAAACAAATAAACAGGTCAAGCTAAATAAAACCGTTTAAAAACGGAATATCGAGTGCTTTGAGACGATGTCGTCTTAGCCGAGATTGATGTGACAAATTTGTCGTAATCGATTGGTATGTACCAGCCAGCGGTGTTTGAAAGGTTAAGTTTATTTATGTAACTACCTAATTCCTTTTTGTTATTATTACTGTCAATAGAATAAATTTTGGTAAGGAATGTGTAAATTAAACTGGGACAATTTCACACCCAACTGGCAACACTCCGCTCGTACTTAGATTTAGTTATTATGATTCACTGTATTAGTATTATTAAACAATCTACGTAATAAAATTTATGTCTGACCGGTGGAATGATACTCCAGCAACCTTATAATCTTTTTCTGAAGCATTGTGGCACAAAAATACTGTACAATATGTCATAATTTCGATTATTTTGCGGGAGATGCTTACGCTACCGTGCGACTCGGACCACAGACAGCGCGGCCGCCGCCGATTGGGTCAGATTCTGACCCAAAAGAACGGCGCGTATTTCGTGCGCGTAGGTACTTGGTTTCTGTAGATAATAATTCAATGTATACATGTTTACAATAAGAAAAAAACATGGTGGCAATACCCTTGCCAGCACCAGTGAGGGACCAAGAAAATCAATGAACAACGAATAGTTCATTGATTTTCTTGGTGAAATAATTTGAAACATGGATGTATAAATAGTGCTACTTTACTCCGTTCACATTCTATTTTAGACCTCTTATTATTTACTTTAGTGCTGCAGTAGTGACACCTCTTATAAGTCTCTATTTCTATAGGCCAGTGTTCATCTAATCTTTCAAATCTGATTTCTTCTGGTACACCGTAAATTCTTTTTGTCTTTCATGTGTCTCTTTCACTCGTTTCTTTTTTTTTAGTTAGTAATATTTTGGCGTTGATTGGTTGATCTTTTTCTAAAGATTTTGTTATCCACCAGCTCCCTTGAAAAAGCAATTCTGAATTGTTTTTGGCTCATAACATTGTGCTCTCGGGTGTATGTTTGATGTAACATATGGGAATTGGTCATTGCAACATCTATGATAAAAAAATATTCGGGTCCACCATTTGTGACTTCTTCTACCCACCGAATATGATGTTCTTTTTTGGTCGAAACGATCGACACTACCCATATATTTTGTATATTCTGGTATTAGTAATGGGCATTTGATAGTCTTTTTTGAACAGCGTAAAGGTGGACAATCGAAGTTTTCCAAGTTAGGACTTTGTTGCCAAGATTGCTTTTTCCATTCGACCTCATCTGCATCTGATTCATCACCTGATGAAGAAGAAAAGTCTGAAAAGTTTGGGATTTCTCCGGCTTCAGACACAGATGACTGAAATCTTGCAGTTTCCAATGGAGAAGAATTTGAACATCTGCTCTAGATGTAGACGGTTGAGGTGAATTTGTTACGCCGGGACTTTCTTGTACTTGTTCCGATGCAGAGCATCTTCACCTAATAACACAGAAAGCAAGTCTGTATCTTCAACGCACTCGGTATCTGTCACCTCTTCATCATCTTCAGATAAAGAGCCACCTGGTATATCGAATAGATTTTCAAGCTCTTCTTCTATTTGCTTGTCCGCCAATACTTGTCTTCGCTTACTCACTGTCAAAGAAAATATGAAAAGTAAAGATTACTTATATATTTCTATACAAATCTAAAACAAACCGGACAAGTGCAATGGAAATGGTAACTGGTAATGGCACATATGTTGCCACCATGTTTGGAGCCAATTTTGAGAACAATTAGTAGTTATTGTTAGAAAAAGTATAGTATAACATAATTAGAATACCATTTACTTTACAATAAATATAAAATCGTAACCTGGCTACGTCGCAATATGAAGATATTCTTGGATTTTTATACAGATCGTAAACTGATGAATTTTTTAAAAATACCTCCGTGCAAAAATTTTACTATTGTCAAATGTGTTAATATTTTTTTTTTATAATCTGGGATGCGTTAATTATCACACAGAATTGGTACTTTTTAAGTAGTAGTATTGTCGTACAAGAAAAAGAATAAAAAAGTTGGTGGCATAAATATTGCCACCACCAGTAAAAGGGTTAACTAAGCATGATACGCAATAATAATGTTACAAGCACCGATAGCGTCTCTTTCACTGCACATTTTACAGTTAAAATGAACCTCATAACTTGACTAGATTCAAATTTAAGCGAGATGTTGGATTTTTAGATTTTCTTACTTTTCTCGAAGATTCTACCAAATGTGGAAAAGTTAAATATACAGAAATGATGCTCTTTACATTCCTCATATACTCAGTAAATTTCAGACCCCAAATCCATGGAATCTAGAAGTTATTCCAAATTAACTGTTTTTGCTAGGGTTTTCACATTTGTATTCCGGATTTTAACCCTTAATTCGACAACGTATAACCCATTATACCTATACTTAAAAAAAATCTGCTGCACTTGATTTCAAATATTTCTAATTTTGATTTACACTGTTCACTATGGCAACATTTTACCTCTCAAATAAAATATTTTGGACGTCTGTATTTAGAAAATAATGACAGTGACATAAATAGTACGAAAAAGTTTTCGAAAATGGACCGTCAACGACCACTCTCTGTAAGTTATTATACATTCCTATTTTTTATTCAAAAGTATGTTTATTTCGCTTCCAGTTCTATTACAAAATGATTGATAATTGAGATAACTATCAAACTACTAATTTGTATTCAATAATTTGTGTGAAAAATGACACCGAAGCCTTATGTATAACTGGTTATACATTTCCCTATTTTCAACAAAGTGGGCTTATTAACTTTAGTATAATGGGCATGGGCATTTGATTCGAATCCTGCTAATGTGCATGTAATACCGGGCCGTTTTATGTTTGGGCATTTTTCTATTATCTTGGTTTGCGGTTTTTGCATGTATTTCTTTTTTTATTTAACAGCGCAGACTAACAACCAGGTCTCATCGCATTCTGGCTCTTATTCCTGCAGAAGATGGTAGGTCTGATGATAGTGGTACATCGTCAGGCGATGAAAATGATGAGAGTTATCTTTTTCGTAAAGACATGCTGTGTGACTCGTCTTCGGAGACTGACACTCCCTCTATTGACTCGTCACTCGAAAGAATGCATTTGCTATCGGATGATAATTACCTCGTATCAGCGTCAAATACAGAACAAGAATATTTGTTACCTAACATTCACCAGGAATGTACTATACCTGACAGTGATGATGACTTGAGGAATTCTCCATCGATTATTCTAGATAGTACCTACTGAAACACCTACAAGAGAGCCAACTTATTCACCAATTATTGCAGTAATGCCGTCGTGTTCATCCTGGGATGGAGATTTACCATCTGTACCATCAAATATATCTTCTCTTCTCTCTGAACCGTTACCTACACTAACCTAATGATCAACACAGCGAATCAAAGATGTCCCACTGAAAGAAAATCAAAAGATTTTCGCGCCAAAAAGAAGCCGTCCTTCTGATAACATCCGACGTGATAAAATGGCCATGAACAAGCTGGCACATCATACGGTGGTTGACTCTACTGTAAGAAGGGACAGACAAACGTTTTTTGTACAAAATGTCAATTACGATTGTGTTTTATACCAAATACGAGAAATTGCTTTTACAGTTAGCGCAATGATTGATTTTCATTAAATTTTGAGCTTTAATTGTCTGTTTAATGTATAGTATATTATACAAACAAACAGGTGAGTACAATTCTGAACATCAAGTTATGTATAGTATATTATACGAAGGGTTTCTAAGTAAAAGGGGGGTGAATATTTTTTTAAATATTTTTTACAGTCCTTTTACAAGTATTATAATAATATATTTTAAGAAAAATATTTGAGATAATGATAAAATATCTTGCCAAATTAAGGGTTAATGATACAATTTTTATTCGATATAGATTTTATAACTAAATTATATGTTGTAAAGAAATCAATATCAAATAAAAATTTAATCACTAAATACCAGAATATAAATATGAAAAATCTAGCAAAAACAGTTTATATGGAATAACTTCTAGAATCCATGGATTTGGGGTCTGAAATTTATTGAGTACCTAGATGAGGAAAGTAAAGAGCATCCTTTCTGTATATATAACTTTTCCACATTTGGTAGAATCTTCGGGAAAAGTAAGAAAATCTAAAAATCCAAAATCTCGCTTAAATTTGAATCTAGTCAAGTTATGAGGTTCAATTTACCTGTAAAATGTGCAGTGAAAGAGACGCTATCGGTGCTTGTAACATTATTATTGCGTATCATCACAGATGACTAAATAGTTACTTCGTAACAGATACATCACTCCCATACAAAACCGAAAATACCTACGCTATAATCACCTACAAAATCTTAATAATAATATCCGATTTTCGCAGTGAACAGAAATGTACCTTAACTACGCAAGCAAAGAGTCGTAGATTGCTTGACTTACGTACAAGCGCGTCATCGAACGAAGGCGCTAGGGTTGTTCCTATAATGATTTTGGAAATAAAACTAATGTTGCGAAATAACCATATTAATATTTGTAAATACATTTGAGTTTTGTTGTTAAAGTTAAATATGTTTGAGTTTTATGAAATTATTAACATATTTTGTTCCTTGTCTAAATTCGCGGTTATTAAATTTCAATGTTGAAAATATTCTTAATCTTGTAAATAATTTTAATAAGTAATAATGCGGAAAACATGAGCAAACACCAGGCAAATCGACTTTATTTAGAATTTCTAACACGGTGCTACCCGGTCGATTCATAAGCTCGTTGTCAAAATTATTCACGAATAATATTTAAAATTTTTCAATATAATTTATAAAAGTTTCTGGTGGAACTTTTAGGCTAGGTACCATAAAAAGATGTGGCTTTAAAATGAGTACCTATATACTGTTGTTTCGTCAACATTTCGCCTGTAACAAAGCATTAAAGCTAGTGCAGTTATGTTTCTTGCTACACTTAAACAATAAATACCCTGACACATAGGTCAACGCATTTTTTGCAGGCAAATCGAATCTGCAGTCGGTTTCGCCGTTTAAGGCAACTGCTGAAGGTGTTCCTGCCTTACATTTTTGGCCAGGTATGGGCCGTTCAAGAAGAGTGGTAGCATCTGACCTCTGAAGCAAGTCACAAATGTCTTCTTGACAGTTACTATGACGTGAATTTTGCAGCATATTTCTAAGGAATAATTTAGAAAACGCTCTTGTGAACTGGATAGTCTCTGCAGTTTCCTCCCTGTTGTCTGACAGCGCCGAAGAAGTTTTACAGGCAGTCTTGGTTGAGAGTCGTGTATATATAAAGTTTATCCCCTTTTACACAAAAAAAAATAAAAACGCTATGGTTTTTAAAAATACCACTAAAGGCTTTAAAAAACCGCTAGTTCTGTTGGAAAAACCACCAAGGTGGCAACACTGGACTGGCGTCCTGGCAAAACACAGTGGAAGGCACGCCTTCACGAGCCACTCTGGCGCCATAAACATTATTTAGCTATTAGTAGATGTAGCCAGCACACTTGTATACCGTTCGCATCGTTCAATGTAGGTATACATATTGTTAGTATATATATTATGTCCATATCATTATATAACTTTATTGCTATTTACATGTATTTTGCTTTAGTTAAATATTTATTCACGTATGTTTATTGCTAGATATTAATACATTATTTATTTATATATAAATAATTATCTATACCTACCTATGTTTTCTGATATCTCTTCCGTGAGTCACTAGAGGGCCCAGTTGAAAATCGGAGCCAGGTATGGGCCTGGCACATGCCGAATTGGGTCCTGTTTTGACTGCTCCCGACCAACCCTTTACTTACTCCTGTCTGCATATATTTATCTTTTCTCTTTACTCTTAGTCTTTTATTATGTTTTTTTTCTTTTTGCTTATGATTGTTCTTATAATATATTCTTTTTTTAATTTTACTTACCTATATGTAACTTGTGTTGTGTGAAGTCAAAATAAATATTATTTCATTTCATTCATTTCATTTCATTTCCTGGAAATCTTTGCTTAACATGAGTATTGAATTGATTGTTATTTGTATATCTGGGTGGTAAGGCAAGTAATTTGTATTGTATTTATTTATTACTTTGACTTTTTTGGCCTGCCTTTATGAATACCATCTAAATGATGTAATTAATTTATCGAATCTTCTAGGTAATTTAGTAATTATATAGATTGACCAGTCATTATGTATAATTTTATTACAACAACATATACATAGGTACACAGTTTTAAGTTCAACCTAATTACAACCATGACACCTAGCAATAAAGTCACAAAGCGTAAAAATATATATTTCTTACGACCAGTCGTCCGAGTCGTTACAAAAATCTAGGTGATCAATAAATCATTCCTGTCACATAGAAATGAAAAGATGTATGTTAAACAATATTAAGTGCCGGTTTCACCATGTCCAAGTACTCGGCAAATAAATTCATACAAATTTCGTTCTAATTTTGAATTTATTTGGAAGGTACCTAATGTTTAGTTAGAGGTGAGGTAAACAGGCCCTTAGTGTAATATCAACCTTATATCGTAACAGATAAAGTACTTTATCGCGTCATTGCCTTGCGAGTTGCGTCGTTTTGATCTGTCTCTTATATTTCGAATTTCATCTTTGAATTTGTATGTACCCACGTACAAAAAAATATTGTGGCGGATAAAGAAGTGTCAATAAAATTAGTAGATAAGATTTGATATAAGTAAGTAACTACTTACCTTTGTTCGTCTTTGGGCAGTGAAAAGAACGACAACTTTTTGTTTGTTTTTTGGCTTTTACATCCATCCACTGCACAATAATTCCTCGGCATTTTTATAAGAAAGCGCAGGAAACGTGCCGTGCGTACGCTCTGGCGGGCGTACGGCGGCCCTCTGTCATTTGTATCCATATGGATACACGAAATGGTAGGTGTTTATCGCGCGAATTTGAGCTAGTGACGGGGGCCTGGTATCATGCTTAGTTTAAGAGGAATATCTTTTTTCTAAATATCCGCTTTAAAATATGAAGATTTTCAAAAAAGTTTTTCTAAAAAACTAGAGATGCTAGCTTAATGGGGATACGAAATATTTCTTTTTATTGAATATATCTATTAGCTTCTTTAATAAAAAGGTGTCCGAAAAATGGTCTTCATAAAACACTGTGCGGCGCAGAATTCCTTTTTAGGAACAACGCGGTGGCAAGAAGCGGGGTGCGCGGGGCGGTAGTCTAGGCCAGTGATGCACGTTATGTAAATACAAATTAATAGTTTATTCAATCAAAAATTTAGATCGATTAGTTTTATAATTGATTTTGAATTCATTTATTTTTGTCATAATAATAAAAGTACTATAAGATATAAAATGAAAAAGATTGATTAAACCAAGCAATATAGTGAGATTTTGTTTTTAGTAAAAAACAAATCTAATAAAATTTATTTTCTTGGTTTAAAGACCAGATTTACTTATATCAATTATATTTTAACGATGACAGAAATGAAAAGAGTTGGAACACATTTTCAATTTTTATATGTAATTGAATTCACGTATATTTTTTCTTATTAATTTTAATCGATATCAATAAAAATCGATTAAATTGACTGCAAACACGTACATTGGACATATCTTTTTTACTTTTGAAGTTTTCGTTTTTTAAAAGATGTGTCTACCTAAAGAAAATCCGTTCGATCTATGTTTGTCAACGCAATTTAAAAAAAAATACTGCAGCATTCAGGTATGTTTCTTTTGTTTCCTAAATTTAAATTAAATTAAAAATTAAAGGACACGTAGCCGCTAAAAATGTGGACTGGAACATAACCAGTACAATGGAGCTCGTCCGAGAAAAAGTGAATATGATGGGGCAAAAGGAGTGGAGTGCATTATGCAGAAAAGTAATAGACGTCTAAAACGAGTATATGAATAGTGACTGTACCATTGACGAAATTACAGAAAGGTTTATCATTAATACAGGTTCAGATTCGGAAACCGAGTCTGAAAGTGAGAGTGACGAGTACGATACTGAACCTGTATCAGGCACATCACATATGAGTCCGCAAAATTTTTATTAATATATATATGTACATTCAGTCAAAAAAAGTATACTTAAAATTAAACTACAGTTTACGGATTTTATCGCGTTATATTGGTTTCACTGGTTATTTGTTATTACATTTAAACCGAAAGATCTAGAAACTACATTTTTATTACTAGCCGACGTTTCGAATTCTTTACAGGATTCGTGTTCACGGCAGACTGAGGTGATATTTGTCTTTGTCTTGAATTTATAAGTTATCTCAAAGTACCTGAACATTTTTCAACTATTGGTGTTACTATAAATTATACAATGTCTGGCAATAACAGTTTTGTACACGAATGTACATGCGCGGTAATTCGCAAAGGCTAGCTTCAGACTCGCCATCGATAAACGGCCGTACTGTACTTATGTATGTACCGATTTCACGCTAAACCGGCTGAACCAATATTCTCTACTCATAAATGCGAAAGTGTGTATAAAGATATATCGGACCATGGCTTGACATTTGACTGTATGCAAAGTGATGTGGTTGAGCACGTTTCAGCAGATAATGTCATGAATACTGACCAAGTTACTTCGTACCCCATAGAGTTTCTGAACTCCTTACAATTATCAGGAGTACCTTCACGCATTTTGAGACTGAACGTTGGTGTTCCAGTCCTGTTAATGCGGAATCTTAATGCACCAAAGCTTTGTAATGGCAAACGGCTACAAGTAAAAGCTATTCGCTATTGCGAGTGAGACTCGCTCATGAAGGGTTCCGTAGTGGAGGCATCCACTTACCATAGCCATTATCTTCGAAGTATTCGTATAAACGACACAGCTATATTTGCGGTTTTTAAGATGTGCTTTATTTCAAAAACTGCTGACTACATATCGTCAAACCAATTTAAAAAAAAATACTGTTTAGGTACATAACAGAATTAAAACGAAAATTACTATCGAAATATGAAGGAGTTTTGTGTTATCCCGAATTTAACGTGAGCGAAGCCGCAGGCAAAAGCTAGTAATATTTAAAAAGGGATGGCAAGTTAAAGTACGGGATTAAAATATATAAACGGGATTAAAAATAGCATGCCGTAATAAAATATTACTAAAAATATTATCTCTTAAAGCAAATAGCCCGGTTATAACAAAATATTATAAAATATATGAAAATATATTAAAAAAACCGTAATTACCTCAAAAAGACTCTATTATATTAATAGAATAAATAAATCGGCAAATAAAATAAAATCTATGTGGCACGTCATTAACGAAAGAACAAACAAAATAAATAAAACTAGTAAATCCAATATAAGATTAGACATAAATAAAAATAGTATTACTGAACCAAAATAAATTTCTAATATATTTAATAACTTTTTTGTTTCTATTGGACAAAACATGGATAATCACATAAAAGTTTCACAATCCTGCCCAAATTCCAACCGCACTATAAACACTATATTTCTTAATACAGTTGAAGCCTACGAAGTAAACAGAACCCTAAAATCTTTAAAAAATTAAAACAGTCACGGCATAGACGAATTACCACCAAGTCTTATGAAATACTGTGCCGACGAACTGACTACTCCTTTTTACCATCTAATAAATCAATCTTTCACAGAAGGTACTTACCCCGAACAATTGAAAATATCAGTTATAAAACCAATTTACAAAAAAAAAGTCCAGAACAGATCCTAGCAATTACCGCCCTATTGCCCTATTGCCCACGGCCTCGAAGGTATTTGAGAAGGCTATGTGCAACCGAGTTAACGCTTTCTGCGAAAAATATAGTATATTTAATGAATGCCAAAACGGCTTCCGAAAGAACAAATCAACTATACTAGCCGTATACAAATACGTCCAAGGCGCTCTTAACATTATAAATAATAAAGAATACGCTGTCGGTGTTTTACTTGATATGACAAAGGCTTATGATAAAGTGCAATATAGCATACTACTACAAAAACTATATAATATAGGCTAGTTCGTGGTTCAGCTTACGACTAGTTCTCATCCTATTTAAGCGGGCGAAAACAATTACTAGAATTAGAATATTTTAACTACGATACCAAAGAAATAAAAAAGGTAGGTACGCTCTAATACTGAAAACATATATGCATCAATTCCTCAAGGTAGTGTAATCGGCTGCCTTTTATTTTTGATACATATAAACATAGATGAGAGAATTTCTCTCATCTGTGCATATAAACGATCTTCCCAAAGCCATAGAAGGGCCGTGCGTTTTATTTGCAGATGATATCTCTCTACTCACTTCTTGCCAAACTGAAGATAGCAAAAACTACATTCAACACTCACAAATACAATCACCTGAATGAATGAACACAACCTAGAAATTAATTTTACGAAAACAAAAATAATAACATTTCACCCCTATCAAAAAGCACCCTTAAATATATTAGCTTTAACGGAACACAAATCGAAACAGTACGCGAATTCAACTTGTTAGGCCTAATATTAGATACAAAGGAGAATGACCAAAACTGGGCTATTTTGTGGCACGTTTGCATCTAAACCATTCATATCTAGAAAATCTTCTTATATTTTATAATTGTATATACATTAATTTTAATTTAAAGCAAAACGGGGATTTTTAGTTCAAAATTAATAGTATCTGCGTTGTTCCGGTCGTGATATCGCCATTTCGTATTCAAAACTCATTTTTCACCACAGCAGCCTCAGCAGCTCGCGGTATTAAAACGCGATTTAACAAAGTAGCGGGAATAAAAATTTCGCTGATGCTGATACAGTAGGTATAGCGTAACGTGTTCAATTTATATTAATATATAAAATAATCTAAAAAGATGAGTAAAACTAGCGATGATGACTGTACTTTAACAACCGAAAAGTTAAATCAAGTGATTATGCAGAATTCAATCTATTCCTGTTCATTTCTATGTCTCCTAAGTAATATGTGTTCTCACTGCTGTGGTGAAAAGTTATGTGTGCTACATGAGAGCAAAGTTTTTTGTATCTCGTGCTGTTGAGTCCCTCACCACGCTCAGGATTCTAACTTCGATTCACTCGCCACGCTCGTGAATCAATCATAGAATCCTTCGCTTGCTCGGGACTCAAAATCAGCACTCAAAACAAAAAACAACTTTGCTCTCTTGTTGCACAAATAACTATTGCATATTTAGGCAAATGTTTACAGTTTCTTGCAAACCCCTTTTAATAGGAAAAAATTACATTCATAGTGAAAACCGGGTGACATAACAAAAGTTCTAATAAGCAAAATAACACAGAAAATCTTATGATATTTTGAAAAATGTACTGTGGTGAAATATTTTCTAGAAATAATACCTAATGTTTATCCTTTTTGCAACATATTACCCACGAAATAATGTTTTGTACTTATCGAAAATATGGGAACATATTTTTATTATACTGGCATCTATAATGTCTTACGCAAAGAAATATAACCTAATTACTAGTCCAACCTCTCTAGTCTTACGTCAGTTACACAGAGTAGTCACGTATACAGTCCATTCCTAGGTCCATTCACAGTTATTTTACCTCTGACAAATGTCGGTGTTTATTTTCTTTATGTTGGAATTGTACTCTGTGATGAATGTTATGCACGGGTAACCCTATTTTACATTCCAGTCATCACTGATGCCTAAGATAAATCGTTTTATTTGATAGATAATGCTTAATTACTTTGTTTAGGTGGTTAACAACTAAAAAAACTATCCAGGCGTCATGGGAAGAAAATGTGAGGGCTCGGGCAATTAAAGAGGTAAATGAAAGTCGCGGCTCTATTAAATGTATCGCAATCAAATAGGTACGGTATCCCTCGCACAAATCTCTCTCTTTACAACAATATTGAGTAAAGAGGAAAGTAGAAAGGAAGCTCGTGGGGGTTACACTGAGAGACCGCAAAACAAAACAAACCTGGCTCAGAGAACAAAAGAGTGGCAAGTCGTGGCAGTGGGCAGGAAACATAGCCCGAAAACATGGCTCATGGGGTAAGGCAGTTTAGGAGTGGAGGCCTTGGGGTGAAAAAAGGCCAAAAGGAAGACCACAGATGCGTAGGAAAGATGACGTTAGGAAAACTGCAGGATCGAAATGGATGCAAGTAGCAAAAGATCGAATTAAATGGCGCAATCTGAAAGAGGCCTACACCAATTTGGTAGAAAATGGCTAAGAAGAAGAAAGCAGAAGACAACACACCAGGAGGAAGAGCTCTTAGAGTAGGTACTTGTTTCATATGGACAACCTCTTTTATGGCCTCACGAAGGAAGATTTCCCGCAGCTCGTGTTTTAATATGCCGAAGCAAATAACTTTCCCTTCTCAAGACTGATTGTGATTAAAATATCGAAAGCACAAACAGATGATTATTTTATAAAAAAAATATATATTTTTGGTGGTATTTTTATTTCGTCATATACTATACTTTTCCAATACTTTCATGTGTACTTTGGGGTGGCCACATTGCCCTTACCCCCATGGCCGCTTTGGGCGACCACTCGGGCAAAGCGGTTTTTGGACAAATTCACATATCACATAGTCATTTTTAAATTTCCACGAAATTGAATTTCGCATCATAAAACTTTAATAAATTTTCTGGCTAATAGTATTAAATTTTCTTCAATAGTCTATCGTTTGATAGATTTTTTTTAACTTAAAGTTAAGGTGGCCGCTTTGAGCTGACCTCCCCTAATTGTTTGTTTCAGGAATTGAACGGAGTCTTATGTTTAGAATGCTACACATTAATTGAAGCTGTTGTAACTTATGAGGTCATACCTGCACCACATTATGGAATACGATATACAAGCTCCTGCTTCATTTTGAGGTGATTTATTTGAAGAAGATTTAGGTAGGTACCTATAATAACAAATAAAATGAAGAATAACATAAAAACTGTGTTTCATTTACCTATTAAGCATAAAACAGTGTTGTTTTAATGCCAACTTTGTAATAAGGTCCAATGGAATGAGCTTATCTTTTGCGAACTAGCCTCACTGAAATTCTCATTCATTGAACCACATGGTATTGAGAATTCTCAGTAAGAAAATATCAGACTGAAAAAACCGTAAACTAATATAATGTACAAGCGTTTGTTTCGTAGCTCCACTTCTTTTTACAACTATTTTCTATATTGTAGGTATAATATACATAGAGGCTTATAATAAATTCCGGTAATATGATTAAGTCACATCATCACCGTCCTAGAGTCATGTCGGTTGCATCCAAGACATCATCGCCTAGGAGCCCTGGGTCCGCATACTAGTCTAACCAGATATGACAGAATATTAGCTTTTCCATAGTCTGACCGCCATAAGCCAAAGGGAAAGCGATATTGTTATGGTCTAGACCAGTAAGTATCGGTTTATTGGAGGGTACTGACTCCCCGTAACGACGTGCGATGGTGAAAGATCTTCATGACAACTGGGACCGACGGCTTAACGTAAGTACTCTTCGAAGTACGGGCGATAATTAACTAATTTACTACTATTTATATGATGTAATTCATGTAACTATCACAATACTTAACCTCAAAATATTTGAAATCTTTATTTTCCGATAGCTAAGAACTGCCGCCGAATATCTTTTTTTTTTTCCTAATTTAATTAGGATAATAATTATTATATTTTACTGGTCAAATCATCGAGAAGCAAACTTAGTCCATCTTCCATACAAATTTGGTCATTCTCCTTTAAACTTTAAATCTCACATCCAAAATATAAAAGCAAAAATTTCTAAATTCACTTACGCACTACGTGAAGTCAAAAAGGCAAACGTATATACCGCACTGACTACCTATTACGCCGCATAGGCGTAATAGGTAGTATGCCTGGCTTACCTATGGCATTATCCTGTGGGGAAATAGCACAGATGCACCTTCTCTCTTTGTTCATCAAAATAAATTAATTAGATTTTTAGGAAATATAGATGTCACTGATATCTGCAAACCCATCTTCCAAAAATATAAACTTCTTACCCTAGCAGGCATTTACATATTAGAAATATGCAAATTCGTCCGAAAATATCCTGAATTCCATACAATACGTGAAGATACTCAAAAACAGTATTCCTTACGCCACAAACACAGACTAAATCTACCCTCATCCCGGTTAATAATGCACTCATCAAGTCCCCTAGTAATGTCAGTAAAAATTTATAATAAGTTACCAGAGCTCCTAAAACAAGAAAATAAGTACAACATATTTATCAACAAACTGAAATTGTTCCTTAATAACAAAGCTTACTACACATTAAATGAATATTTTAATGACAAAACACCATATAACATAAAATAACCCAAAATAATCCTTTTAGTCTATTTATACACACACAAAATACAATGATAACTTATTATGCCAAAAAAAAAAAATTATAAATTCGTAAATATAATAAATAAGCTTAAGAAATCTTTAAACATTTTGAGGACATAATAATATTAAAAATATTTATTTAAATATATTTCATAAGTATAAATCATAAATATCATTAATAAAGTCCTCTTCCTCCTCTCTCCTAATAAAAACTTTGCTGTGCCCAACAGGGTCCATAATTGATACTACCCTTATGTTTAACACCTCATTGTAATTATGGAATGCAATAAAGTATTAAGTATTGAGTAAATAAAAGATTTAAAAAATGCAATGTTTCGATACTGATGCTTTTTTTTATTAAAGAACAATAACAAGTAGGTGTACATTATAAACTACAATAATAAGTGAGTAAGAAAGTGTTGAATGTACAAAAACGTATAACAATATAAAGGTGTGGTGTCGAAAGCATTGATTTCGATGATAGGTACATAATACTTATATACAGTACGTGATGGCGGCTAGAGCGGGGTGGCGAGGGCGCGGGGCACGGCGACGAGCACGGAGGCGCCGGCGCGCAGCACGCGGCGAGCCAGCAGCTCGCGCAACACGCGCGGCAGCTCGTGCGCGCCGCCCGCGCTCCCCGCGCCCCCCTCGTCCAGCACCACGAGCGAGTCGCTCAAGGCGCGCGACGCCGCCTGCTTCACTCTGCTCTCAGACATCCTGTAGCAGACTATGTCGCCCCTGCCGCTCCTGTAGCCACCTGCCAGCTTGTTCGCTGCGTGCGGCACGCGCGAAACGTACACCTCGCTCTCGCTGCAAACAAAACACTTTATTAACTGATACAGCAGATAACGACACGATACTGCTGATATGTTAGCCTCGCTCGGCTCCTACCAAACAAATACATTCCCACGTAAAATCAACATCGCATTACGGGACGTTCTCGGATACGCACACGTTGGATCGTTGGTAAAGATCTCCAGTCCCTGCCCGCTGCCCTATAAATATCAATGCTCTCACACTACGTCTGCCGAGTCGCGGTCGCTACTCAAGAACCAGATTGCTCCAGCGAACATGGTTCAACTCCATATATGACTGCCTACTGCCACCACTTCAGGTAGCTTATTCGCTGAGCTATATCGGTTACTTGAGATCTCTGTCGAACCATCTTTGTCTCTAGCTCACTAAGCAACTTGGTGTAAAGGACGTGCCGGCAGTGGTCATGTCTCAGCCTCCGTTAGTCATTACTGTTAGTACATATATGTATTGACTGATGACTTGTCTTTACGCTTTGTGGTATGGGCGACGATAGGATCGTCGCCCATACCACAAAGCGAAGTTAGTTTCGAAGTTTTTCAATCGCTTTCCGATTTGCTCATCGAAGTCCATCATATCAGTCGAAAGACGTCCGCTGCTGGACATAGGCCTCTCCCAAGACTCTCGCGATCCCGATCCCAACAAGATCGTTAGTCCACCGCGGGAGGCGGGAGGCCTACCTCTGCCACGTCCGGTGCGTGGCCGCCAGAATCTTTCAGCTCCAAAGGTTATCGATTCTTCTGGCTATGTGGCCTGCCCACTTCCACGTCAGCTTGACTATTCGGAGAGCTATGTCGGTGATTTTGGTTCGCCAGCGGATCTTCTCATTTCTGATTCGATCTCGCAAGGAAACTCCGAGCATAGCTCTCTCCATCGCCCTCTGAGTGACTTTGAACTTTCTATTGAGGACCATAGTGAGCGGCCAAGTCTACGTGCCATATGACAACACTGGTCAAAGACTTTCGTCTTGAGGCACTGCAAGATTAGGACGTCAAGATATGCTGAAGTTGCCCGAACGCTGCCCAACCGTGTTGGATTCGACGATTGACCTCTTTCTCGAAGTTTGATCCACACTTACGACAACTTCGAGTGTAGAGTTCCCAAACTGAATAGGAGCAGGTACGACATGGGCGTTAGACATGATTTTCGTCTTGTCCATGTTCATCTTAAGATCTACTTGTTGGGAGACTTTACAGAGGTCACCAAGTGTGACTACGACATTGTCAGCGAATCGAAGGTGATTGATGTAGGTACTCGCCGTTGATATTGATGCCGAGTCCTTCCCAGTCCAGAAGCTTGAAGACGTCTTCCAGCGTATCGGTGAACAGTTTTGGAGACATAACATCTCTCTGCCTCACCCCTTGCTGTAGTCGAATAAGTTTAGAGCTCCAGTCCTGGAAGCGGACTGACAGTGTGGCGTTTTCGTACAAAAACACTTCAGCACTTCGGCGTATTGATAGTCGATCTGGCATCATTGGAGAGACTGCAGCACTGCAGGCAGGCTTTGAATGACTCGAAGGCTTTCTCATAGTCCACAAACTCTTAGCACAGAGGCTGGCGTTTCTGGACCGTGTGGCTTATACTCCTCGGACTATTGTATAACCTCTGCAGTGTATGTATGTGGTCTATGGTACTATAGCCTTTACGGAAACCGCCTTGTTCAGGTGGCTGGAAATCGAATAGCTTGCAAGCGAGATGATTCATGATGACCTTGAAAACAGCTTATAGACATGGCTCGGAAGTGCGATGCGTCTGTAGTTCTTCAAAAGTGTTTTGTCGGCCTTTTTAAAGAAGAGCACCACTACAATTCTGTGGCACTTCTGTGGTGTTTCACTCTCGTGTATGACGTAATTAAAAAGCTTACAAAGCATTTCCGAAACGGGTAAGCCGCCAGCTTTCAAAACTCTGTCGTAACTCCGCCATCACCCGATGCCTTGGTGTTCCTCTGTTGCCGGACCACAGTTTAGTACACAGATGCTATAGTTCAAAATAATACCTACCTAAAGTCTACTTTCATCGCAATATACAGGGTGTAAAAAGACCCTTAACGAAAACTGAAACCCCATGTTGTACCAATCACTACGAACATCTTTTACTTCGGCACCATACCTGGGAAATTACAGGTTCAGGATACATTGAGGATCAAACTTAGTATGGATTTTTTCTAATCAGGTACAAAATCGATGCATTTACCCTGCCAATATGTTCTTTAGATGCCCTATGACCCCATGGATAAGTAGGTATTTCGAGCATTGCACGCGTGCGCTTTTAATTGCGGTTTAAAAATTGTGAAAACTTTAAAAAAAATCGTTTCCCAGGTATTATTTTTGGTTAGTATGACTTGGCATGATGTCCACAACGAGTAGACTTCGGCTTGGTGATGGGTCTTGTGACACCCTGTATATACAGATAGTTCAACTCAGTTGTGCGCGCGGCCCTATGTGTGCGTGGGCTTGTTAATATACAACTTTCATTCATGTGGCAGTGACGCGGCAGTCGTCGTCCGAGCAAGACCTGTTCTTATCGCTTTTTCTTACGGGTACAGTCGTTTACGAAAATGTCTAGTTCTTCACGAAGAAAATGTTTATGGAGTCAGGTAAATATTTTTAATTTTAAATTTAGATGTAATTAATATTTACTATGATTCTATATACGAAAAAAAATATCCTTGTTGACGTTTACGTATTATTATTTTAGACTCGAGAAACCATTGCTAAGGTATACGAATTTCTGAAAATAGATGCGAGAGATATATTGGAACTAGTAATTGATCCAGTTTGCAGTGCAAGTCCACTTTTAATATCGAAATTAATTGAACATTTAAATAGCGTACGGAAAAGAACAGCAATGGCAGTGGGGTATCAGAGAGAACAATTACTAATATATTGGCTGAAGCTCATAAAGACCGTAAAAACCGTTTGAAGAAGTTAGAATTAGACAACTTTAACGTTGATGTTAGACGTTCCACTATTCAAAATTACAATTTAGAACATCGCGAGTTACCTACCTTGCTAAAGTTGAAAATAATATTTCAAGATAAACTTAACTATGATGGAAGTATTTCGGCTCTGCGTACAGCTTTGTTAAAGTTGGGATACAAATGGCGAAAAACTGTGGATAACAGACGTGTTATTATAGAGCGGCATGACATCCAAAAACTACGATTTTCCTTCCTAAAAAATTAACTCAGATACCGTCAAAAAAATCGGTGTATCGTATATACAGATGAGAGCTACATCTTAACTAATCATGTGCAAAACAAAGGATAGGGTAATAAAGATGGACCACCTAAGAGAAACCTGTCGAAAGGACAAAGAATTATCATTGTGCATGCTGGTTCAGAACAAGGTTTCGCACCTAACGCACTATTGACATACAAAGCAAATAGTGTTTCTGGTGATTACCACTCTAACATGAACGCAGAAAACTATGAAAAGTGGGTAAAAGAACGTCTAGTACCGAATCTTCTACCTAGCTCTGTGGTTGTGCTTGATAATGCCTCATACCATAACGTTCAAAATGACAGAGCCCCAAATTCTAATTCCAAAATAATTGAAATGCAGAGATGGCTGACAGAGAAAAATATAGCTTTTAATCAAGATATGAAAAAAAATGAACTGCATTATTTGATTAAAAAAAGTAAAGAAAAATATATCTGTAACGAGATTGACGACATACTTCAGCCATATGGCATAAAAGTTCTTCGATTGCCATCATAATTATCATCCTGAACTAAATCTCATAGAAAATGTGTGGGGAATTTAAAAAAATTATATTGCTTCTTTTTTGTTTTTCTTTAAATTATTTTTCTTTAATTAACAATTTATGTGGTCCGGCAGCCAGGCAGTGCTCTCTGGCCGCGCCACCTCAAATTAAATACAGTATAATGAACTATTAATGAATCAATATCTCGAAAAACACTACCTGAAGAGTACCTTACACACGACAAATAGGGTTACATAAACTCCTTTAGTTAAGGAGTTATTAGTCGTAGGGTGTGGTCCGGCTGGAAGGTATACTCTGCAGCAACTCAATTTTGCAATATTTAATATTAACTATCCATAAATCAATTTATATAATAGTATCTTTTCTCTACTCTTCGTTGATACTTATTTCTCTCAAGAATCTATTCATTTTGATTAATTCATCTTTAATGTATGTGGCGCGTCTAGGGAGGATAACTTTCAGCAAATATAACGAAATAGTATGCTTTATCTCCTTATGCCAACGAAAACTGCATAATAAGTACTTTATAAAAAAGACCTGGACTTCATCTACATATAAACTTTTATTTTTATTCCCAACAATGATTTTGAAAAAGGTGCTCTTTTTGGTTTTTGTTTACCTATCTACCTAAGAATAGGTAGTTAATTTGACGAAGTAAGTGAACATTTTGGTTTAACCGTCTGAACATATCTGACAGAAGATGCGTCGAGCGTATCATCGGTCGCGTCTATTCCGTCAGATGGATCGGTATATATCTGACGGAAAATACGTCGAGGGTATCTGCATCGGTTGCGTCTATTCCGTCAAATTAAACCTGCTACATTACGCGTCTAGTCAGTTTCTGCTTTCGGCAACTAGAGTGCGGTTGCTTTGTATGACATAAAATTTTAACCAAAATGTTCCCTTACTTCGTCAAATTATCTACCTATTCTTAAGTAGATAGGTAAACAAAAATCAAAAAGTGCACCTTTTTCAAGAGTACTTACTGTGCAGTTTTCGTTGGCATAAGGAAATAAAGCATATTTCGTTATATTTGCTGATAGTTATCTTCCCTAGCCGCGTCACATACATTAAAGATGAATTAATCAATATGAATAGTTTCTTGAGAGAAATAAGTATCAACGAAGAGTAGAGAAAAGATACTATTATATAAATTGATTTATGGATAGTTAATATTAAATATTTTTGCCGTGTGGTTGACGGCATAGAATACAAGTGTCACCACCCCCTATCTTCCCGTGGGTGTCGTAAGAGGCGACTAAGGGATAACACGATGCAAATACCATCTTTGCGTAGAGACGGAAAACTCGACATCAAACCCTATACGACTGCCTCGTTGGTGTCGCGGCATAAATGTGCGCGTGGGATCGGGAGGTCCCGGGTTCGATTCCTGGGCCGGGCAGTGTTATTGGGTTTTTCTGTCACGAAATTCTCAGTAGCAGCACGGAGTCTGGAAATGTGCCCGGTACGGCAATAGGCTCGCCCCCTATTAAGTGGGACTAAAGTATATCTGGCGAAAAGTGGGTGTAGAAATACACCTCTGCCTACCCCTTCGGGGATAAAAGGCGTGACGATATGTATGTGTATGTATGTAATATTAAATATTGCAAAATTGACTTGCTGCAGAGTATACCTTCCAGCCGGACCACACCCTACGACCAATAACTCCTTAACTAAAGTGGTTTATTGGACCATATTTGTCGTGTACAAGGTAGTCTTTGGGTAGTGTTTTTTCGGGATATTGATTTATTAATAGTTCATTATACTGTATTTAATTTGAGGTGGCGCGGCCAGAGAGCACTGCCTGGCGGCCGGACCACATAAATTGTTAATTAAAAAGATATCTCTTGAGGTACTAAAAATATATTTAAATTCCGATGAAAGTAGACTTAAGGTAGGTATTATTTCGAACTATAGCATCTGAGTACTAAACTGTGGTCCGGCCACAGAGGAACACACATGCCTTGCTGTTTTAGGGCCAAACTAATCTCGTGCACGCTGACGTCCGGGTTATCTTCAGTAGGTACAGTCTCGGGTCAATCCAGCTCTAGCGTTCGGCGCTGCTGGGTTAGTTACGGGTGATCGCGTGGTCGTTTATAACTGTCCATAGAACTTTTCGAGCTCCTCCAAGAGCTGAGGTTTGGATGACACAACCCTGCCATCCTCCGTCTTCAGCTTGGTCAGCTGACTTTGCCCAGTAGACATATCTCTCTGGAATACTTTAGAACCTTTGCTCCGCTCGATCGCCTCCTGAACATATTTGGTTTTGTATCGACGGAGATCGCAAGTCAAAGACTTGAATATCTATCTTATTGAGGCGTCAATATTTTGGCATGTCGTCGGAGGACAGCAAAAGCATCATACGCCTTTCTTCAAAAAACTCTAGGATCAGAGATTTTACTATCAGTTCTCTTGGTTTTTGGGCGCTTAAAGTACTTGGACCCCGTTTTATGGACAGCATCCCCAGATTGTGTAGTTCAAGCTGAAAGCTCTCGCGGTTTTGGAAATGAACTGGTACTGGTCGGAGCGTAGACTTCATCAATTTTGACCGTTCCAGGTTTGTACTAATATTCATGTGGGGATCGCTGCCCGCTTTAAGTGAATTGATCACGGAGACGTTGAATATTTGCCTCTTCGTCGACATGATAAAGTCGATCTCATTTTTGGTGGCACCGTCTGGACTTATCCAGGTACACTTGCAGCATTCTCGCTTTTTGAAAAAGGAATTCATCATAAAGTGTCCTTCTCCTTAGAGCTAGCCAGCAAGTGGTCCCGTGAGTTCCGATATAATCATAACCAAATTGGCCCACTCTCAGCTCATCACCGCTTCGTTTGCACAGTTTTGTGTTAAAATCTCCCATGAGAACGGTGTAATGGGATTTTGAAGCTATAATTATATAGAACTAGATATATCCTCGTAGAAAGCGTCTACTTCCTCAGCGGGGTGTGTCGAGGTCGGAGCCTTCACCTGTATGACTTTCATACCTGTATATTCTGAGCATAAGGTATGCTTATCTGTTCGACATACACGCGATATTTATCACGCTGCTCACGACAGATTTGTGGACGATTAACCCGACACCACGCAGAGCAAGTTACCGGAATCGAGGAATATCGAAACCTGCCTTTGGACTTCAGATAGGCCTATGATATCCCGTCGTAACTTGTTTCAATTCTTCTTCCAGCTTAACAATCTTCTCGTCGGTCCGCAATGTGCGCGTGTTAAATGTTGCCAGGGACAGTTGTCGTCGGTCATGGTAGGCGGATCTCTGCCGGTGATTCTTAGCAGCCCTTGCCCTGCCGTAACCTAGCCACTACCTGAACCAGGAATAGCGGGGCTGCCGGGGACTGGAAGCCGGTTTTTATTTGTGGCTGATTTAGGGGAAATTTATAATAATGTTACGAGCTGGGGTTCAGAAATAAATTAGATGCACTATGCCACTAAACTGTACTTTATTTATCTCAACACAATTTTATACCACTTAATTACACACTTATTAAAACACTATTTCACACCACTAAACACTTCCGACTTCCTTAATCTTCGCACTTCTTCGCTTCTTGATCGCTTTCACTTATTCAATTGAACTGAGTCTACTCGCCCGTCCGCGCGGTATTTATACCGGCCGGATAACAAACTAGTTCATTCTTGCGTATTCCCGAACATTCTCGCAACAGTCGAAACATTCTAGCGTTGTGGCATTATAAGATAAGATAAGTTTATTTGCCAGAACATGGTCATATACAGGTGGTGGTTTTAAGTTTAATACAGCATATTCTGCCACATGTGGCGTGCAAATTATTTTTGCAATTACATAATAACGTTATTTGTGTAGGTAATGAAATTCGGTATACAAACAAAGAACATTCAAATTAATAGTAAAACACAAAATCAAGTTAGTAGCTTAAGTAATAATATAATATAATAGGGTAAAACGTATAAATCATGTCAAAATTTAAGTGGTAATACATGTCACATTCATGTCAAAAAAAAATCATGTCAAAATGTAATAATTGTGTTTCATGTCAATTAAATTAAATTATAAAAAAATTATCTGTAAGATATTCATTTATGGAGTAATATTTTTTCTCTAATAATATTTTAAATAATCTGTATTTGAACGTGGATAAAATAATAATGGATAATAACTTGATGAGCTCTTTAGGTAAATGGTTGAATAATTTTATGGCCATACAAAAGGCATTTCGCCTGAATACCTCAATTCTTATGTGTGGTAACTTTAATCTATCCTTGTGTCTAGTTCTACTCCCTTCGTTTTTGTCAAGTTTAACAAACAGTTCGGGATGATGTTTTACAAATTTGCATAATTCAAAGATGTACAGACATGGCAATGGTAAGATTTTGTATTTCTCAAACAACAGGTTTACAACTATCCAGATAATTGGCTCCACACATCGACCTAATACACTTTTTTTGAGCTCGGAATAAAATATCTGTATCCACTGAATTACCCCATACAATAATCCCGTATCGCAAAATAGGCGCCACATATGCATGATATACCATCATTGCAGTATGAAGGTCTACTATTTGCCTAACTCTTCTTAAAGCATAGACGTATCGATAAATTTTTGTAGCTATTTTATCAATATGTGATTACCAGTTACAGTTTTGGTCTATAGTCATTCCTAAAATACACATTCGTTAGTAAATATGAAAGGTTTATTGTTAAAATTAATATTTAAATTCTTCGTTATTGTGTTGTACGTTTGAAATTTGGTGATATTTGTTTTAGCCATGTTTAATTTTAGATTATTACTTTCTAGCCACGTCACAGTTGTTTGTAGGGTGTCAAGTATATCGTTTTTTAGCGTCGTTTCATCTTCACTTTTTATTATTGGTGTGGTATCGTCGGCGAATAGTATACATTCTTGATTTATGGCATCTGGCAGGTCATTCATGTATATTAAAACAAGAGAGGAGATAATAAACTCCCTTGTGGGACACCGTAGTTTATTTCGCCGTACGTTGAACGAAATATATTTTGTTGGAATTTGACGATGCTCGTTATTTCTACACACTGTACTCTACTTGACAGGTAGCTTTGAAGCCAAGTGTTCGCTGTTCCGCGTATGCCATAGTTATAAAGCTTCGAAGTAGGGTTTTAGGGCAGACAAAGTCGAACGCTTTAGACATATCTAGAAATGCACACGCTATTACCGTCTTGTCATTTAGGCTTTGTGTTATATGTTTCATCAGGGAGAAAGCTGCAAGAGAGGTAAATTTTTGCTTGCGGAAGCCATATTGCTCTTTCTTAAGGGTACTGGCCGTCGTAATGAATTTATTTAGTTTATCATACATAATTTTCTCGAAAATTTTAGCGATAACCGGTATTAGTGTGATGGGTCTGTAATTACTCATTTGTAATTTGTCGCCTTTTTTGTAAAGGGGTTTTACGATTGACTTTTTTAAGCTATCTGGGAAGACTCCTTGTGATAGTGATAGATTTATGATATGTGTCAACGGAAAGGCTAAGTACATTGCACAGTGTTTGATCACTTTGCTGTTTATACCGTCATACCCAGTAGCATTCGTGTTTTTTAACGCCATTATAGTTTCGTATATCTCAGGCTCGTCTACGGGTGTTAAAAAAATGCTGTCATTACTCTGCGGAATACATGCACAAATATCGGGTGTTGCTTTACTTTTAGGGTTAGGGATGTTTGTTAAGGAAATGTAATATTGTTTGAACAGTTCACATATCTGGTTTGGGTCGTTATACACTTTGTTTTCGAGTTTAATTGTGTTAATTTCGGTATTTTTGGTTGCGCTATTTGTGTGTTCTTTGATAATGTTCCATGCTGCTTTACCTTTGCTTTTTGATTTTGCAATGTAGTGTCGGTTATTAATTCGTTGCGCTTGGTGTATACATTTTTTGAAGATTTTCGAATATTGTTTATAATTTTTATTATTTTGTGTTTTATTGTCTTTATATAGATGGTATTTCAGATAGAGGACTCTTTTTTTAACACAGCAATGTTTAATACCTTTAGTTAGCCATAGATTTTTTGTAGGTTTGTTCACACGTTTGATTCTTTTATACGGAAAACATAAATTATAAAAGAGTTTTACTGTATCGTGGAAGTAATCAAACGCCTGGTTCGTATCTTGTGATTCATATACCTCTGAGAAGGGCAAACACGATATGTAATAACCATATCTTGAAATATTCTCACTGATAAGGTCCCTTATGTTCTGAAACCAAACGTTGATACCATTTTTTAGCTTTCCAGTGATGGACAAGTTAACTGTTACTGATTGTCCAGTTTCATGATCTGAAAGAGCTAGGTGATAAAGTTTTGAACTACTGCCTGGTATATTGCTCGCTATTAAATCTAAACATGCTTTTTTCCTGATAGGCACTTTAATGTGATTTATTAAGCCATTGTTGCTGAGAATCGAGTCAAGTTCTCTACATGATTTGTTAGGTGTGAGCAAGTCAATGTTCCAATCACCGCATAGTATCGTTTTTTTGTTGGTCTTTTTGCTAAGCACGGCAGCCAGATGCTGCAACTTCTCTAAAAAAATGTTTACATTCGACGTAGGGGTTCTATAGATACACACCACAATGAGGTTTAGGTTTGAGATTTCAACAGCACAGCATTCGAAATGGAGAGGAATTGGTAGTATTAAGTTACCTATTTCTTTAAATTCTAAGTTTTTTCGTATTAGTATATATGGGCGCACTGAGATGGTTTGTTAAAGCATAAACGTAGAGCAGAGCCATCTAGATGGCTAAATGATAACTAACCCGGAAGTTAATATTATTTTAATGTAATTTTAACTAAATAACCAGTAAAATATTAATTGTATTTGCTTGTAATTAATATTATATAAAATATTGTGTTACATTTCTGTATTTACATATATTTCTTGACGCTGTATTGGTTTATATTGTCTTTAAATAGTTAGTCGCCCGCCAACACATTTTGGTAATTAATACTATAACTAATTAAATTTATCAAGACGTATTTCGACGCTTTAGCTAAAGTAACTGGAATTCTATATTGTTTCTTAATTATAAAGATTAATTGAAAGTTCATACATACGATAATATAAATCTTGCAATTAAATGTATAATGTTTTGATACCGGGTAAGCTGATGCGACGGCGGGCGGCCATGACACTTTTCATCGGACTATTGTATGGTGAACTTCATCTCAAGATTAAAATGCAGTTTTCAGTAAATTTGTGTGGTTTTCATTTGTGGATCCTCTGGGGGTGTCCTGATGATGGTGCCATGGCGCCGAAAGCAGCGGTGGGATCAGCGCCCCCTAAGAGACACCGAGAAATACATTTGGCGCGAAAGTAATGGATCTCTTGGCTTGGCTGCCAATACCAATGATGACCTGAAGACAGATGCGACAAGCGCTTTTGGAAGCCGTGTTTGGCGCTTGTCAACCCTGATCGGAGACGGCACGGTGTGTCGGACTGTCGGAGATTTGGCGAGCACGTCTACACTTGCACGTGAGGCCACATACGAGCGAGAGCGACTACGCCAGTCACCGGGGTGTGCTGTGGCGCGAACGCTGTTCTGCTTTGAGTTCTACCAGAGATTGCAGATGCGGGTTGTTGATGCACTGACAGAGGTATTTATCCAGAGCTGATATGATTAGAGTTTTTGAGAAACATCCTTTAACATTTTATAAATTATGGTGCTGTTTGTTTACATGATTATCTATTGCCCCCACAGATATGACAAGAATTCTTGTTAATAAATCTATGATTGCCCCAGTAAGGATTACCAGATAAACATACAGTAAAAATTAAGTAACCGTTGTTTATCCACGTTTGGTACTGTGCTTAAATAGTCATTTTATGCCGTCGACCATGTCGGAAAGTTTCTGTATAACTCGACATCAGAGATGGTCACACACTTATTAAGTTATTACCTACACAAGAAAGAGAAAATAACTTTGTTGTTATGTGGTTCTACTAATGTAATTATTAGTAAAGAAAGAACAGTATAACTGCCCTTTTCAAGTTGAAGCTCTGATATAGATCCATTGTATAAATTACCTGATTTGCTTTCAGTCTAAGCTAATTGATGCGCTGAATATGCATTCAATTGGTAGTCAATAGGTTATCTCAATGGTAAAACATTAAAACTTTACAAACCTATTTTGTAAAGTTACAAAATAGGTTTTACTTATATTTGTGGACTCTGTAGGTGCCTACATGATTTCCTTTTAACATAATGTTGAAATTGTTAATGTCAACTTGGAGCTCAAGTTAAGGTAATATCACAGATTATATGGTAATATAATAACACAATGGAACCCAACATAATTACCATAATGATAAGTGAGTTTAAAGAACATGATGTGAAAATCCATGTCTCTTTTCCCATTTAGCAGTATCTATTCTCAGCAAATAAAAGTAATTGTATGGACTACTCATGCTTTATTTCCAAGTCAGTTATGATTAGAGTCAGTTTGAGTTTATTTATTCAGATAAACAATTATTAATTGTGTATGAATGAATAAGAATTACATTAACATCACATGTTATCAGTTTAAAATAAATATTAACATTATTTAGAAAAAATTCCTTAAATATAATGTCAAATAGATATAAACTCACCACTATATTTACTATACACATTAATAATAAAACAATACATAAAATTAAAGTTGAATTACCTAATGAAAGAGTTAATGTGTAGAGAAATCATAAATAAAAACATTTATTTCAGAAAATAAAGGTTTATTTATATAAATAAATAAAATGTTGAATTCATTATAAAATACCAATATTTGAATGTCTTTATTAACTTTTATATTATGGTTTATTATAGTAAATTCCTTAACTGAGTGGAATCATAAAAAAGATATAAGAAAGCACTAATCTTGCTCTGAAATACCGGTAGCTTGTAAATTTCTCTTTTATGGCTCAATTGGCAAACAGTTCAACAATTTTACAGCATGCATTATGCCTAAACATATTCAATATTGGATTCGACTGGTTCTTACATGAAAGTAATAATTATAGCACTAGTATTTTCGAAATCCTTGAATCTGCAACATAGTTTGAAATCATTTCATATTTATGATCATCATCCACAGTCTGACTGTTCACGGCTGAACATAGGCCTCTCCTTGTTCTTGCCATATTGTTTTCTTGTTTGATGTGGATAAAACTTATTTCGAATATATTAAGTTATAACTGTTTTATCAAAACTACAAATGGGTATCCTGATAACTTTAATATTTGATTATCTAAAATGGCACTGTCAGACAGAACCTGAGAAAATTCAGTGTCTTTAGTATTTTACCTTAGGTGTAAAATATGGGCTCCAACTGTTGTAGCAAAGCTAACTTACAGACCAACACACATGTTGAACATGCCTGATATATAGATATAGCCTAATAGGCCGCACCACTTTGCAAGAGTAGAATTTTATTTCATCTACAGTTACAAAGGTTCATGGAACTAATACTTGGGTGGGAAATGTTGCCCACCACCTGCCTTTTGAGTGTTACAGGTTGAAGATGACATCCTGGCAGATGACCTGGACTTAGCATGAAGAGAGGATGGACGAGCGGTCCTTTACTGATTAATATGTATGGGTGACGGTGGCCCACCCCTTTGACGTCGGTTGTTTCGTCTGCGGGCTATGCGCACACATGTCGCATGAGCGCTGTACTAAGCTAGACTCCAGCATTGTTTACTAACCTTTGTTGCTGATCAATATCAACAACTGTATGAGCAGTCGACCGTATGGGCGTATAATGACTAAACTGAATGTTTTGTAACTGTGTTTCATATGACTATGCTTTATATAAGTTACTGAGTTTTATATAACTGCTCTATATAACCGTGTTTTCTATAACTGTGGTTTCTATAAATGTGTTTTATATAAATGTTTTTTTTTTAAATATAAAATAATGTTTTATAGAACTGTGTTCTCCGTAACTGTGTTTTTGAAACTGATTTTATGACAGTGTTATTGTATTTGTGTTATTTTTCTGTGCCCTTTTAATTGTGATATTGTCATTTTGTTGAGGGCTATATCCCAGAATGGGTGATGCCTGTTGTTTGAATGGCTAGACCCGGGATGGGTGATGCCGTTTGTGGGCTAGATCCCTATGTTGGTGATGCCACAAGTTGGCTTAGCCATGGGTGATGCCTGATGTTTGGGTGGCTGAACCCGGGATGGGTGATGCCGTGTGTTGGCTAGAACCCGTGATGGGTGATGCCGTGTGTTGGCTAGAACCCGTGATGGGTGATGCCGTGTGTTGGCTAGATCCCGTGATGGGTGATGCCGTGTGTTGGCTAGAACCCGTGATGGGTGATGCCGTGTGTTGGCTAGATCCCGTGATGGGTGATGCCGTGTGTTGGCTAGATCCCGTAATGGGTGATGCCGTTTGTGGGCTAGATCCCTATGTCGGTGATGCCACAAGTTGGCTTAGCCATGGGTGATGCCTGATGTTTGTAAGGCTAGATCCGAGGTGGATGATGCCTGTAGTTTGGAAGGCTAGACTCAAGATGAGCGATTGCCTGTTATTAATGTTGTAAACTATTTGTTTGAATAGTATGTTTATTAATGTGAGAATCTGTTTGAGAATTGAACTGTCCCTTGTGGTTCAGTTGTTACCATCTGTTTGTTTATTTTATGCAAGCTATAATTTTTAACTTTCGTTATTATGTGTGTGTAAACATATAATTGCAACTGAGATAACTGTTTGATAATATTGTACTGTCTGCTGATGATAAAATTGTTTACATTTTGTTTATAAAGTACTTTGTTAAAGCTGCAATACTTTATTTGTTTATTGTGATCACTATATTAACTTGGAAGTTTACTGTTTAAATCTAGAGAACTATTGCTGATTTTGTATTGTTTACTGATACCACATTGGTAACTGCCAGTAACTGTCTGCTGATAACAGTTCACTGATAATAACTGTGTGTTGATGTCTAAACTGTTTACTTTTTCGTTTATTCTATACTTTTGTACAACCTGTAATTCATTTTTGTATTGTCATTGTATGAGATTATATTGTGATAGTATCTTGGTGCTTGCTCTAGCATGTGACTGGTTAAGATTATAACTACACATCTTAAAGACGCACACCAGTAATTTATCAATTACCCACCTGAATGTAGAGTCATAAAAACTTTATAATTTGTAATTTTGCAAGCGCAGAGAGCGCGCTTGTTGTCAGTATGGCCGTATGGGCGCACTGAGATGGTTTGTTAAAGCATAAACGTAGAGCAGAGCCATCTAGATGGCTAAATGATAACTAACCCGGAAGTTAATATTATTTTAATTTAATTTTAACTAAATAACCAGTAAAATATTAATTGTATTTGCTTGTAATTAATATTATATAAATTGTGTTACATTTCTGTATTTACATATATTTCTTGACGCTGTATTGGTTTATATTGTCTTTAAATAGTTAGTCGCCCGCCAACACATTTTGGTAATTAATACTATAACTAATTAAATTTATCAAGACGTATTTCGACGCTTTAGCTAAAGTAACTGGAATTCTATATTGTTTCTTAATTATAAAGATTAATTGAAAGTTCATACATACGATAATATAAATCTTGCAATTAAATGTATAATGTTTTGATACCGGGTAAGCTGATGCGACGGCGGGCGGCCATGACACTTTTCATCGGACTATTGTATGGTGAACTTCATCTCAAGATTAAAATGCAGTTTTCAGTAAATTTGTGTGGTTTTCATTTGTGGATCCTCTGGGGGTGTCCTGATGATGGTGCCATGGCGCCGAAATATACATGTACCACCTCTACGTTGGTTTGGTCGAGAAAAGTATGATGCTAACTTGTAGTTATTTAATTTGATATTTTTTTCATTTCCACGTTTAATGAATGTTTCACTTAGGCAGATAATGTCAATATTAGTGTTGTTACTGTTTAGATTATTTATTGCTATTTCAAGTAGGTCTTGTTTATTTAACAGCCCGGCTATGTTTTGGTGAAATAGAGTAATGTCAATATAATTATTCTCGAAAAAAAAAATTGCTGATTGTTGAATATTGTTGTTATTATTAAAGTATGATGTAATTTTTGATTGGTATGTTTTTTTACCGTCCCGTTAGATTTTACGTTAGTGGTTGCTGATACCTTCTGCATGTTGAGTTGGTACTTAATTTTATTTAGGATTTCACTCTGGTAGTAACTGTGGTCTATTTCCATATTTAGTTTTTTACGTAGTGTTTAAATAATTATGAGAGTCATAATGGTAATAAAAGCCATCATTGTTGTGACATTTTAAATACTTGCAGTTTTTGTAGTTATTCACGATTAATTCTATATTACTGTTTAACATATTCACGTTAAGAAAAGCATTGTTTTGAATATTAGTTAAGAATACAGTTTGATTGCGTAGCATACATAATACATTACATAGGTCTGACATTAACTTATATGGGTATTTGTCGTTTGATCCTGTTATTATGATTATGATGTCGTCCTGGGTAAGCTTTCTTAAAAAATCATCATTGCAGCTGTTTAGGATCTGTTCACTGGTTGCGTACGGTTTAATCATAGAAGATACGCGATATCTATCATTCCATTTGTTCGATCTTGTTTTTAGTATGTTCCTGGCTAGTCCTAGAGCTTGTTGGTCCCCAAATATATATATATATATATATTGTGCCTGTCGTCAGGCTTTGCTGGTGTATATGAGCTTGACTTAGGTTCTTCTTTCATGGACTGTTGTGATGTTTCAGTAACGCCATCTAGTACTGGTGGGTTCGAACCAATTACTACAAGGTTCTCTTTTGGAGATTCTGGAGCCGTTGTGATTTCAGGGGTTTTGGTTTTATTTGGCGATTTCGGCCTTATTGGTGTTATCGTTTGGGTATTGCCAAAATTATCAGATAAGCGACGTTTTGAGCTAACTCTGCGTTTTGATTTTGGGCTTTTCCTACGAGATGTTGTTGGGCTTCTGCAAAGTGATTTGAGAGTATCGATTCCTTGGTGCAGTTTACTAATAACTGTTTTCAAATTGTTATTTTCGCAAATAACATTTTCTAGTTCATTCTGAGTACTTCCCAAGTTTGCTTTCAAGCTATCCATTGTTCTAGTAATCAACAGCAACGCCATCTATTAGAGGATAGATAAAACACTGATATATCAGTTCTCTTCTAGTTCTCTCATTCGCCGATAGATGGCGTTATTTTCAAATATCACCATTCGTAACACTGCCTCCCTCTTAAACGTGTTCGTCTCGAACATCGTTGGATCCATAGGAACAAGCCAACCGGTCCACATGAACTATCTTCGGTGCACCTCGCGACCCCTTCTGGATTTGATAGGTGACGTCGTTCATCCTGGTAATTATGCGATATGGCCCGTCCCATCTGGCTTGTAACTTAGGCGATTTACCTTTGCTTCGTACTGGGTTATGAAGCCATACCAATGACCCCTCATCGAAGCCTTTGTTGTTCGCCTTCCGGTCGTAGCGAGTCTTCATCTTCTCAGACATCTGTTGTTCTGATCTGTTGTCGTGCTCATGCGTAGCTCAGTCGCGTAATCCGTTATATTGCGTGGAGATTCTGGTGGAATACCGGTGATTAAGTCTGCTGGTAAACGGAGTTCTCTTCCAAAATTGGCAAAAGCTGGTGTTATTCCTGTGGTTTCGTGAACCGCACTGCGATACGACAGGAGAAACGGTCGGATGTGCTTGTCGCAATCTCTTTGTTTGCTCTCCACGACCTTCGCCAGGTACCTTTCCAGGGATTGGTTAAATCACTCAACCATGCCATCTGATTGCGGATGATAAGCCGTGGTCCTGGTTTTATGTACACCCATCACGCGACAAGTCTCCTTGAACACCTCAGATTCGAAGTTCCGTCCTTGATCACTGTGGATTTCCAAGGGCACCCCGAACCGACAAAAGACTTCATGCACCAGCTTATCGGCCACTGTGGTAGCTTCTTGATTTGGGATTGCAAACACTTCAGGCCACTTCGTGAAGCAATCCATCACAACCAAGAAGTATTTGTTTCCATCCTGGCTCTCCGGAAATAGTCCAGCGACATCTAATGCTATGCGCTCCCATGGAGCTCCTTCATTGTACACCTTTAATGCACCTCTGCTACGAGTGTGTGGCCCCTTCACAGCCGCACAACTTGTGCATTTGCGGCACCAATCCTCGACGTCATCCCGACAGTGGAGCCAATAAAACCCCTCCCGGATCTTAGTAAGCGTCTTCTTAACTCCCATGTGACCTCCTGAAGCACCATTGTGATAGAGCTGTAAGACTTCCGGCACCTTAGTTTTGGGCACTACCATTTGCAAATGGCACTGGTTACCGCGAGCGTTTTCCCATTTGCGGCACAGAACTCCATCCTGGTCAACCAAGCTTTCCCACTGTGCCCAATAACTCTTGTGATATGGTGATAGGGCTCATTGCTGCGATATCACTCCATTTGGGCCCAGGAGCGTCTGATTTCTTCCATTCGAGAGTCGGCTGTATGTCCTTCTCGTGTTGCTGAGGACTCTGCAAAGCTTCTTTCCATTCGTCGCTCAGATCTGTCTTCAACATCCTCACTAATGGATTGAATGCATGGAATAATTCATAACAAGTATGCTTAGAATTAACAAATAATTTGTGTTACATTGTCCCAAGAACAGTCATGCGCAGACAGGTTCGCCCGCATCGTCTCTTAGCGATAACCTCTAATCTTGTTCCTAAAACAAACGCTGGGTTAAGAGCACCTTTGCGACAGCTTGTACATAATTATAATACATATTTTGACAGCACAGATATATTCATGAATTCTGCTAATAAATATAGAAAGTGTTTACCAGATATTTTAAGTAATGTAACAACTTCAATGTAATACATTTATATAAACATACGTACTTTAACCTGTTTTAATTGTAAAAGTGAATTATTATTTTTAAATTTTATTTGATCAAATGTATCTAATAATCTATTACTAAATAGGTATATGCAATTGTAATTCTTATTTTAGATGTTACGTAGCATGCCCCATTTTACTATAATTTTATTGTATAATAATAAGTGGATAATGTTATTGGCAGTATAATCAGTACATTGTGAATAGTTAATTGTAAATCATGTTATTGTACTGTTGTTTTTTATCCCAAATAAATAAATAAATAATGCTGCCTGCTTTGCTTCCTGTCGGGTACAGTACTTGCACTGATCGGGACGCGGCCTACGCGTTACCATGGGACTTGCCGCTGCGATGTTGTATTAAAAATCAAACTCTTGCAGTAGTTCAATCCATCTGGCTACTTGTCCTTCTGGGTCCTTAAATTGAAGTAGCCATTTCAGCGCAGCGTGGTCGGTTCGCAGGTGGAATTTACGCCCAACAAATATTTGTTGAAATGCAGCAATGTCTTAACTACAGCCAAAAGTTCCCGCCGGGTGACGCAGTAGTTTCTTTCAGGTTTGGATAAGGCCTTGCTGAAGTATGCTATAACAACTTCTTGATCACCCTTCCTCTGTGACAGCACGCCAATTCCAGTGTTACTGGCATCTGTTTCAACTATGAATTCATGCTCATTGTCAGGGAATAGGTGCAGTACACAGATGTTCCTTGAGCTTCTGGAATGCAACGTCACAGCTCTCATTCCAACAAAACTGTACTCTGTCTTCGGTGAGCTTATGAAGAGGTCGAGCAATGTCAGCAAAGTTCTTCACAAACCGTCGATAGTAGGAGCATAATCCGAGGAATGCTCTGACCTGCATTTTGTTCTCTGGAACTGGCCATTCCTTCACGGCAATGATCTTATCCGGGTCGGTTTGAATACCGTTCTCCGAGACCACATGTCCTAGAAAGTTCACTTGCCGTCTGAATAACGCGTATTTCTTCGGACTCAGCTTCAAATTAGCTCCTCGTATCTTTGACAGCACTTGCTCCAAAGTTTCGAAGGTGATCCTGGAAGGTGCGCCCCACGATGATGATGTCATTCAAGTAGACCAGGCAGGCGTCTCCAATCAGTCCCATGAGCACTCGCTCCATCAGTCTCTCAAAAGTAGCCGGAGCGTTGCACAATCCAAAGGGCATGACGTTAAATTGCCATAATCCTTTGCCTGTGGAGAATGCCGTCTTCCCCTTGTCTTGGGGATCTATTTCCACCTGCCAGTAGCCACTTTTTAGGTCTAAGGTAGAAAACCACTTCATCCCCGTCAGCGTATCTAGTGTGTCATCGATCCTTGGCAGCGGATAGCTGTCCTTCTTCGTAATGTCATTTAATCGGCGGTAGTCTACACAGAAGCGCATGCTGCCATCTTTCTTCTTAACTAGCATCACAGGAGAACACCACGGGCTGGACGAAGGCTCGATTACGCCTTCCTTCACCATACCGTCGACCATAGCTTCCACTTCACGTTCCCGTGCCACTGGCACACGTCTTGGTCGCTGGCGAATCGGTGCTTCACTTCCCGTGTTTATTTTGTGCTGGACTGGTGCTGTCTTCCCTATGTCGGCATCACTGGTCGAGAAAATATCGGCGAACCGGTTCAACATCTTCCGAGCCTCGGTCTTCTCTTCCTCCGACAGGGTACTTTGGCAGTCCTCTAAAAGTGTAGACACGTCGAATCGTGTACCTTGAACCTTGGCACTGGTAGGTTGCTCTTGACATCTACGCATCCAAGTCGCTCCTTCATAGGTGCCCAATTCCGTCCCTTTCTTGAGCGACACTTCCTTGTCACTTGCATTCAGTGCGCGTACTGATGAAACTTTGGTACCCCTTACCAAGGTTCGTGCAATCTTCCACGAGGCCTCTTTCTCTAGGCCTTCGATAAGTACGCAGCGGTTCCCTCGACCAGGATTCCCTGGTAAACAAACTGGTACAACTTTTTCCCACCGCGGGTGAAGAATGACATTCTTCAGGCAGTACACTTTTCCTGAAGTTGCACCTTCCATGAAGACTTCTTCCGAGCCACACTTCAACACTCCCTGGTTAACATCGATCTCGCAGCGATACTTCCGCATGAAGTCTAGGCCTAAGATGCAGTCGTCCACTATATCGGCCACGACGACTTTGTGACGGTAAACTTTGTTGCCTAGCTTCAGGTCCACCTCCATTTCACCTCGGACGGTTATGTGCTGACCGGTAGCTGTTCTCAGATTCACACATTCATTGTTCCTGAAGCAGCCCCCAAGAACCCGTCTTGCCAGATGGAAACTGACGACTGTCCGAGAAGCACCCGTGTCCAATGTCAGCTTGCATGGTGTTCTGTTAATTTCGCCTTCGATGATCAGGCTGTTCCCGTCACATGATTGCGAGATCGAGATACTTGGGGCTCTTCCATTACCAGCCAGCACCCGCCCCGCAGTCCTGGCTTCTACTCGTTTCCCTGCTCTCGCTGCCTGGCAGGCACATCACGTGACCCCTTTGGTGGAGACAGGGTATCACCGTGCTGCTTACGCTTTGGGCAGCTCAAGCTAATATGGCCTCTTTCCCCGCAGTTGTAGCACCGAGGTGACGACACAACTTCCCTGATGCGATGACCTCGATCGTCGCGTCGCACTGCTTCCACCTCCAGAGCGTGAGCTAAGGCGTCCTTGAGGTTCTTGAAGTGCCCAAGCCTCACTGCTGCTCTTACCTCCAGGTCTCGGATCCCATCCGTAAACGCCTGTACGAAGTTCCCGTCAATAAGCGCAGGCGACGACTGGTATGCCTTCCTGACCAGCTTTTTCACCTCTAGAGCCCACTGCTGCAGAGTTTCTCCGGTGCGTTGTGTCCTGTCCTTCAGCTGAGCACGATACACATGTTCAAGGTGCGCGTCACCGTATCTCGCCTCCAGCGCCTCCAGGAGCTTCTCGTAGGTGAAGTCTTGCCCGAGTGCCTCCAACACTGTCAAGGCCCGGTCGCGAAGGCCCAAGGTTAGGGCGATTAAGGCCTGTTCTTTATTCCACCCATTTGATCGCATCACAGCCTCCAACTGGATCTTGTATGCAGACCATGATGACGAGCCATCAAATGGTGGAACCTTAAGCCTACGAGGTGAGGGCGCTACAGTCGCAGATGCCACTTCCAGCCCACGCAATTTCTTCTCCACTTACGCAACACAGGTCTCGTGGTGGTCATGTACATGCTTCTCTATAGAGTCTCGAGCTGCTCGTGTACGACCTTCTCCACGTCACTGAAACGGGCCTCGTGCTGCTGAAGTTCCTCCTTGACCACCTTCAGGTCCTTCCCTACAGCGGCGCTGAGGTCCTTCATGAGCACCAGCTGCTCTTCTAGGCGGCGCGCGTGCTCCTCCTTGTCGCACTGGAGCTGTTCCTCTAGGCGCGCGCGTGCTCCTCTAGGCGGCGCGCGTGCTCCTCTTGACGGCGAGCCTGCTCCTGCATGAACGCCATCAGAGCCGCAAAGTCGGGGACCGACGCGGAGTGTGTTGCGCTTGCAGGCTCCACTGCAGCCGCGGTGTCACCTGCTCCACCAGACGATGGAGAAGGAACGTCTCCGAAGCGTCTCTGGTCCAGGTCTTGCTGGCGCTGGTTCCTGGTACGAACTCCCTCAATTTCTTCCTTCAGCATAACCGGCATAATGTATCCCACTTCTGACACCAATTTGTTACGAGCTGGGGTTCGGTAATAAATTAAATGCACTATTCCACTAAACTGTACTTTATTTATCACAACACAATTTTATAGCACTTAATTACACACTTATTAAAACACTATTTCACACCACTAAACACTTCCGACTTCCTTAATCTTCGCATTTCTTCGCTTCTTGATCGCTTTCACTTATTCAATTGAACTGAGTGTACTCACCCGTCCGCGCGGTATTTAAACCGGCCGGATAACAAACTAGTTCATTCTTGCGTATTCCCGAACATTCTCGCAACAGTCGAAAAATTCTAGCGTTGTGGCATTGTTCTAGTAATCAAAAGCAACGCCATCTATTAGAAAATAGATGAAACACTGATATATCAGTTCTCTTCTAGTTCTCTCATTCACCGATAGATGGCGTTATTTTCAAATATCGCCATTCGTAACAATAATATCGCCTCGCTTGGCCGGCGGGTTGATCGCTGTGACGGAAGTCTTTTATGCAAGACGTTGCTGCCCGTCTAGAATCTTTAAATTTACGCCCGCCTATTTATGGATGGTTTGATCGCCCTCTTTCGGTTGACTGACTGCACTGGTGGGTCGTCACGTCCCGATGCCAAACTCATCGAAGTTTTTCACCTAATTGGATAATAACTTGTAAGTACATAATTATATTTGGTAACAAACTCGACGGAAACTCCTGTCACGTAAACTAGGCCCGGATCGACTTGCTTGTTAAACATAATTTGGCCTTTTCTAAATTCATACGAAGACCAATCATTATAAAGGTATCGCAACATTTCGATGTATCAGTACCAGTTAACTTTGCATCAGTGCAAGTAATCCTGAACAGGCCAGGCTACGATAGCGTCGTCTTTCATATTCCAGAGAGGCTAGATACAGGGGCCGATGATACTCCTCTATATGTGGTCTATGGTGCAGTATCCACTTCGGAACTCAGCGTATTCCGGGAGTTGGCAATCATCATGCCACACAAGTCAGTTTGTGACCCTCGAAAACAGCTTACGTGACTCAGAAGCGTTATGGGCGAATAGTTCTCAACGAGATTTTATCTACCAACCCTTATTGAAAAACAAAACGATCACACTTCCATGTGCCATGCATTTAAAATTGTCACAATCGAAGTGAACGACATTAAACAGCTCCTGAAGCTCTTTTAATGCGGTAGTTCTTACCATCAGAAATTCTCTTATGATTCGTCCTAGGGCTTTTCCTTTCTTAAGCTGTATGAGGGCTATAATTAATTGAATTAAAACGGGACAAACACACATTACTGAACGTCTAACTAACTTTACCGGGTCTCCCTTGGTGAATATATTCGCATGCCGTCATAATGACTCACATCAATAGAGCAACCGAAGGAATTAGAAAGTAACTTCGTATAAAAGACATGCACATGGTAGGAAAGCGCTCGGTTGTTGCTCATGGCTCCTGAAGATGTCTCGTGCAGAGGCGAAATACGTGTCATAGTCAGCGCATACAGCGGGATACTGCAAGTTAGGTATCTTCCTAAAACCCATACCATTCCTATATATCACTTATCCTATCATATCGGTATTGTCAACCTTTTTCTATTGCAAAAGTGTCATGCACAGATATAATAATCAAGGAGATGCGCAGCCAAAGCCATTGGACGTAAGATGCAGAAACTTGGCATGTATGTTCCTTGTGGACCGTAGGGGTGTACTAATAAATCATCATGACGAAAATGTATCGGATACCTCTGTCGTTTGCCACGCGGCTACTAGGTACTACACACACAGATCAGTAAAAGCAATATAAAAACGCATTCGCACACACACTCGCATTTTTTAATCAAAATTTACAAAAAAATCTATTGTAAACTTTATCCTATCGAACATAGCGTATTTACTAAGCAATGTTCGACTTACACAAAAACATCGGCCGCTATCGTTGTGCTATGCAAAAGAACTATACACTAATTCGTTGCAAGGTGAAGCGGCCGTACTACGCGATGCATTCTCAAAATAAAGTATCGTTCGGTCATGATTACATCGCATGTCTAGTCACTTCGCGACAAAGAACAATGGCAGGATTATACCTGTGAAGTGTTAGAAGCGTCTATAAACGTAACTTATGAAAAACTTATTAATATAATTATTTCGTATTTTGTACGTTTGTAGTTTCAAGTATAAAAGCGTATTTTAAATTATCTAAATTGATAAACTATTTATTGAATACATTCATTTCCGGTGCTTGTTTTATGTCATTTTCAGAGATACCATTTACAAAACAATCGTATTTGTTTAATAGAAAAAAGGTAAGTTATCTTTTTTACCTACATCTAGAAACAATTCACGATAATGTTAAAAAAATATTTTATGTATATTATATAATACAAAAAGAAGATTTTATTTATGATATAAATATTTTTCTTACTTGATCTGAGATATCATTTAATTAGAGGTATCAGTAGGCAATTGAAAGATAATGACAACACTAAGTGAAAATGTCTACATTGTCAGTATCCTTACTCCTTGCCCTTGTCTATGATCCCTATAGACCGTGCCACGAGAACATAGACTTTTTGAAACAAAGAATTTCTACTAAGTAACTTAGCGACAGATCTGTCAAAAACAAATAATGTCAAATCCAATGAGCGCAACGGTACACAAATATGTGTCATAGGCTCATAGCAAAGTAATATGTCAATTGATCGGGTTTTTATCGATATATGCGCTGCCAACAGTGTTTTGTGGTACTGGAATATGTCAGACGCCTGGAATGTCAACCTTTTGCGTTAACCCATTTTTTTTTTAATTTTTAGGCATTTATTAGAGGATAAAACATATTTTTTGGATGTTAAGAATATTTTTGGTGTCGCAATGCTCGTCCTACGGTCGGCATCTCGGAAAAGCGGGTGCAGAATTGCAGATGGCAAGCTATTATATAACGATTTTGTTTAAGTTCATTGTGACGTTTTCATTCATACACAATGTAAAATCTCTATGCCTAGACATTTTAATGTAATGTACTAGCTAGTGGTCTGTAGGTTTATTCATTAGTGGTATTTTTTATATTTTACGATAGCTTAGCTATTGACTATACGATCGAGTACCATACTCTATTATTGACATACATGGCTCTCTATTGTTGTCTTGCATTTACAGAATTACTTACGTGTAAAAACTAAAAAAAATCGGCAAGTTTATGAAAATACTTCCGGGAAATTCAAACACAAAATAATATGTTTATCTTTGTATAATTGCGAAAAAAATTAGTCACGACAAGAAGTCATAGATAATAAAATATAAATTCAAATACTTAGTGGCATAATTGAGCATTGAAACAAAAAAACTACTGTTCAAAAAGCATAAAAGTTCACTAAGGCATAAAGTCTCAAAAACAATTGTTAGAAACAAAGGTTGTGAAACCCTGAATGTGTGTTTGCAAAAAGTCTATCTTCTCGTGGCACAAACTATAGTCTGTGACATTGTCAACGTTCTTTTCTTTCCGAAAAGCTTGTTTGGTAGTGTCACAGAGTACATTGGTATATACGGGGTAGTGTTGTCGTTGTTTTCGCAGTTTTTTGTTGAATTATCCTTATTTTTTATTCTTGTTTACCCCCTGGACTTAATTCGCTGCCCCATACGACGACTTGTGCTTTCTTACGGACTATCTGCGCTCAAAACATCTGGACCTATAGCTTTTTCTATACGGACTTCGATTGTGCCTTAAGATTTTATTATGATGCGAAGTAGCAGGCCTACACGCATATTTTGCGTGAATACTCTCCGGCGATATCGCATCTTAGATCAGAACACAAGAGTTTGTACTTTGCTCTGCAACTGGGTTTATCAACAAATCGTAAGTTTTTAAACATTATTATACTTACTTACCAATTTAGCGTAGTAAGTTTCAGTGAATTTTCAAAGCAGTTTAAAATCTTACAAAATTCGGTAACATTAGTCTATCTAGATGTAGTGTGATGCGTTTTCTTTGCCTGTAGTAATAATTGCTTTTCTTAATTTTTAGATTACTGATGATGATTATGTTTGTGAAGCATGTTGGGAACTCGCTATGGATTGAGTAAATCAGAGTTTGCAGCAAGATGCTAATGAAGGTGAACAAGCAGGACCGTGTCCACGAGGCCATAGAAATGTGTGCTTTCTGTGTGGATGTTCATTAGTACGAAGGCAAAGTGACAAAATATTAAAAGATAGCCCGACCGAACTACAACAGAACGTGATAAATATTATCCAAAGAGAACTACGTCAGGTCCATTCATCTTTAATTAGTATTTATTAAATAATAAATCCTTTTGCAGTGTTTTATTACTAAAGAGTTTAATAAGTCAATTGGTGTTATTTTTTCAATCTAATACAAATTGTCTGTTTTTTATCAATTATGGAGTAAGTATTTGATTACAAAAACATTCATTTATTTCATTTGCAGCTGTCACCTTCAGATAAGGTTTGTCATGCCTGTTGGTGGCGCACTAAGAGAGATCCCATATCCTTAGCCTTACTAATATTATAAATGCGATGTTTATTTGTTTGTCTGTTTGTTACGCACGAAAAAACTACTGAACCCATTAGAATGAAACTAGGCGCACAGATAGACCATAACCTGGAATATAGGATATGGTATACTTTTTATCCTGGTATTGAGTTCCTGTGGGATAATTTTCGACTTCCACGCGGGAAAAAGCTAGTTCCTTATAAAAGCAAGTGACTTGTACCTATTTATTAGAGAGATCTAACATCATGCCATGACGTCTAATCTTAAGAGACGGCTGCGTATCCAAACAGTTTATATTGAAATGTACCTATGGCTGTCAAACCGTGGCCAAGTGAGCTTGATAGCATACATTTCAATATAAATTGTACGGTCGCTGGCGACGTCGCCATGGCCTCATAATGAGGCGGGACTCTAATACTCAATAAAATTGTAAAAGATAAAGTATTACATAAATCCTACATAGTCTACATCCCTATTTCGTGATGAAACTTTGATTTTGTAATATTAGGTACTTATCAAGTCTAGACACTGATCTTGAATCAGTCTAGGTATATCCTATCAATGCTTTTTGCACATCACCGCCCCTTATCTAAATGTATTTAATGCATTTGTGTAGTTACAAAGTTGTTTTCTATTAACATAACCTTAAAATATAAACAATGTTCACATCTTTTTTTTACGGCCTCCTAAAATAAAATCTCTTGATGATTATGTTTAAGTAATAGAACCCCTTTGTTTTTAACATTTTTCATACATAGACGCTTCAAATCGATTTCAAATAAAGTGTTGTATGGGAACTTGCCATTGTTCTTTAGGTAGTAGTTAAAGAGCAATATAGTCGTTGTGATATTTGAAAACAACAATAATATGATGAATATTTTACGATTTGTTCCTTTTCATGTTTTTAAAGACTAGTAAAATACTTGTAGTTTCATATGGTAAGTGATTTAATACTACACAAAGTTTTGGTTTGAAGTTCTATTTTTACAATAAACCACTGAACAAGACGGTATTCTTATTAGTTGTCGCGATCGCGGTCGATAATATACTATTTCGCGGAAACAGCCATTTGCGTGCGATATGCACACTTGGTGCATATCGCGCGGTCACCGACACGCCCCCTTGGCACTTCTCCTCTTGTTTATATTTCTATGGTATCATGGGTGGTCAATCCGAGACTGCGTGGTGGGTTCCTGTTTCTTTTCAATAGGTTGTATAAGGGCTGTCAAAGATTATGTCGTGTCGTGAAATGCTCTTAAGACGAATATTCGAAAGTATACAATAATTACCTGTCGCTGGTGTATTCGCTGCAGAAGACGATGTCCTCGGTGAGGTACTCGGAGTCGTCCATCGCACTGCTACTGGATTGATCGCTATCCTCAGAATATGAAATAATATCGTAGGTGTCGCAACTTTCGCCAGAACTGCTAAAGCTGAATGAGGTCTCACTTTTAACGATAAACACTGAAGGCAAACTATCGTCTGACAAATCAGTGCGAGTGTAGTACTGTGGTAGATAAGATATCGAGACAGGTGCTTCATAAATATGGATATTGGAATCGATATATCTCGAGCGCCCAGCTTCGTCGCTGCCCCCGTTAGATGAGGTATTACTGTAATATCCTATCGTAGGATAAAAGTTTTCGACGTAAATTGAACCGTTGTCACTGGTGAACGTTTCAGAACTGCCGACGCTGTAAATTCTGTCGTGTAAACGACCTTTTTCACGTATTTGGTCTAAGAGTTCCTGTAGTGCGTCAATCGACAATATCTTGCTATCGCTCCTTGATCTTGTTGTAAAATGAGTTAGGTTTTGAGAATTCGATATAATGCTACGTCCTACAGAATAGGTAGGAAAGCCGACCACGCTGCCGACTGTAACTTTGATGCCTTCGTTATCGACGATGACCCCGCCTTTGACGCCCGGAATACATTCCTCTGGACATGAACACAAGGAAGATATGTCAGGTGATGTCACTCGAATCTTCACGTAGCTATGTTTGAATTTAATTTTTTTCTTGTCGCAGCCGCAGGCATGATCGCATACAGTTGTTTTGGCAATCTCTTCAATCTCTTCTTCTATGCCTCCTGTCTTCACTTTTTTCAGTAGCGAGATGCCAACGCTTTTAGATCTTTTTCTTATTTTCCCCAGTCTTTCGGAAGGTGTCGGCTCAGCAGGTAAACCTGCATCAAGTCTGACTTTCTTAATTAAACTTTTTTCTGAGGCTGTTCTGCCTTCCGGTAAGGGCAGACCGGCGTCTATAAGACCACGAAGTATTTTTTCTCTATCAGCTGGTGTTTTACCGGTGAGAGGTGTGAATAAACCTTTAGCTTTAGCCTTGCGGACTATAGATATTTCAGATGGGGACGTTACAGATGGTGGTATACCGTATTCAGCTTTAACTTTGCGTATCAACGACTTTTCAGATGGGGTTTTAGCGTGTGGCAAGGGTAACCCGGTTTCGGCTAAACCTCGTAATATCTTTTCTTTTTCAGCTGGTGACTTGCCTTCTAAGGGAGTTAGCAATCCAGCAGATTTTGCTTTTGCTAATTGGTCAGCCCTTTCCGCTTTAATTTTATTTATGAGTGACTTTTCTGATGGTGTTCTTCCTTCTGGTAGAGGTATTCCCATATTAGCCTGCGCTCGTAGAATCTTTTCCTTGTCCTCTTTTGATTTGCCCTCTAAGGGAGTTATTATCCCGGCAAGATCTGCTTTATGCATCTTTTTTTTCATCGATGCTGTCTCTGCCTCAGGCGGTAGACCTAAGTCGTTGCGAACCTTTTTTATTAGTTCCTTTTCCGACGGAGTTTTACCTTCTGGTAAAGGAACGCCAACTTTAGCAAGGCCTCTTAATATATTTTCTTTTTCCTCAGGCGTCTTTCCCTCCAAAGGTGTAAGAAACCCTTGTACTTTTGCAGCCCGTAATCGTTGTGAGGGCGTACGGGCCTTCACTCTTTTGATCATAGACTTCTCCGAGGGCGTTCTACCCTCGGGAAGAGGTATACCTGCATCAAACAGTTTCTTTAAGATGGCTTCCTTTTCAGCTGGTAGTTTGCCCTCTAATGGGGTAATTAATCCAGCAGCTTGGGCTTTTTTGTATTTCTCTTTAATAGAAGGTGTTTTTGGCTCGGGTGGAAGTCCAGTTTCAGTTCTAATTCTATCGATCAAACTTTTTTCCGATGGTGTTTCTGCCTCTGGCAGTGGTAGCCCAGCGTTAATTAGACCTCGAATAATTTTGTCTTTTTGTTCCGGCGTTTTACCGGCTAGTGGTGTTAAAATTCCAGCTGCTTTGGCTTCTCTTATTTTCTCAGACTTTGTTTTTTTTGGGCTTGTAATTTTTTTTATGAGTTCTTCTTCAGATGGTGTTTCACCTTCTGGTATTGGAACTCCTGCAGCAATCATATCTTTCAGAATTTTTATTTTTTGAGATGGCGTTTTTCCAGCTAAAGGAGTCATTAAACCGGCAGCTTTTGCTCTTTTTTGTCTTTCAGAAGGAGAAGGCGTAACATAACCAGTGGACTCTTTAATTTTGTTGATCAGATCTCTTTCCGAGGGTGTTTTGCCAATCGGTAGCGGCAGACCAGCTGCAGCTCGGCCTCGTAATATTTTTTCTTTTTGTTCTGGTTTCTTACCGTCGATGGGTGTCAAGAAACCAGCAGCTTTGGCTCCACGTATTTTCTCTTCGGGTGTTTCTTCGGGTATGTTATAATCTTTTTTAATTTGAGTTATTAGCGCTACATCCGACGGTGTCCGGCCCTTAGGTAACGGAAATCCTGCTTTAGCCAAGTTTCTTAGTATTCTTTCCTTATCTTTTGGTGATTTTCCTTCAAGAGGCGTTAATAGTCCTGCTTCTTTGACTTTACGAAGTTTCTCTGTGGTTATTGAAGGAGGATGTTTAACTTTCTCAATTAAAGCTTTTTCTGAAGGTGTGCGTCCTTCAGGTAACGGCACTCCTAAATCAGCTAAACCACGCAGAATTCTTTTCTTTTCTTTCGGTGATTTACCTTCCAATGGCTGCAGAAATCCAGCATCAGCAGCTTTAGCATGCCTTTCTTTCATTGATGGAGTTTTAGGTCTGGGCGGTAGACCAAGATCAGCGCGGACATTTTTAATTAAATTCTTTTCCGAGTCTGTTGTGCCTTCTGGAAGTGGTATACCTTCCATTGCCATCCCTCTTAATATTTTTTCTTTTTGTTCTGGCGTTTTCCCTTCAAGAGGAGTTATTAGCCCTGCTGGTTTTGGCTTAAATATTTTTGCTGAAGGTGCTAATACGGATGGTACATGAGTTTCCTTTTTCAGTTTAGCAATAAGAGATTTCTCAGGTGTGCGTCCTTCTGGTAAAGGTATTCCCAGATTGGCCTGTCCTCTAAGTATCTTTTCTTTTTCTTTCGGGGTTTTGCCTTCCATTGGTAGTAGAAAACCAGCATCTGCTGCTTCTTCATGTTTTGCTTTCATTAATGAAGTTTTTGGTTCAGGAGGAAGACCGAGATCAGCACGAACTTTATTTATCAGATTTTTTTCAGAATCTGTCTTCCCATCAGGAAGTGGAATACCGAGATTAGCAAGACCTTTCAGTATATTTTCTCTTTGCTCTGGTGTTTTTCCTGTTAAAGGAGTAAGTAATCCAGCGGCTATTGCTTTGCGTATTTTTTCTGAAGGTGCTAACATGGATGGTGGTCGCGCTTCTTTCTTTATTTTAGCTATTAGGGACTTCTCTGATGGTGTACGTCCCTCAGGTAACGGTATCCCCATATCAGCCAATCCCTGTAGTATTCTTTTTTTCTCTATTGGTGTTTTGTCTTCTAAAGGTAACAAAAGTCCAGCTTCAGCTGCTTTTTCATGCTTTGCTTGCATTTCCGGAGTAATAGGTTCTGGTGGAAGGCCTAGATCGGCGCGCACTTTATTTATGAGGCTCTTTTCGGAATCTGTCGTTCCTTTTGGAAGTGGAATACCTAGATTTGCTAGTCCTTTCAATATATTCTCTTTGTGCTCTGGTGTTTTGCCCTTAAGGGGTGTAATTAAACCTGCAGCTTTAGCTCTACGCATTTTTTCTGATGGCGCTAATATCGAAGGAGCACGAGGTTCGCTTTTAATTTTGGCTATAAGTGATTTTTCAGAAGATGTACGTCCATCGGGCAACGGTATTCCTGCATCAGCCAGTCCCCGTAAAATGCGTTCTTTTTCTTTCGGCGTCTTACCCTCTAGAGGTTGTAGTAAACCAGCATCGGCGGCTTCTGCATGTTTTAATATCATATCTGACGTTGTTGGTGCTGGTGGGAGGCCTATGTCAGCTCGAACCTTATCTATAATTTTCTTTTCAGAGTCCGTCGTACCTTCTGGAAGCGGGATGCCTAGGTCTGCAAGTCCCTTTAGTATTTTTTCTCTCTGCGCCGGGGTTTTTCCCTTTAGCGGTGTTATTAAACCTGCAGATTTCGCTCTACGCATTTTTTCTGATGGTGCTAGTTTTGAAGGAACTCGTGATTTGGGTTTTATTTTAGCTATAAGTGATTTTTCAGAGGACGTGCGTCCTTCAGGCAACGGTATTCCTGCATCAGCCAGTCCCCGTAAAATACGTTCTTTTTCTTTCGGCGTCTTACCCTCTAGTGATTGTAGTAAGCCAGCATCAGCGGCTTTTGCATGTTTAAGTCTCATATCTGACGTTGTCGGTGCTGGTGGGAGGCCTATGTCAGCTCGAACCTTATCTATAATTTTCTTTTCAGAGTCCGTTGTTCCTTCTGGAAGCGGGATGCCTAGGTCTGCAAGTCCCTTAAGTATTTTTTCTCTCTGCGCCGGGGTTTTTCCCTTTAGCGGTGTTATTAAACCTGCAGATTTCGCTCTACGCATTTTTTCTGATGGTGCTAGTTTTGAAGGTGCACGAGATTTCGTTTTAATTTTAGCTATAAGTGATTTTTCCGAGGGCGTGCGTCCTTCAGGCAACGGTATTCGTGCATCAGCCAGTCCCCGTAAAATTCGTTCTTTTTCTTTCGGCGTCTTACCCTCTAGTGGTTGTAGTAAGCCGGCATCGGCGGCTTTTGCATGTTTTAATCTCATATCTGACGTTGTTGGTGCTGGTGGGAGACCAATATCAGCTCGAACCTTATCTATGATTTTCTTTTCAGAGTCCGTTGTTCCTTCTGGGAGAGGAATACCTAGGTTCGCAAGTCCCTTGAGTATATTTTCTCTTTGTGCCGGAGTTTTACCCTTTAGAGGTGTTATTAAACCTGCAGCTTTTGCTCTACGAATTTTTTCTGATGGTGCTAACTTTGAAGGAACTCGTGATTTGGGTTTTATTTTAGCTATATGTGATTTTTCAGAGGGCGTGCGTCCTTCAGGCAACGGTATTCCTGCATCAGCCAGTCCCCGTAAAATTCGTTCTTTTTCTTTCGGCGTCTTACCCTCTAGAGGTTGTAGTAAGCCAGCATCGGCGGCTTTTGCATGTCTAAGTCTCATATCTGACGTTGTTGGTGCTGGTGGGAGGCCTATGTCAGCTCGAACCTTATCTATAATTTTCTTTTCAGAGTCCGTTGTACCTTCTGGAAGCGGGATGCCTAGGTCTGCAAGTCCCTTTAGTATTTTTTCTCTCTGCGCCGGGGTTTTTCCCTTTAGCGGTGTTATTAAACCTGCAGATTTCGCTCTACGCATCTTTTCTGATGGTGCTAGTTTTGAAGGAACTCGTGATTTGGGTTTTATTTTAGCTATAAGTGATTTTTCAGAGGGCGTGCGTCCTTCAGGCAACGGTATGCCTGCATCAGCCAGTCCCCGTAAAATTCGTTCTTTTTCTTTCGGCGTCTTACCCTCTAGAGGTTGTAGTAAGCCGGCATCGGCGGCTTTAGCATGTTTAAGTCTCATATCTGACGTTGTTGGTGCTGGTGGGAGGCCTATGTCAGCTCGAACCTTATCTATAATTTTCTTTTCAGAGTCCGTTGTTCCTTCTGGAAGCGGGATGCCTAGGTCTGCAAGTCCCTTTAGTATTTTTTCTCTCTGCGCCGGGGTTTTTTCCTTAAGAGGTGTTATTAAACCTGCAGATTTCGCTCTACGCATTTTTTCTGATGGTGCTAGTTTTGAAGGTGCTCGAGATTTAGTTTTAATTTTAGCTATAACTGATTTTTCCGATGGTGTGCGTCCTTCAGGCAACGGTATTCCTGCATCAGCCAGCCCCCGTAAAATTCTTTCTTTTTCTTTCGGCGTCTTATCCTGTAGGGGTTGTAGTAAGCCGGCATCGGCGGCTTTTGCATGTTTTAACCTCATATCTGACGTTGTTGGTGCTGGTGGGAGACCAATATCAGCTCGAACCTTATCTATGATTTTCTTTTCAGAGTCCGTTGTTCCTTCTGGGAGAGGAATACCTAGGTTCGCAAGTCCCTTGAGTATATTTTCTCTTTGTGCCGGAGTTTTACCCTTTAGAGGTGTTATTAAACCTGCAGCTTTTGCTCTACGATTTTTTTCTGATGGTGCTAATTTTGAAGGAACTCGTGACTTGGGTTTTATTTTAGCTATAAGTGATTTTTCAGAGGGCGTGCGTCCTTCAGGCAACGGTATTCCTGCATCAGCCAGCGCCCGTAAAATTCGTTCTTTTTCTTTCGGCGTCTTACCCTCTAGGGGTTGTAGTAAGCCGGCATCGGCAGCTTTTGCATGTTTAAGTCTCATATCTGACGTTGCTGGTGCTGGTGGGAGGCCTATGTCAGCTCGAACCTTATCTATAATTTTCTTTTCAGAGTCCGTTGTACCTTCTGGAAGCGGGATGCCTAGGTCTGCAAGTCTCTTTAATATTTTTTCTCTCTGCGCCGGGGCTTTCCCCTTTAGCGGTGTTATTAAACCTGCCGCTTTCGCTTTACGCATTTTTTCCGATGGTGCTAATTTTGAAGGAACTCGTGATTTTGGTTTTATTTTAGCTATGAGTGATTTTTCAGATGGTGTGCGTCCTTCAGGCAACGGTATTCCTGCATCAGCCAGTCCCCGTAAAATTTGTTCTTTTTCTTTCGGCGTCTTACCTTCTAGGGATTGTAGTAAGCCAGCATCGGCGGCTTTTGCATGTTTAAGTCTCATATCTGACGTTGTTGGTGCTGGTGGGAGGCCTATGTCAGCTCGAACCCTATCTATAATTTTCTTTTCTGAGTCCGTTGTACCTTCTGGAAGCGGGATGCCAAGGTCTGCAAGACCCTTTAGTATTTTTTCTCTCTGCGCCGGGGTTTTTCCCTCTAGCGGTGTTATTAAACCTGCAGATTTCGCTCTACGCATTTTTTCTGACGGTGCAAGTTTTGAAGGAACTCGTGATTTGGGTTTTATTTTAGCTATAAGTGATTTTTCAGATGGTGTGCGTCCTTCAGGCAACGGTATTCCTGCATCAGCCAGTCCCCGTAAAATTCGTTCTTTTTCTTTCGGCGTCTTACCCTCTAGTGATTGTAGTAAGCCAGCATCAGCGGCTTTTGCATGTTTAAGTCTCATATCTGACGTTGTTGGTGCTGGTGGGAGGCCTATGTCAGCTCGAACCTTATCTATAATTTTCTTTTCAGAGTCCGTTGTTCCTTCTGGAAGCGGGATGCCTAGGTCTGCAAGTCCCTTAAGTATTTTTTCTCTCTGCGTCGGGGTTTTTCCCTTTAGCGGTGTTATTAAACCTGCAGATTTCGCTCTACGCATTTTTTCTGATGGTGCTAGTTTTGAAGGTGCACGAGATTTAGTTTTAATTTTAGCTATAAGTGATTTTTCAGAGGGCGTGCGTCCTTCAGGCAACGGTATTCCTGCATCAGCCAGTCCCCGTAAAATTCGTTCTTTTTCTTTCGGCGTCTTACCCTCTAGGGGTTGTAGTAAGCCGGCATCGGCGGCTTTTGCATGTTTAAGTCTCATATCTGACGTTGCTGGTGCTGGTGGGAGGCCTATGTCAGCTCGAACCTTATCTATAATTTTCTTTTCAGAGTCCGTTGTCCCTTCTGGGAGAGGAATACCTAGGTTCGCAAGACCCTTAAGTATTTTTTCTCTTTGTTCTGGAGTTTTCTCCTTCAGTGGTGTAATAAAACCTGCAGCTTTTGCTTTACGTATCCTTGCTGATGTAGTAGATGGGGCTAATATCGAGGGAGCTCGAGGTTCTCCTTTGACTTTTGCTATCAAAGATTTTTCCGAGGGTGTACGTCCTTCCGGTAACGGTATACCCAAATTAGCTAACCCACGTAGAATACTTTGTTTTTCTTTTGGTGTTTTACCCTCTAGTGGTTGCAATAACCCCGCATCAGCTGCTTTTGTATGTTTGGCTTTCATTTCTGGTGTTTTGGGTGACGGTGGGAGCCCAACGTCTGCTCGAACTTTGTCTATAATCTTCTTCTCGGAATCAGTAGTTCCCTCCGGTAGTGGAATACCTAAATTTGCAAGACCTTTTAGTATATTTTCTCTTTGTTCTGGTGTTTTCCCCTTCAGTGGTGTAATGAAACCTGCAGCTTTCGCTCTACGCATCTTTTCAGATGGTGCCAATATTGAAGGCGCTCGAGGTTCGCTTTTAATTTTAGCTATCAACGATTTTTCCGATGGTGTTCGTCCTTCGGGTAGCGGTATACCCATATCAGCTAGACCTCGTAGAATTCGTTCTTTTTCTTTCGGTGTTTTGCCTTCTAAAGGTTGAAGTAAGTCGGCATCTGCGGCGTCTGCATGTTTTGCTTTCATTTTTGATGTCGTAGGTTCAGGTGGAAGACCAATATCGGCGCGAACTTTGTCTATAATCCTTTTTTCAGAGTCTGTCGTGCCTTCTGGAAGAGGTATGCCTAAGTTTGCCAGTCCTTTTAAGATTTTTTCCTTTTGTTCTGGCGTTTTGCCCTTTAGAGGCGTTATTAAACCTGCTGCTTTTGCTTTGCGCAATTTGTCTTTTAACAAACCAACCCTTTTTTTAATCTTGTCTATTACAGCCTTTTCAGATGGTGTACGTCCTACCGGTAGTGGTATTCCTAACTCAGCTAAGCCATTTAGTATTCGTTCTTTTTCTTTGGGTGTTTTGCCTTCTAAGGGTTGGAGTAAGCCAGCGTCAGCTGCGTCAGCATGCTTAGCCTTCATTTCCAGTGTAGTAGGTTCAGGAGGAAGGCCGATATCAGCGCGAACCTTATTAATGATCTTCTTTTCAGAATCGGTTTTCCCTTCTGGAAGAGGTATGCCAAGATCGGCAAGGCCTTTGAATATTTTTTCTCTTTGTTTTGGTGTTTTGCCTTTGAGTGGCGTTAGTAATCCTGCCGCCTTTGCTTTACGCAGTTTGTCTTTTAGTGCACGAGCTCTCGTTTTTATCTTATCTAAGAGTGCTTTTTCCGATGGTGTGCGTCCTTCGGGTAGTGGTATTCCTAATTCTGCCAATCCATTTAGGATCCTTTCTTTTTCGTTCGGAGTTTTGCCTTCTAGAGGTTGCAGCAGCCCAGCTTCAGCTGCTTTTGCGTGTTTTGCTTTCATTTCTGGTGTTTTGGGTGATGGTGGGAGACCAACGTCTGCTCGAACTTTGTCTATAATCTTCTTCTCAGAATCAGTCGTTCCTTCCGGTAGTGGAATACCTAAATTTGCTAGACCTTTTAGTATATTTTCTTTTTGTTCTGGTGTTTTTCCCTTCAGTGGTGTAATGAAACCTGCAGCTTTCGCTTTTCGTATCTTCTCTGATGGTGCTAATATTGAAGGTGCTCGAGGTTCGCTTTTAATTTTAGCTATCAGCGATTTTTCCGATGGTGTTCGTCCTTCGGGTAGCGGTATACCCATATCAGCTAGACCTCGTAGAATTCGTTCTTTTTCTTTCGGTGTTTTGCCTTCTAAAGGTTTAAGTAAGTCGGCATCTGCGGCGTCTGCATGTTTTGCTTTCATTTTTGATGTCGTAGGTTCAGGTGGGAGACCAATATCGCCGCGAACTTTGTCTATTATCCTTTTTTCAGAGTCTGTCGTGCCCTCTGGAAGAGGTATGCCTAAGTTAGCCAGTCCTTTTAAGATTTTTTCCTTTTGTTCAGGCGTTTTGCCCTTTAGAGGCGTTATTAAACCTGCTGCTTTTGCTTTGCGCAATTTGTCTTTTAACAAACCAGCTCTTTTTTTAATCTTGTCTATTAGAGCCTTTTCAGATGGTGTACGTCCTACCGGTAGTGGTATTCCTAAATCAGCTAAGCCACTTAGTATTCGTTCTTTTTCTTTGGGTGTTTTGCTTTCTAAGGGTTGGAGTAAGCCAGCGTCAGCTGCGTCAGCATGCTTAGCCTTCATTTCCGGTGTAGTAGGTTCAGGAGGAAGGCCGATATCAGCGCGAACCTTATTAATGATCTTCTTTTCAGAATCGGTTGTCCCTTCTGGAAGAGGTATGCTAAGATCGGCAAGGCCTTTTAATATTTTTTCTCTTTGTTCTGGTGTTTTGCCTTTGAGTGGCGTTAGTAATCCTGCCGCCTTTGCTTTACGCAGTTTGTCTTTAAGTGCACGAGCTCTCTTTTTTATCTTATCTAACAGTGCTTTTTCCGATGGTGTACGTCCTTCGGGTAGTGGTATTCCTAATTCTGCTAATCCATTTAAGATTCTTTTTTTTTCTTTCGGAGTTTTGCCTTCTAGAGGTTGCAGCAGCCCAGCTTCAGCTGCTTTTGCGTGTTTCGCTTTCATTTCTGGTGTTTTGGGTGATGGTGGGAGACCAACGTCTGCTCGAACTTTGTCTATAATCTTCTTCTCAGAATCAGTCGTTCCTTCCGGTAGTGGAATTCCTAAATTTGCTAGACCTTTTAGTATATTTTCTCTTTGTTCTGGTGTTTTCCCCTTCAGTGGTGTAACGAAACCTGCAGCTTTCGCTCTACGCATCTTCTCAGATGGTGCCAATATTGAAGGCGCTCGAGGTTCGCTTTTAATCTTAGCTATCAACGATTTTTCCGACGGCGTTCGTCCTTCGGGTAGCGGTATACCCATATCAGCTAGACCTCGTAGAATTCGTTCTTTTTCTTTCGGTGTTTTGCCTTCTAAAGGTTGAAGTAAGTCGGCATCTGCTGCGTCAGCATGCTTAGCCTTGATTTCCGGTGTAGTAGGTTCAGGAGGAAGGCCGATATCAGCGCGAACCTTATTAATGATCTTCTTTTCAGAATCGGTTGTCCCTTCTGGAAGAGGTATGCCAAGATCGGCAAGGCCTTTTAATATTTTTTCTCTTTGTTCTGGTGTTTTGCCTTTGAGTGGCGTTAGTAATCCTGCCGCCTTTGCTTTACGCAGTTTGTCTTTTAGTGCACGAGCTCTCTTTTTTATCTTATCTAAGAGTGCTTTTTCCGATGGTGTGCGTCCTTCGGGTAGTGGTATTCCTAATTCTGCTAATCCATTTAGGATCCTTTCTTTTTCTTTCGGAGTTTTGCCTTCTAAAGGTTGAAGTAAGTCGGCATCTGCTGCGTCTGCATGTTTTGCTTTCATTTTTGATGTCGTAGGTTCAGGTGGGAGACCAATATCGGCGCGAACTTTGTCTATTATTCTTTTTTCAGAGTCTGTCGTGCCCTCTGGAAGAGGTATGCCTAAGTTAGCCAGTCCTTTTAAGATTTTTTCCTTTTGTTCAGGCGTTTTGCCCTTTAGAGGCGTTATTAAACCTGCTGCTTTTGCTTTGCGCAATTTGTCTTTTAACAAACCAGCTCTTTTTTTAATCTTGTCTATTAGAGCCTTTTCAGATGGTGTACGTCCTACCGGTAGTGGTATTCCTAAATCAGCTAAGCCACTTAGTATTCGTTCTTTTTCTTTGGGTGTTTTGCTTTCTAAGGGTTGGAGTAAGCCAGCGTCAGCTGCGTCAGCATGCTTAGCCTTCATTTCCGGTGTAGTAGGTTCAGGAGGAAGGCCGATATCAGCGCGAACCTTATTAATGATCTTCTTTTCAGAATCGGTTGTCCCTTCTGGAAGAGGTATGCCAAGATCGGCAAGGCCTTTTAATATTTTTTCTCTTTGTTCTGGTGTTTTGCCTTTGAGTGGCGTTAGTAATCCTGCCGCCTTTGCTTTACGCAGTTTGTCTTTTAGTGCACGAGCTCTCTTTTTTATCTTATCTAAGAGTGCTTTTTCCGATGGTGTGCGTCCTTCGGGTAGTGGTATTCCTAACTCTGCTAATCCATTTAGGATCCTTTCTTTTTCTTTCGGAGTTTTACCTTCTAAAGGGTGCAGCAGCCCCGCTTTAGCTGCTTTTGCGTGTTTTGCTTTCATTTCTGGTGTTTTGGGTGATGGTGGGAGACCAACGTCTGCTCGAACTTTGTCTATAATCTTCTTCTCAGAATCAGTCTTTCCTTCCGGTAGTGGAATACCTAAATTTGCTAGACCTTTTAGTATATTTTCTCTTTTTTCTGGTGTTTTGCCCTTCAGTGGTGTAATGAAACCTGCAGCTTTCGCTCTACGCATCTTCTCCGATGGTGCCAATATTGAAGGCGCTCGAGGTTCGCTTTTAATTTTAGCTATCAACGATTTCTCCGATGGTGTTCGTCCTTCGGGTAGCGGTATACCTATATCAGCTAGACCTCGTAGAATTCGTTCTTTTTCTTTCGGTGTTTTGCCTTCTAAAGGTTGAAGTAAGTCGGCATCTGCTGCGTCAGCATGCTTAGCCTTCATTTCCGGTGTAGTAGGTTCAGGAGGAAGGCCGATATCAGCGCGAACCTTATTAATGATCTTCTTTTCGGAATCGGTGGTCCCTTCTGGAAGAGGTATGCCGAGATCGGCAAGGCCTTTTAATATTTTTTCTCTTTGTTCTGGTGTTTTGCCTTTGAGTGGCGTTAGTAATCCTGCCGCCTTTGCTTTACGCAGTTTGTCTTTTAGTGCACGAGCTCTCTTTTTTATCTTATCTAAGAGTGCTTTTTCCGATGGTGTGCGTCCTTCGGGTAGTGGTATTCCTAATTCTGCTAATCCATTTAAGATTCTCTCTTTTTCTTTCGGAGTTTTGTCTTCTAAAGGTTGCAGCAACCCCGCTTTAGCTGCTTTTGCGTGTTTTGCTTTCATTTCTGGTGTTTTGGGTGATGGTGGGAGACCAACGTCTGCTCGAACTTTGTCTATAATCTGCGTCTCAGAATCAGTCGTTCCTTCCGGTAGTGGTATACCTAAATTTGCTAGACCTTTTAGTATATTTTCTCTTTGTTCTGGTGTTTTGCCCTTCAGTGGTGTAACGAAACCTGCAGCTTTCGCTCTACGCATCTTCTCAGATGGTGCCAATATTGAAGGCGCTCGAGGTTCGCTTTTAATTTTAGCTATCAACGATTTTTCTGACGGCGTTCGGCCTTCGGGTAGCGGTATACTCATATCAGCTAGACCTCGTAGAATTCGTTCTTTTTCTTTCGGTGTTTTGCCTTCTAAAGGTTGAAGTAAGTCGGCATCTGCTGCGTCTGCATGTTTTGCTTTCATTTCTGATGTCGTAGGTTCAGGTGGGAGACCAATATCGGTGCGAACTTTGTCTATAATCCTTTTTTCAGAGTCTGTCGTGCCCTCTGGAAGAGGTATGCCTAAGTTAGCCAGTCCTTTTAAGATTTTTTCCTTTTGTTCAGGCGTTTTGCCCTTTAGAGGCGTTATTAAACCTGCTGCTTTTGCTTTGCGCAATTTGTCTTTTAACAAACCAGCTCTTTTTTTAATCTTGTCTATTAGAGCCTTTTCAGATGGTGTACGTCCTACCGGTAGTGGTATTCCTAAGTCAGCTAAGCCACTTAGTATTTGTTCTTTTTCTTTGGGTGTTCTGCCTTCTAAGGGTTGGAGTAAGCCAGCGTCAGCTGCGTCAGCATGCTTGGCCTTCATTTCCGGTGTAGTAGGTTCAGGAGGAAGGCCGATATCAGCGCGAAGCTTATTAATGATCTTCTTTTCAGAATCGGTTGTCCCTTCTGGAAGAGGTATGCCAAGATCGGCAAGGCCTTTTAATATTTTTTCTCTTTGTTCTGGTGTTTTGCCTTTGAGTGGCGTTAGTAATCCTGCCGCCTTTGCTTTACGCAGTTTGTCTTTTAGTGCACGAGCTCTCTTTTTTATCTTATCTAAGAGTGCTTTTTCCGATGGTGTGCGTCCTTCGGGTAGTGGTATTCCTAATTCTGCTAATGCATTTAAGATTTTTTCTTTTTCGTTCGGAGTTTTGCCTTCTAGAGGTTGCAGCAGCCCAGCTTCAGCTGCTTTTGCGTGTTTCGCTTTCATTTCCGGTGTTTTGGGTGATGGTGGGAGACCAACGTCTGCTCGAACTTTGTCTTCAATCTTCTTCTCAGAATCAGTCGTGCCTTCCGGTAGTGGAATTCCTAAATTTGCTAGACCTTTTAGTATATTTTCTCTTTGTTCTGGTGTTTTCCCCTTCAGTGGTGTAACGAAACCTGCAGCTTTCGCTCTACGCATCTTCTCAGATGGTGCCAATATTGAAGGCGCTCGAGGTTCGCTTTTAATTTTAGCTATCAACGATTTTTCCGACGGCGTTCGTCCTTCGGGTAGCGGTATACCCATATCAGCTAGACCTCGTAGAATTCGTTCTTTTTCTTTCGGTGTTTTGCCTTCTAAAGGTTGAATTAAGTCGGCATCTGCTGCGTCTGCATGTTTTGCTTTCATTTCTGATGTCGTAGGTTCAGGTGGGAGACCAATATCGGCGCGAACTTTGTCTATAATCCTTTTTTCAGAGTCTGTCGTGCCCTCTGGAAGAGGTATGCCTAAGTTAGCCAGTCCTTTTAAGATTTTTTCCTTTTGTTCAGGCGTTTTGCCCTTTAGAGGCGTTATTAAACCTGCTGCTTTTGCTTTGCGCAATTTGTCTTTTAACAAACCAGCTCTTTTTTTAATCTTGTCTATTAGAGCCTTTTCAGATGGTGTTCGTCCTACCGGTAGTGGTATTCCTAAGTCAGCTAAGCCACTTAGTAATCGTTCTTTTTCTTTGGGTGTTTTGCTTTCTAAGGGTTGGAGTAAGCCAGCGTCAGCTGCGTCAGCATGCTTAGCCTTCATTTCCGGTGTAGTAGGTTCAGGAGGAAGGCCGATATCAGCGCGAACCTTATTAATGATCTTCTTTTCAGAATCGGTTGTCCCTTCTGGAAGAGGTATGCTAAGATCGGCAAGGCCTTTTAATATTTTTTCTCTTTGTTCTGGTGTTTTGCCTTTGAGTGGCGTTAGTAATCCTGCCGCCTTTGCTTTACGCAGTTTGTCTTTTAGTGCACGAGCTCTCTTTTTTATCTTATCTAAGAGTGCTTTTTCCGATGGTGTGCGTCCTTCGGGTAGTGGTATTCCTAATTCTGCTAATCCATTTAAGATTCTTTCTTTTTCTTTCGGAGTTTTGCCTTCTAGAGGTTGCAGCAGCCCCGCTTTAGCTGCTTTTGCGTGTTTTGCTTTCATTTCTGGTGTTTTGGGTGATGGTGGGAGACCAACGTCTGCTCGAACTTTGTCTATAATCTTCTTCTCAGAATCAGTCGTTCCTTCCGGTAGTGGAATACCTATATTTGCTAGACCTTTTAGTATATTTTCTCTTTGTTCTGGTGTTTTCCCCTTCAGTGGTGTAATGAAACCTGCAGCTTTCGCTTTTCGTATCTTCTCCGATGGTGCCAATATTGAAGGCGCTCGAGGTTCGCTTTTAATTTTAGCTATCAACGATTTCTCCGATGGTGTTCGTCCTTCAGGTAGCGGTATACCTATATCAGCTAGACCTCGTAGAATTCGTTCTTTTTCTTTCGGTGTTTTGCCTTCTAAAGGTTGCAGCAAGTCGGCATCTGCTGCGTCTGCATGTTTTGCTTTCATTTCTGATGTCGTAGGTTCAGGTGGAAGACCGAGTTCTGCACGAACCTTATCAATGAGCTTCTTTTCTGAATCTGTCGTTCCATCCGGAAGGGGGATGCCGAGGTCGGCGAGGCCTTTTAGTATGTTTTCTTTTTGCTCTGGCGTTTTGCCTTTTAGTGGTGTATCTAATCCCGCTGCTTTCGCCCTGCGCATTCTATCTTTTAATGAGCGAGCTTTTTTTTTTATCTTATCAATTAATGCTTTTTCTGATAGGGTGCGCCCTTTTGGTAAAGGTATTCCCAAGTCAGCTAATCGTTGCAATATTTTTTCCTTCTCCTTAGGTGTTTTCCCCTCTAGGGGCTGAATTAATCCTGCTTCAGTAGCTTTGGCGTACCTTTCTTTCATAAGTGGAGTTTTTGGTTCAGGAGGTAATCCTAAGTCTGAACGAACCTTTTTTACTAACTTTTTCTCTGACGGTGTTTTGCCCTCAGGCAGAGGAAGACCAGCCATTGCAAGGTTTCTCAATATTTTTTCTTTTTCTTCCGGTGATTTTCCTTCAAGCGGCGTCAAAAGCCCAGCGGTTTTTGCTTTTCTAAGCTTTTCTGATAGAGTGTCTGGTGGAGCACCAACACCAGCTCCAACCCTTTCTATTAGTGCTTTTTCAGATGGCGTTTTTCCTTCAGGAAGGGGTATACCCATGTCAACATAATTTTGTAAAATGGCTTCTTTCTGTTTCGGAGTCTTACCTTCTAAAGGCATCAATAAACCCAGTTCAGCAGCTTTATTTATTTTTGCTTTGTCAGCGGAAGTTCTTGGTTTTGGTGGCAGACCAAGATCCTTCCTTACTTTCCTGATTATTGATTTGTCAGACGGTGTTTTACCGTCCGGCAATGGAATGCCCCTCATCGCTAAATCTCTTAATATGTTTTCCTTGTCGGCTGGCGATTTCCCAATCATATCCTTTTCCGCATTCTTAATCAATTCCTTCATATTTCTTCTGTCGATTGCTGGCGTTAGTGGCAGACCTACTGAAGCCAAGGATTTCTTTGCTTCACCCAAAAGCCGCTCCTCCCGATGTACATGTGCGCATAGAATACAGTTACAATTATTGCAGTCTTTTTTCTTATAACAGTCATATAAGCTTTTCATTACTTCAAACATTGCATCCGAGGTACATGAACAACAGCAGGTTTCCTCTTTGGTCACTAACTGACATCTATACACATGCCATTTAACTCTGTTACTGGAGCTACGAAACATTGTGGTATCGCGATTATTACTCTTATGTTTTGACACTAAGGTATATATGGATTCAACAGTCTTGCAGTCGCTCCTCGAAAATGCATTGGTACTTTTAATCCGCAATTTGATTGCTTTGCTACTTTTGTTAGATTTAAAGATTACTGGCAAGCTCACAATATTCCTTATATCCTTTTTGGTTTTTACTTTTAAAATTCTGAAGTATTTTTTGTCTTTAGTTTGATATAATTGGTTGGCAAGGGCATCATTGTGATTTATTCTTCTCAATAAGCTATACTCTGAATTCGTCGCCATATTTTAATTACTTTCAAATCTGTAAATCTTTCGAAATTAGTACACCAAATCGAGAAACATGAATGAAGGTTCACTGAAAAGACGCCTGTTATTTTCATTCAATTAAATTCACTTATCAATCTTGATTCACCACATATTATCCATCTTAAATTCACCTTTTTGATTACCCTTTTCTTTCGCTTTGACCTATAACAAAATTATTGTAAGGTTACACAATGCTTTATACTAAGGACTCTGCTCGACCGCAACGCTACAACTTTTTTAGGTCCTGTAGCCAAAATAGCAGAAATCCAATTATAAAGTCGCCATGTCTGTCTGTCTGTATGTGTCCGTCCGTATGTTACTGCCACTTTATTCCGTTACATTTGATATTACACAGTTGAAACTTGGTAGGTGGATATACTGTCAACCTCTTCAGGATTTTAATTTTAAAAAATTGCAGGTCTAGATAAGTGTTGTTATGTGTGAGAGCCTCCTTGGTGAGAGCACATATGTTTTATATTTTATGCAATAACGATACATACAGGGTGTCACAAGACCCATCACCAAGCCGAAGTCTACTCGTTTTGCACATCATGCCAAGTCATACTACGCGAAAATAATACCTGGGAAACAAAATTTTTTTTTAAGCTTAAAACAATTTACAACTTTTATTACCGCCAATGGATAGCGTGCGCTTGCAGACATCGTACCTACGCCGGCCGTATCTGCCTACACCGTGCGCCGCGGTGGCGGCAGTTTATGATCACGTGGTCGCGCGGCCGAGGGGAATGACCTCGCAGCTGATTGATGGTAGGCATACACTACGCGTCGGCAACTTTAAAGCCGTTTATTTTAGGGAAATATTGAAAATTTTGTTTATGTTTTTTAGGGAATAGGGAATGTTTGGGGTCAAGGTTATAAAAGAGAGGAATTAAAGATAACGTGTTCATTCAAACTGCGTTTATTCGCGACTGGGGTAAACTTAGTCGACGGGCGCAGCCGTCTCTACGTACCTAGTACTTACACATACATACATACAAACCTTACATCCATACACGTACATAATTCACTGTCATACTGTACCTACACCAACCCCCCTCTTAAAAAGAAAAAAAATAACATCTTACAAGCTAACACGAAATACAAGAACCGTAATACACTGCCCGATTTCATTACTAAGCACTGCACTGCACTTTGCCTACATGTATGAGCTAGCCGCTGGTGCCTGTTGCTGGGGCAACGTCTGGACGGGCACCGTCTGGACAGTCACCGCGCTGGGGTTGCAGCCAGTCTGCTTGCGCACCCACGCTTCTGCCGCCCTCTTACAGCGCTGGCAAACCATCCACCCAATGGTGGCGGATAAAATCGCAACCAGAGCTATGATAACCCATACCAGGTTATCTAGTTTTTGGTGAAAATTATTATTGTTCACAGTCTGGGCTATCAAACTATTGCTCGAGTTATGTTCTTCCTTAGTTTGACTTGAACCCATATTGTTTGCTTCTATTATCACAAAATGATGTTCGTATGAGTAAAGAACGTAGAGTAATGAAACTGTTTGTGCAAAAGTAAATTATGTTAACGTTAATCAGACTAAAATTATTGCCTAATTCATAAGTGTGCAAAAATAATAGGTATGCATACGTTGTAGTAATGAAATCGTTCGATAAATGGTTACAAAAAGCAAAAATATATGTAAGTACACAAAAACACAAGAGAAAACTCATATCTATACAAAATGCAATAAGGTGTATAATGGTGTATACTTAATCTATAAACTAAATTATGTCGCAATAGCGTACATCATAATTATTATAATAACATTATTGAATACAGTAAAACTGAATACAATATGCAAGTGTCATGTTGCAAACTGCAAGCTATGCAAAACGCAATGGTATTTTGATAACGCGGCCACTTCGCGTTGTTTTATATTGTAAAACATTGCTAGAAGTGCCCTCGTTATTATTACATTTAAAATTAGTACTTTTGTCTGTTGTATTGTACGTACTACTATCCGCAATATCTAAACTAGAACTATCATTATCGTTATCAATAATATATGCAGGTTTGAGCCTATCTAATGAAACGCAAATGTCCTTATCGCCTATCTTAATAATAAATGTCTTTCCTTGTCGTTTTACGACAGTGTATGGACCGTCATATGGAGGCTGAAGTGACCTTCTTAATACATCGTTTCTAACGAAAACGCTTTTGCACGTATTGAGATCACTGGACACAAATAATGATCTAGAATTGCCATGGCTCGCTGGTCGTGGTTTGAATTTATTTATGGCGTCCCTCAGCAACTGTAAATACTCCGAGTCCGACATACAAACTTTCGATTGATCATAAAATTCGCCCGGTAATCGAATTGCCTTACCGTAGGTTAATTCCGCTGCGCTCACTCCGCTATCACTCCTGATAGCTGTACGCAAACCTAACAATGCGATCGGAAGCTCGTCTACCCATGACTTGTTGCATTGCAAACGTGCCATGAGAGCCACTTTTAGTGCTCTATGCCAACGTTCAATCATGCCGTTGCTTTGTGGATGATAAGGAGTCGTCCGTATTTTGTAAATGCCCAAATATTTCATGAGGTTGCCAAATAAATCACTCTCAAACTGTCTACCCTGGTCGCTAGTAAGCTTCGAAGGGCATCCAAAGCGAGAAATCCAACACTCAAATACTACCCTAGCTACGGTCTCCGCTGTGATATTTTGGACAGGAACGGCCTCGGGCCAACCCGTGGTACGGTCGATCATCGTTACGCAATATTTATATCCATCTGGCGATATCGTCAAAGGTCCGACTATATCGATGTGCAAATGATGAAATCGATCAACCCGTTCAATATTACCTACTCCTGATACGGTATGTCTATATATTTTAACTTTTTGGCACACAGGACAAGCCCTGGCCCATTTGGAAACATCTCGGTCCATATCTGGCCAAAAGAACTTTTGTTTTACTAATTGTTTAGTACATTTAATACCAGGATGACTTAGGTCATGCACTGATCGAAAAGCTATTTGCCTAAAATGTTCCGTTAAGTAAGGTCTAATTTTGTTGTGTGAGACCTCACAATAAACTTGTTTCTCACAGTCCGGTATGGAAAACTGCTTAAACTGCAAGCTGCAGTCCGAAGCCTGTAACGCTCGCTGTAGGTACGCGTCGCTGGATTGCTTTTCCGCTAGCGCCGCATAATCCAGTAGCGTGGGACAATTTATTGTCTCTACGCGAGAAAGAGCATCGGCTACTGTATTTTCCTTTGCGCTTATGTACCTAATATCCGTACTAAACTCACTTATATAGGAAAGTTGACGAACTCGTCTGGGACTTTCCTTATCGCTATTGAGTTTTGTGAATGCGTATATCAGTGGTTTATGATCGGTAAAGATAGTTAATTTTCGACCCTCTACCAAATTTTTTAAATTATTAATGGCCATAAATATTGCTAACAACTCGCGATCATACGTAGAGTATTTGGTTTCCGTGAGCGTTAATTTCCTAGAAAAATATCCCAGCGGTTCCCAACAGTTATTAACTTGTTGTTGTAGTACTGCCCCCACACTAGTGTTTGAAGCATCACACATTAGAGATAATTCCGCATCAGGCAACGGATAGGATAATGTAATGGCGCTTTTTAAGCTATCCTTACATTTCTCAAACGCCTCGATAGCCTTATCAGTCCACTTTATTAAGGTTTTATCATGCTTTTTGGTGTTATGTAGATACGCATTTAACTCTGCTTGGCAATCAACTGCCTTAGGAATGTGCGAGCGGTAGAAATTAACCATACCGAGAAACCGACGTAATTGTTCGATATTTTCTGGCCTCGGAAAATTTACGATTGCTTCTACCTTATCATCAAGAGGACGAACACCATCCGCTGACACCTCAAATCCTAAGAAATCTAATTTAGATACGCCAAATACACATTTAGAGATGTTAATTGTCACACCGAATTCGTTGAACCTCGAGAAAACGGCCTTCAAATGCTCCTTATGGGCTTCTGCCGAATCGCTAGCAATGCATACGTCATCTATATAATTATATACAAAATCGAAGCCACGCAGCACTACCGTATCCATAAACCTCTGAAACGATTGTGCTGCGTTGCGCAAACCAAACGTCATCCGCGGGAATTCAAATAGCCCAAATGGTGTAATGATTGCGGTTTTCTCGATGTCATCGGGTGCGACGGGTATAAAATGATACGCCCTATTTAGGTCTAACTTGCTAAAAATGGTCTTTTTTCCTGCTAATAGGTATTTAAAATCGTTAATACGCGGTATAGGATAGCGATCCGGTTTTGTTACCGCGTTTAGCCGCCTATAGTCACCACATGGCCTTAGTTCCCCATTTTTCTTGGGTACCACATGTAACGGGCTTGCCCAAGGACTTTTGGATGGCCTGCAAATACCTAGATCTAGCATGTTTTGAAATTCCGCTTTAACTTTCTTATACCTATCCGGAGGCAGCGGTCTCGCCTTCGCATATACTGGTGGCCCTGAAGTTTCAATGTAATGGCACACTGAATGCTTCGGAATATCTTTGTACGATACAGGCCGTGTAATATCAGGATAACCAGATAAAATATTATGCCACATATTGTTATTAACTAGTGTTTTAATCGTTGACTCATACTCGCCATGGCATACGACTGACGCGATAACGTTTAAACGCGTAACCTGATCTACCAGTCGCCGCGCGCCTATATCAACTAACAATCTATAATGAGATAAAAAGTCTACTCCAATTATAGGTTGCCTAACAGCCGCCACACTGAAAGTCCATCGGAAAGATCTTCTTAAACCAAGGTCTAAAACTAAAGTACGCACACCATATGTTCCTATTTCACTACCATTAGCCGCGTAAAGTTTGTATTTTTCACTCGCGAATTGTTTGCTTTTGGTTAACGAAACCGGTATTACCGACACATCCGCACCAGTGTCTATTAAAAATTTCAACCCACTATTTCGGTCAAGAACACATAGGCGTTTTGACGCGTTGATACAGACCTCCGCCACAGGTTGTATCACCGTTAGTTTTCCGGCACGGTAACGTTTTTCGGCTCTTTCCAGTTACACGGATCTACGCACTTAGTAGCTTTCGACCGGTACTTAAAATGGTAAAAGCATAACCAATCGGGGTCCTTCCGACTTTTACTCGCGTTCCTATCGCGCGACCTTGAGTTACGATAACCGTTACGTCCACGCGTACCGCGAAATGGTTGCCGCGAGCGACGCAGTTCCGCGACCTCGACGCACAGCTTTTGCACCGCTGCAGCCAAGTCCGAAGTTACGCTGGCATCTTGGGAGGTGGGGGTCGACGTCACCGCCGCTACCTCTGCTGGCCGAGTCGCCTCGATGACCTTGTCTGCAATGACAGCCAAATTGTCCAATTCTTTGACATCTGTGACTGCCAGTACCGCCTGCACCGCTGCCGGAAGGTGGCTATTCCACATAATTTGCAATGTAGGGTCCGGTATCTTCGCCCGTGCCAAGTCCCTCATGCGCCTCAGGAGTTGGGAAGGTTTCTGGTTCCCGAGCTCCATTTCTCCCAAAAGTTTTTGGAACTGGCGTGTCTCCGACTCTTCGAAGACTTGCAGTAGCCTCTCCTTGAGCGTCTCGTATCTACGCTCCTCCGGTGGCGTCAAAAGTAAATCACTGACCTGCTGTATGGCGCTTTTATTCAGCTTGGTCACAACCAAGTTCTGCTTTGCAGCATCGCTGAGCTTCTGGTTCGCCACTACCGCCTCAAATTGAACGAACCACAGTCGCGGCTGGTCCGCCCAAAACTCTGCTATACGCGACGATACCGTAATACTAGCGAGTGCGGTCACATTTTCTGGATTTGACTCGAGTCTCGGCTCCGGGGCACGCATCGCAGGTATATTCACACCAGGGGTAGCCATTGTCCGAATACCGAAATTTATAACACGTATTTAATAAACACAGTTTTCAGGGGTCACCACTTTAGGGAATAGGGAATGTTTGGGGTCAAGGTTATAAAAGAGAGGAATTAAAGATAACGTGTTCATTCAAACTGCGTTTATTCGCGACTGGGGTAAACTTAGTCGACGGGCGCAGCCGTCTCTACGTACCTAGTACTTACACATACATACATACAAACCTTACATCCATACACGTACATAATTCACTGTCATACTGTACCTACATGTTTATTTGGCAGAAAGTGTACATTTATCATTCTAAACACGATTTTGGAATAAGTCGAAAAAAAATTCGTGACTTTGAGCCTCAATATCTCCTGAACCAGTAATTTCCCAGGTATGGTGCCGAAGTAAAAAATTATCGTAATAATTGGTACAATCTGGGGTTTCAGTTTACGTTCAGGGTCTTTTTACACCCTGTATATGTACCCAATTTTTTACCACAGCTTGAGCTTATTTAAAGTGAGCAATGTATGCCTACTAATCGCTACTAATATTATGAATTCGAAAGTATGTATGTATGTATTGTAGTAGGTATAGAATAAAATAATATATTAATAAAAAATAAACATGATATCAATAATATAACATGAGATGAACCCATATTTGGATTGTAATAAGAAACTGTAATATTATCTTAAATATAAACATCGACTTGAACCCGTCATATGAAACCTACCTACGTACCATATCGGGTCATTAAGGCGAGGTTGCAGTACTTTTTAAGATTTTTGAACGTCTGAAAGTCCCATGAACTATGATATTTTTAATGAATAAAAATTAAAGTATAAAAGTTGAACATATCTTCTAGTAAATCGTAAAGATAGAAACACGATTTGGAATGATTGGTTCGATAAAAAAAAATGTCAAACATGGCACTAAATCACAATTTTAAACGTGTACTGCTTAGAGATTCCATAATGAATTTATATGAAAGTATTATCAATAGAAACAGCTCTTTATTTTAAAATAAATGGTAAAAACAGATTTCGTAATTTCGTTATCATTTTTCTCCAAGAAAAAAAATAGTCAAAATGTTGGCATTATATCGCTCGCCGGCCGTTCATCAGTGCCTGTCTAGGCGTGATTGAGGGCGGACGTACGTCGTTGCTCCGCAAAATCCCCCTCCACCCCCGCATGTACGTTTTCGCAAAAGTACAAAGTAATTCGTATTCCAAACTCAATCGTTCAAACCATAGACATACTAGTAAGAAACCGTAGACAGGTTACTGACAAAGTAACATGACGGAGCTTACGAGTGGCACGCATCGCGAAAAGCGTACGCACACTAATATAAATATGTCAAAACGACACACTAAGAATAAGATAAGAAGTGTAAGTGAGATAGCACATCTAATCGCAAGCGCGATATAGAGATAAACATATACTCTCTGGACCGAAGCGCATTGTGACATCATGCTGACCGTTTTACAAACAATAATTTGACTCAGATGCGACATGATCACTTTGTCTGTCTTGAGTAAATTCAATTCGCCTCAAAGTAAATTTGATTAATTCATTTAAGGTAGGGAAATAAAAAGTCGATGTGATTTATTTATAACATTTATTAAAAAAGTACATTTCATTCAATGGAAACCTAAAACAATACGTTAATATAAAAACTGTGCCCTGCGGACCCACCGTAGCCCTGGCAATATCCCTGGGGGTATGGTGGGTCTTTTAAAGCTTAACCGTACTCCTGGCTGAAATGCTCGTAGTGTTATACCAACGTGCTACGTGGACATTAAACTGAACAGTGTTATCTCTCGTATGATAATGACTTACTACTTACGTTTTTGTATTTTTAGACAAGCGAAGACAAGCGCTAGTACGATGATATAGTGCAACAAGAAGATAAATTAGAGAATAAAACGTTTAGGTATTACTGCTAATGGTTATAATACTTTGTATATTATAGGTATAATCTGTGGTACTGTTGAAGACCCGTCATCATCATCATCCTTGCGCTGTCGAATCATTCCCACTAGTTCTATTGAACAGTTCTATGATAGAACTAGTGATACTTTTTTTCCCACTAGTTCTATTAGCAGAACTTGATGAGAAGAATAGAACTAATGGGAAACAGTTACAGGAAATTTACCACTAGTTCTATGTATGTTTTACAAGGGTAGTGCCACAACATCGCGCTCACAAATCCGAATAAATATTATGTATTTATAAAAATGTGTTAAACGAATGAACGTCTACAAAACAAATGACTACCAGAAAGTGATCAGCTATCGATAGTGATTGCAAAAAACAGGTGCATGCGATTTTCGACCTTATTGACAATTCATGACAAACTTTTTTTTGTTTTTTTCTCGCTTTCTGGCAATATTAGGGTAATAAAATTATAAATTCTGACTAATGTCAATTAGGTTGAAAATCGCATGCACCTGTTTTCTGCAATCACTATCGATAGCTGATCACTTTCTGTAAGTCATTTATTTTTTAGACGTTCATTTGTTTTGTAGGCGTTCATTTGTTTTGTAGACGTTCATTTGTTTTACACATTAAACAAATGAACGTCTACAAAACATATTTATTCGGATATATGAGCGCGATGTCGTGACACTACTAGTAGAGGAGACGTGGAACATCGACCTTCACCGATCTGATAACCAGATGAGACGTATTTTTTATGTAATATAATTTATAAACAAATATGCCTATAATAACTTGCCTATAAAAAGTGTTCATAGCTATTTAAAAATTTAAGTTAATTGTAATCAACCGCAAATATAACTTTGTCGTTTATACAAACACTATGGAAAACAAAGTTATTTTGGTAAATGAAAAAGTGATAGTGATATTTGGATAGGTGAAGATAAAGGGTATGTTAAGTGTTAAGGCTGATGCTAGTAATTAATAAACGAACACGGAAGCAATATAGCAATAAAGATCAAACAATTAGATTAAGTGCGAGTCCCGTAAGGGTCCCGTAGTTCAGTTATCCTTATAACATACCCTTTATCTTCACTTAACCAAATATCAGGTTCGCTTTTTCATCACCAAAAATAACTTTGTTTTCCATAGTGTTTGTATATACGACAAAGTTATATTTGCGGTTGATTACAATTAACTTAAATTTAAAATAGCTATGAGCACTTTTTGATAGGCAAGTTATTATAGGCATATTTGTTTATAAATTATATTACATAAAAAATACGTCTCATCTGGTTATCAGATCGGTGAAGGTCGATGTTCCACGTCTCCTCTACTATACGGATCATTCCCACTAGTTCTATTGAATACCCTTGTAAAAACATACATAGAACTAGACTGGGACATTTCCTATTACTTATCCCATTAGTTCTGTTCTCCTCATCAAGTTGTGCTTATAGAATTAGGACAGTTCTATCATAGAATTGTTCAATACTACTACTATACTGGGCATGATCCCACAAAATAGTAGAACTTGAAATTAACGAACTGAAATTAATAAACTAATTACACAACAATATTATCTGGGAGTACGGTTAAGCTTTGAAAGACCCACCATACCCCCTGGGGTACTGCCAGGGGTACGGTGGGTCGACAGCGAAAACTGTGCAGTACAATCTACTTAGTTGTTTAATACTAAAAGGAGAAAAACAAGAACAAGTGAATGGACTTTGATCATCCGTCAATGTTTGTAACTTACATATGATTTTGTATTTCTATAATAATAATATATTGTGTTGATTCAGCCTCAAATCACTTTTATGACTTGACAAAAACACACATCAGTATTTTATTATTACGAATGTCCCATCTGGATACTTTGTTTTTTAGTCTTTGAACACGCACAATACTGCTTCTCTTTTACACTCGCTAAATGGCAATTTTTAATTCACTCTATTATTTGTGATACTGAATTTATTATAAATTGAAAATAAAACTTTGTAATATTGTAATACTCATGAATTAGAAGTGATTCCATAACTTTTAGTCATTTTCCTACTATACTTTAACTACTTTGGCAAAATCTCATTACAAACGACGGCATTTTTAAATGTAACGTTCTCACACGCGAGTAAAAGAGCGAGCGCTTCCGACCGCAGCGCGTACGCGACTAAAGCCAAATGAGACATTTAGAAAAAAAAAGTTTGTCTTGAATTTGTCAGTTTTTAATATGCCACTTTTGAAGTTCGCATAACTCATCTACGGTTTTTTTACGCTGCGCTGTGGCACACGCACACACGAAACCCCCCCTACCCTCCCCCCGCTCACTCGCTGACGCCACCGCCGTGTTTTTGTTTTTGCGGGGGGTGAGGTCGAGCTACGCACTGTACTGCAACCTCGCCTTAACCTAATTTATGAATCATTATTACTAACTATATAAAGGAGTCAATTATTTCAATAAAGAGCAGTATTCTATCGTCATTCGTGAGTTTAATTTCTTGTCACCTCGCTCGGTATTGCATGGCGACATTGGCGACCCTGCCAGTGCTGCCCTTGGGCAGCGCTTGGCGTGATATATAATTATTATTAAAAAGAGAACACTAACACTAACGAAGAAATGGCGTGAATTTGGACATGAAGAAATTAATGAGCAAACAAAACATCAAGAATCAAAATAGAAATAAATTACTTACTGAAGAAAAATTTAAGCTAAATGAAAATGAGATATACTGGAAATGGAGAGATTTTTATGAGATGAATTATATTTGCTGGGAGCCGGGAGATGTTCGAGTCGGATGATGGATTTTGCTGGGCGCTGTGAGATGAACGAGGCAGATGATGGATTTTGCTGGGCGCTGGGAGATCAACGAGGCAGATGATGGATTTTGCTGGGCGCTGGGAGGTGAACGAGGCAGATGATGGATTTTGCTGGGCGCTGGGAGATGAACGAGGCAGATGATGGATTTTGCTGGGCGCTGGGAGATGAACGAGGCAGATGATGGATTTTGCTGGGCGCTGGGAGATGAACGAGGCAGATGATGGATTTTGCTGGGCGCTGGGAGATGTTCGAGTCGGATGATGGATTTTGCTGGGCGCTGGGAGATGAACGAGTCAGATGATGGATTTTGCTGGGCGCTGGGAGATGAACGAGGCAGATGATGGATTTTGCTGGGCGCTGGGAGATGAACGAGGCAGATGATGGATTTTGCTGGGCGCTGGGAGATGAACGAGGCAGATGATGGATTTTGCTGGGCGCTGGGAGATGAACGAGGCAGATGATGGATTTTGCTGGGCGCTGGGAGGTGAACGAGGCAGATGATGGATTTTGCTGGGCGCTGGGAGATGAACGAGGCAGATGATGGATTTTGCTGGGCGCTGGGAGATCAACGAGGCAGATGATGGATTTTGCTGGGCGCTGGGAGGTGAACGAGGCAGATGATGGATTTTGCTGGGCGCTGGGAGATGAACGAGGCAGATGATGGATTTTGCTGGGCGCTGGGAGATGAACGAGGCAGATGATGGATTTTGCTGGGCGCTGGGAGGTGAACGAGTCTGGTGATGGAATTTGCGAGGCGCTGGGAGATGTTCGGGTCAAGAGGACTCCGTATCTTCTACGATGAATAAGGTTGACAACTGAAAGGCAAGCTAAGGAGAAAGAAAAGGTATTCAACATAATATATCTATTCTTTTTTCTCCAAAGGCACATAATTTTTAAAATCTAGCCAATACAAAATTTATATATATATTTAAAATACTTATTTTTATTTCAATCGATTTTATTTTTTATTAGATAAATTTTAAATACACCTCTGCCTACCTCTTTGGGGTTATAGGCGTGAGACTATGTATGTACAGTCCATTCACAGTTATTTTACCTCTGACAGATGTCGGTGTTTATTTTCTTTATGTTGGAATTGTACTCTGTGATGACAGGAATGTAAAATAGGGTTACCCGTCCATAACATTTTACCCAATACTAGAGGACGCCAGCAGCTACGCCTGCATTTTTTTTAAATTTACCCGTTTTGGTCGATCCCGTGGGAATTTCGGGAAATCCCTTCTTAGTGCACCCCTACGGTCCCCAAGGAACATACATGCCAAAATTCAGCTTCCTGCGTCCAAAAGTTTCGGCTGTAGCGTGTCTGTCAGTCAGTCAGTACCGCAAGGATTTTATATATTAAGATTAGTGGAAATGCTTCAAAACATTCAAATGCTTGAAGCTCATGGCCGCAAAGTGGTTAGATTACCGCCATACCACTGCGAACTAAACGCAATTGAACTTATGTGGAGTCTCATTAAAATGCGAGTCACAAGCAAAAATTTAGGACAATTGGCAACCAACATTGTGAATTTAGCTGAAGAAGCTTTTCAATCTATCACTGCAGAAGACTGACAAAAACAATGCAAACATGAGCGCCACATTGAAGACAAGCTTCGTGAAACAGATGGGTCTTCGGATGCTGAAATGGACAGGTTCATAATAGAATTAAATTCTGAGTCTGATACAGAATATGACAGCAGTTACGAATCATCATAACATTGGCAGTCCACATGGATCATTATTACAGACTCACGCCTGTTTCCATGCAGGGGTAGACAGAGGTGTAATATTACACCCACATCATTCTTATTCAAAATAAATATGAAAACTAAATTTGCAGTTTTTGTATTTGATAATTAGAACCTCACGTTGGCGTAATTATGATGCGTTTACCTTTATATATTAAAAAGACAACATTTTTATTATAACTACTTATCTTCATAGTAAATTATTTCGTAAGAAAATAAATGTACATGCATATAGCCATGCCAATATCAAGAGCTTTTGTTACAAACATTACTTCCAAATATTTAATACGATCGCTTAGGCAATAAAAAAATAAGTACATTTTTAGCAATAATGTATATTTAAAATGGGAGTATTATATACCAAATATAGCAACACAACGCCCAGGTTGGCCAATCTAACAGCTAGAGGTAAAATAACTGTGAACGGACTATATGTATGTAGATAAATTTTGTTAAAGCTCTTATAAAGGAACTGTTATTATTAAAATGTAAAATCATTTTTTTTTATTTGATAATTCGTTTGCTCATTTGAAATATTTTTTATTATTTTTATTTAGAAGAAAATTAAGTAACTAATTATATTATCGTCTTATTTTATGTTTACATTCGTTTTATAAAAGGTTCGCTCATGACTATGGTAAATGAACGTAAAAGATTATTTAATGTAATAAATTGTAAATTCCTAAAATAGCCGGTTTTTTTTGTGAAAAGGTAAAAAGTCTATTTTAATAAGTAATGAGTTATTCAATCGGTTTCTAATTATGTCAATAATTATATCAGTTTTATTTTATTTTCTAAAGATGTTTGAAATGCTTGACTATCCCTATACATACAATATAACATGTATTACAGTTTTATGAGTTAAAGTTATTAATTAAATCGATAAAAGCAAATTTAAATGTAATAAAGGAATTAAGGGAATATTACTTATAGTGAATTCTATTTTTAGAATCAAGTTTAGAATCCAATAGATATGATGCACGTGTGCAAGTATGCGATGCATTCTTAGGTCTCGAAATTCAACACCGTTTATTACTGAGAACGACACTTTGTTTATAATTAGATTATCTTGTAATGAATGACTTGTAACAGTTTGAAGTACCTATATGATTAATGTTTTATTTAAAAGTTTTGATATTGTAATACGCATTTGATTTTTATGGTTTGAGAGATATATTTAATTATGAGTATGGCATTTTAATTTAAGAGATTATGGAATGGAAAGGATTAATTGATGGAAATGGCTTTTGATTAAAGTAATTAGATGGTTTTGTTTGTATACACGTATAGATTTATAGTAAGTAGGAAATGATTTTGTTTACAAGGTTCAAGTACGCAAAGGACAGATCACCAATAGCGACAGAACTCTAAAACTCAATTATTCATTTCGAACAAGATTATGTGCAGTGTTATTGAATAAATTAGGATGTATAAATGATAATATGATAAAATGAGGTAACTACACAATGAATAATGATACAGTTAAGAACAGTCCTTCATTTTGATCATGGCAGTAAGCAAGTTCTTCTCCGTGAAAATTGTTGGAGACGTAGAAAAGTCAAACATGGTTCTTAAACATATGTATAGGAGATATAATTATGATGAGATGAATATGATGATTTACATGTAATAAAGAAGTGTACCTAAGTGAGATGTTAAAAAATTACCGGGCTCGGGTCTAAGATATATAAAATATGTGTGCCAAATATATGAAAGTTGTGATTAAATGATTAAGTATATGAACGATAGATAATGAGATAAGGCATGTAGAAGTTGTGATGGAATTAATTAAGGATTTAAATCGTTGAAAAGATAGGTAATGCCACTGAGTAATGTAATTAAAATAAAAGCTAAGGTAAATGTAATGAGACCAATGAAAATGTATCACGTGTGAATGACTAAGAATGCATACGTAAGTAAATAATTTCGTTTTGTAAATATATTGTACTGACTTATATTTTATTGTGAGATTATTTAAATAACATAGCATAATGCCATATTGTCTCTAAGCGACCTCTATATTTTTAGAAAGTTTAACATTTTGATTGATATTCGTTAAAATCTTTACATTGTTTGGTAACAATTTGTTTGGTTTTGGTTTGTTTTTTCTCTCACTGTTTATATGATGTCCCTCGTCTGATATAAAAATAAATGTTTTTCATTTCATTTCATTTCAATTATGAAACATACTTTTATGAAAATTACTACATTTACTTTTTTATACAATTGCAAAATAAGTTTGTGAAATTAATAATATTTTGATCACTTTTAATTACACATTATACGAGTACTTTTGTGAGAAAAATAAGATATGACACCAATATTAATCCAATAGTTTATAAGCCTAATGACAAGATATTGATTAAAAATGAAAATAGAAATAAGCTGACCAGTGTATTTTCAGGCCAGATTTAAGCCCAAATGTAGAAATTTTAGATAATGGTACAATAAAATTAATTCATAAAAACAGAACAAAATTGGAATAAAATATTTTATACAAGTCAAAAAGTGTATTGTTAAAAAAACGTGTATTGTACAATACACTTTTTGACTTTTTGACCATATCGGGTCATTAACCTAATTTATGAATCATTATTACTAACTATATAAAGGAGTTAATTATTTCAATAAAGAACAGTATTCTATCGTCATTCGTGAGTTTAATTTCTCGTCACCTCGCCCGGTATTGCAGTATGTATGTATGTTCCGTTTTCACGCTAGAAGTAGAAGTTTGTACGGCACAAATTTACGTCTTGGAAGCAAGAACGCATGCGCTAATAATTGAGTGCTGCGCATGTGCTATCGCATATCTGTCAATACTGTCACATCATGCATAATGTCATATTGTGCATGGTGATTAAATTGTTCACATCAGAGAGGTTGGACGTTTAGACTAGAGAGAACATGCTCGCCATATTTCCTTATACCGAACGTGCAACACGATTATGTCAGTTGGACTTAGTTGGTTAATCATAACGTCAAATTACGCGTCTCATTTAAAGAGGTATAGACTCCTTACAGACTCATATCTTTGACTGCATTCTCTAAATAGCCGTGCTGTAAATACCATCATTAAGGAGTGATGGGCTTTGACAGTGAAAAGAGATATCGATGTTTTTTGAATGAGGGATAAATACGGAAACAAACTATCGGACATGAATGTAAAACTGAATCGTACCCGCAAGCTTCGGCGTGGCAGTCGGTTGCACTCACGCCAACTGGGTTGTCAAAGTAGTTCACTGCTGTACTAATATTTACATAAAGGCGAATCATTTGTGCTGGCGGATCACAAATCGGATTACCTATAGCTCTAAAAAAATCGATCAGTGTCCAACGTAAGCGATAGCAAGCAACGTGATATGATGCGACGCACACAAATTGCCAAAACCCGCCGCATTAGCCAATCTGGTATAATTCGTCTAAGTGACAGTTTCTTAGCATGTCATCGCAACGCATCGCTCATTAGTTTATGAATACTTTTTGTCAATAGATTTTATGGCTAAAATGAACAATTTAACACGTGAAATTTTTTAGTACTGTCTGTCTGGCAAGTCATTGCAAAGCACTGTCCGGCGTCGACAGCAAAAACTGTACTTCTACGGCTTAAATATATCGACACATACTTAAGTTAGACATTAACCAAAAATATTTATCGATAAATCATCACTGTTACGAACAACACTCGGTTTCCTAACTCTATATTTTGTCTACTGTTTGCCTACCACGACGCTGCTATAAGAGCGTGCTGCTAAACCTATCGACAGCTCTTTCTATCATACTGCATGTGCCATTAGAAAGAAGATATCAAACATAGCAACCGCTGTTGTTATTTAGTGTTACTTCTATGACTTAAGGTTATATTTCTTTGGTTCACATATACAAACTAATAAATTATATGCTACGCTTAAACGGCTGAAACGATTTTCCCTACTAATATTATAAATGCGGAAATGTTTATAGATATACATAATTATGTTAGATATATGTTAATTGGACATGTATTAGAACATGGCTTTGACATTTGATTGTATGCAAGGTGATGTTATTATGTACCTTTCGATAGATAATGTCATGGATACTGACTGAGTTACTTTGTACCCTATAGAGTTTCTGAAGTCTTTAGAATAAAAGAGTGCCTTCACACAAATTGAGACAAAGTAGATTTGTGTTAACCCGAATTTAACGCGCGCGAAGCGGCGGGCAAAAGCTAGTGTGCCTATATAATGACTCACACTTCAAGTATAGTCCGTTCACAGTTATTTTACCTCTAGCTGTTAGATTGGCCAACCTGGGCGTTGTGTTGCTATATTTGGTATATAATACTCCCATTTTAAATATACAGTGTTGCTAAAAATGTACTTATTTTTTATTGCCTACGCGATCGTATTAAATATTTGGAAGTAATGTTTGTAACAAAAACCTCTTGATATCGGCATGGCTATATGCATGTACATTTATTTTTCTTACGAAATAACTAATTTCCTATGAAGATGAGTAGATATTTATAATAAAAATTTTGTCTATTTAATATACAAAGGTAACTAATCACATCATAATTACGTCAATGTGAGGTTTTAATTATCAAATACAAAAACTGCAAATTTAATTTTCATATTTATTTTGAATTAGAATGATGTGGGTGGGTGTAATATTACACCTCTGCCTACCCCTTCAGGGAAACAGGCGTGAGTCTATAAGAAGGATCCAATGGCCAATTTTATGATGATTCGTAACTGCTGTCAGATTCTCGGACTGCCAATGATGATTCGTAACTTCTGTCAGATTCCGTAGCAGACTCAGAATTTAATTCTATTATGAACCTGTTCATTTCAGCATCCTTAGACCCATCTGTTTGACGAAGCTTGTCTTCAATGTGGCGCACATGTTTGCATTGTTTTTGCCAGTCTTCTGCAGTGATAGATTGAAAAGCTTCTTCAGCTAAATTCACAATGTTGGTTGCCTCTTGTCCTACATTTTTGCTTATGACTTGCCTTATAATGAGACTCCACATAAATTAAATTGCGTTTAGCTCGCAGTGGAGTGGCGGTAATCTAACCACTCTGTGACCATGAACTTCAAGCATTTGAATTTTTGAAGCATTTCCACTAATATTGGGTAAAATGTTATGCACGGGTAACCCTATTTTACAATACCTGTCATCACAGAGTACAATTCCAACATAAAGAAAACAAAAACCGACATTTGCCCGAGGTAAAATAACTGTGAACGAACTGTAAAGTAAAGGTCAAGGTCATCAGTCTGACCTTTACCTCAGAGCTTGCTTGATAACTTGCGACACAGTTTTTGTGCATAGCACAATATCTTCGGTCTTATTATTCCTATAAAAATAATAGTAATGGAATGCAGTTTTTCACTATCCTTTTATTAAAACTAGAGGTCGCCCTGAGGTCGAAATTCGACCATTATATATTAAATTATGAAACTGTCAAAGACTACAATCACAGACTTCGCCGCACAATAAAAATAAAGAAAACTTATGTAATTACTGGAACGGCTATTGAATACTTTTCTTAGTTATAAAACTCTGAAACAGATGTTAACTTAAAGACTTTAACTTTTAAAAATGACATTTTCTTGCTTCCATACTTCTTGTTATCTAATTAGGTAAAAGTTTCGAAATACGTCGCCATTTTTAGGGGTTATGAGTGATTGAGGGAGGAGGAGGGGAGGTCTTAGAATCCCTCCCCCCCTCACCATTTTCACTTGCCGGAAATACTTGGATTCCTCTGAAAAAAAATATCTCCAAACATCGGTGTGTATCGCACTGCCAACTTCCACATTCTTCACACTAGTTTAATAAACTAAGGTTGACGGAGCCCTGATTCGCAGGGCTCCTATTTTCGGGTTAAGGGTCAAAAGAGAACCTAACATAACCTATTTAGTTAGGTACTTATTACAGTCGCACCTAGGCACTCGAAAGCAATGATGGCAATGACGCACAAATTTGACATTAGCTGTTAATATCATCATTCCAAGATGGCGGGTTTGCGTTTCGTTTAACGTTTTTCACATAAAACCTAAAAATGACATTTGTAAAACTGTACTAAAGTATAAAAAACTACATTTCGTTTTGCATAATTGCCGAAGTATTTAAGAATTTTTGGAAATAAAATTGTTTAAAAATATTTAGACGCAGCTCCGGCAGCCAAAATTACTTTTAGGGGATTAAAACTAGCTGCCTTAAGCTCCCTACGCCACCAATACCCTCAAATTCAGGTGACTCGTTTCGAAACCCAACCCTCTCTAATTATTTACTCCTTTCTCTTTCATCCATATCAGATCCTCACACAGTGGATGAATGTTTTCCTTGGCCTGATCTTCCTTTTCGTGCCTCTACTGTCATATTCACATATTCACACTGTCTATCCATTTTTTCTTTTGACACCTTCTTACTTTTCGTCCCTCTTCTATCGAATTCATCTAAGACTGCACGGTTGGCGAAGGCGTTTAAGCGGCCGCCTCGTCGCCTGACACTGCGCAAGTATTGTGGTTTCTATAGGTACCCACACGAGACAATACTTGTGTAATCCATGAATTATTGTTTCTAGTGTGTACTTTGTGTCAGTTGATTGTATGTGAAAACCCCCGCCACAAAGGATTTATTCTTAGTGCAAAAGTTGTCTCTTAAAGAAATAAAAAAATATTTGCTTGTGATAAGTGGGCTCTTTAGAGGATGGCGACACCGAGAAAATAATCAAAAGAGGGTCTTGGAAAGAATAAAAGTAGAAAATCTGCAAGAGAAAGATGTGAAAGATGAGTATAAACGAAGATTGATAGCAAGATTTGAGAGGTTCGATGGCATAAATGATATGGAAGAATTATGGCATTCCTTTAAAGAAGAGGTAGTATGTGTAGCTTCTGAAGTATATGGTGTGATCAAGAGAAGGAAACTACGAAAGGTTAAGAATACATGGTGGGACAAGGATGTACAATCAGCAGTATCAGAAAAGAGGAAAGCGTGGATAGATTGGTTGGCTGCCAGAGCAAATGAAAGAATGGGAAAGGCAACGAGTGATGACATAGATGAAGCAAGAAAGGAGTTTGTTAGGTCTAAAAGAATAGTGAAAGAAATGGTTAAAAGGAAAAAGGTGGAAAAGAAAGATGAGTTTGATAGTAGATTATCTGACGACTTTCGGAGAAACATTTAAGTTTTTCTGGAAATCTGTTCGTGCAGTTCGAGGAAAAACTCAATCCTCAGAATACACAGCAATCCGAGACAAGAATAGAAAGATACTGAATGGTGAATCGTGTGTGCTGAAGAGATGGAAAGAGTATTTTGAAGGATTATTTGAAAGAACGACGACAGAGACATCAACAGGTGAAATTAATGGTAATGATAGCAATGATGAAAGCGATATTGGCGTGGATGAGATTTTGAAGGCACTGTCCAGAATGAAATTAGTTAAGGCTGCAGGGTATGATAGGATTACAGTCGAAATGCTGTAGGCTTGACAGGGCATCATAGTTAGTCAGCTGCAGCGTTTATTTAACTTGTGCTGGAGCACCGGCCGAGTAACTGATGACTGGGCCACAGCAGTAGTTGTGCCTCTTTATAAAGGAAAAGGCTCGCAACAAGACTGCAAAAACTATAGAGGCTTTTCCTTGCGATGCATAGCCGAGAAATTTTTGGCCAAAGGTCGAAAGGTCTACTGCGTATTCGTGGATTTGGAAAAGGCTTACGATAAAGTGGTGAAGAATGAAATGTGGTCGGTACTGTCAATGTATGGGGTGAACAGCAGCCTCATTCGAGCTCTGAAATCCCTTTATGAGGATTCTAGAGCTTGTGTGAGGATAAACGGGGCATACACTGACTGGTTTACCATCAACACAGGTGTTAGACAGGGATGTGTAGCGTAGCCGTGGCTGTTCAACCTCTTCATGGACAGTTGTTTGCAAGATTTCAAACATAGTGATTGTGGATTAAGGATGAATGAGTTACTTGTCGAATGCCTCCTTTATGCTGATGATCAGGTTATACTTGCGTCTTCAGCGGAGGAGTTGCAGGAGATGGTAACAATCATGCAAGGTGCGTTAGAGAGGAAATGAATGAAAGTGAATGTAAGTAAAACGAAAGTAATGGTTTTTGAAAAGGAGGAATGCGTTACGGCTTGTAATGTTATGATCGATGGACAGCGAGTGGAGCAAGTGAATGAGTTTGTATATTTAGGCACGCTGTTTACAAGAGATGGTAAGAATGTAGAAGATATTGAAAGAAGAGTTAATGCAGGTAATAGAGTGAATGGAGCTCTGAAGGCTTTTATGAATAGCCAAAATGTGTCCAAAAAGGCACGTTTGGCTGTGCATAGAGGGGTTTTAGTACCTACTCTTATGTATGGTAGTGATAGTTGGGTATGGCAGAAGAGTCATGAAAGTAGAATAAATGCTGTAGATATGAGAGCACTGAGAACTATGTGTGGTGTCTCTCTGACTGACAGAGTAAAGAATTGTGTGATAAAAGAGTGTTGTGGGGTAAAAGAAGATGTAGTGACAAGCATCGAGAAAGGTATGCTAAGATGGTTTGTCACGTGGAGAGGATGGATGTCGAAAGACTGACCAAGCAGATATATAAGGCAAGTGTGGAAGGGACAGGACGAAGGGGAAGACCTAGGCGGACGTTCTCTGGCCAGATTGGAGACATCCTAAAAACAGGACAGGTGAGAAGTACCTTGAACAGAAGAGCATGCATGAGGAATCTGATGGGAGTGAATGAAGCAAGAGAGATATGTCAGGATCGTTGCAAATGGCGTTCCGTAGTCTCTGCCTACCCCTCCGGGAAACAGACGTGAGTCTATGTATGTGTATTTATGTCGCTTGTTTACCTTACACATATAATCTCTTTGCATAACATGTCCATATCAAGCCAACCGATATTTTCCTTCACTTTTAGACTATCGGCACCACTTTCAGACTTCCGCTTACATACTCATTCCTTGTTATTTTGTCCATTCTCGTTACTTCACACATTCATGGTAGCATTCTCATCTTTGCTGCAATGCACCAATAATAATCCTTCTGGCACCAAGAAAAAGAATCAAAATTTATAAACCTAATTATTGTGAGGTTTTTGGAGCATGTTAAGAAGTCCTAAAAAATATTGATAAAAATTTATAATAGCCCACAGCTGGAAAAATTAATGTCCGTCACAGCGGACATTGCCTAATACTTGGCAATGAATGTTCAGATATTTATGTCCGCTGCAGCGGACATTGCCAAATTACGGCAAAATTTAAATAAACATTAGTTTTATGTTTTTTTATTCATAAAATAATACAAAAATTAAAATGAGCAATTTAAACATTTTTACATTATATTTCATGAGATTATATTTTGAATTGACTCAAAATCGGTATTCTGCTACACAATGTCATTCTATTCTAATTTCGATATATTCAATTTAATGTCAAATATCCTGACATGAGTAGGTATTGCCATTAATGAAATAATTAACTTTATTGCTGGTAATTTGATGTTACAGCGTTGCCTATGATTTGTTTTTTATGTAATATGCCCGCAAGTACGCTCTCAAATTTTATTTCAATTTAACAGTTCCTTACGATCTGGTAGATGTTTCGGGAAATCTCTTCTTAGTCAGGGACCGTAAGGGTGCAGCATACGGTCCTCGAGGAACGTACATGCCAATTTTTAGCATCTTGGGCCCAGTAGATTCGGCTGTGTATTACTGTTAGTCAGGGAATTGTGAATGAATTTTATATATACAGATGATACTACCTAGCAGTGCAATATGGCAGTCTATAATACTAACCAGTACCATTTTAGTAAATGAATTTATTCGTTGGATTGTGAGAGATTTTTTGATACATAATCAATAATGTTACGTACGATTTGAAATCGAACATTTAAAATATGGGTGTTTTGAATATGTGTATTTACAGTTTGACGTTTGTCTTTGTACAAAAATATATTTAGCAGAATACCGTTTATGTATTGTTCAACTCTCAATATATTCGCAATATCATTTCAATGTCTCTTAATTTAGGAGAATACCATTATGACGTAAATATGACACTGACATCATATCGAAACTGCATTTTGAACAAATATAATTAGCAGAATTGGGCCCTTGGTTATCAGATGTATCTATAGTTAGATTAGCATGCAGGAGAAAATAGCGGGCTGGTAGAATTAGTACGCTCATCATGCAATTCAGTTTCCGAATCGGATATTTTGCTACATCGGAAGGTGCATGTTCATTCGGCACTAATGTTATAATTTGACGAGTGCAATTAGACTGCTAACAAAGTAAAAATAAACAAATTCAGCACCAAACCCAAACAAGCAAAAGCAAACTCAATTTCGCGTTGTCCGCCACAGCGGACATAGTAATAATGTACTATTTTTCTATGCAATTGGCAATGTTCGCGGTGACGGACAGAACACTTTAGTCACAAAAAACACAATGAAAATGAAAAGAAGGGTATATTATTTTGTTTTGTATTATAACCTATAATATTTTGTTTAGTAAATAAGCCTAAATTTTCCATGCATTTATTCACAAAAAGGGGAAAAATAATAATAAATACCTTGAGCAAAACAGGTGGTCGCCGTTTCGTAGACATATTGTGTCAAAACTGACATATGCAGTGTTCCAATTCCAACCATCATAATATTTTTTTTTCTATTACTTTATAGTAGGTATACATAAATATTTAGTCGATTACCAATTGATGGATATCAAATAAAAAACTAACACGATTTCTTTTAAATGTATGTCCGCCACACCGGACTTTATCAAATTTAGGGTAAAGCACCATATCAGCCAAACCACGTCCACTGCTGGACATAGGCCTCCTCCAAGGTTCGCCACACAGACCGGTCTTGAGCCGCCCGCATCCAACCGCCTTCCGCGATCTTGACGAGATCGTCGGTCCACCTTGCGGGGGGCCTACCTCTGCTGCGTCGTCCGGTACGTGGCCGCCACTCCAGAACCTTTCTGCCCCAACGGCCATCGGTTCGGTGTCTGCGACTTTGGTTCTACTGCGGATCTCCTCATTTCTGATTTGATCTCGCAGGTAAACTCCAAGCATAGCTCTCTCCATCGCCCTCTGAGTGACATTGAGCCTTCTGATAAGGCCCATAGTGAGCGACCACGTCTCTGATCCGTAAGTCATCACTGGCAACACACACTGGTCAAAGTCTTTCGTCTTGAGACACAGCGGGATATCGGACGAGAAGATATGTCGTATCTTCCCGAACGCTGCCCAACCGAGTTGGATTCGACGATTGACCTTCTCGAAGTTGGACCTACCTAATTGGACTACTTGTCCCTGGTAGATACACTTGTCGACAACTTCGAGCGTAGAGTTCCCAACCTGAATAGAAGCAGGTACAACATGGACGTTCGACATGATTTTCGTCTTGTCCATGTTCATCTTAAGACCTACTTGTTGGGAGACTCTACAGAGGCCATCGAGCATTGTGCCTAGGTCTTCCATAGTCTCAGCCATGACTACAATATCGTCTGCGAATCGAAGGTGAGTGATGTACTCGCCGTTGATGTTGATGCCGAGTCCATTCCAGTCCAAAAGCTTGAAAACATCCTGCAGCGCAGTGGTAAACAGTTTCGGGGATATGACATCCCCCTGTCTCACCCCTCGCTGGAGTTGAATAGGTTTCGAACTCTGGTCCTGGAGGCGGATTGACATAGTGGCGTTTTCATACAAACACTTCAGCACTTCGATATATCGGTAGTCAATCCGGCACCGTTGGAGAGACTGTAGCACCGCCCAGGTTTCGATCGAATAGAAGGCTTTCTCATAGTCCACAAACGCCAAGCATAGGAGGCTGGAAGTCGTCTAGCTTACTCTCTAGACCATTCGTGATGACCCTCGAAAACAGCTTATAGACGTGGCTCAGAAGTGTGATGGGTCTGTAGTTCCTTAAGAGGGTTTTACCCCCTTCTTAAAGAAAAGCACCACCAAACCTCTCTGCCACGCCTGTGGCGTTTTACCCTCGAGAATGACGAAATTAAATGGCTTCCGAAGGGCTTCTACAGCGGGTGTGCCGCCGGCCTTCAAAAGCTCACTCGTAATTCCATCATCACCCGGCGACTTGTTGTTTTTGAGATGTTTGAGAGCCACACTAATCTCGTGCACGCTGTCCGGGATATCTTTGGTATAGTGTCGGGTCAATCCAGCTCTAGAGTCTGACGCTGGAGTACTTGCGGGTTGTTGCGTTGTCGTGTATAGCTGTCCATCGAAAGGTTCTTTCGATCTCCTCCAAGAGCTCAGGCTTGGACAATACGATTCTGCTATCTTCAGTCTTCAGCTTTGTCAGCCGACTCTGTCCAACAGACAGATCTCTCTGGAACACTTTGAATCCCTTATTCTGCTCGATCACCTCACGAACACATTTTGTGTTGTATTGGCAGAGATCGCGAGTCAGAGACTTAGAGATCTGTCTGTTGAGGTGCCGATATTTCGGCATGTCGTCGGAGGATAGCAGAAGCATCTTGCGCCTTTCCTCTAACAGCTCGAGGGTCGGACCCGATATCTTGCTGGTTCTCTTGCTTTTCTGGGGCTTAAAGAATTTAGCCCCTGTTGTATGGACAGCATCCACGAACCCGTTACTTTACTCGTTCATATCTACGCATTCGCCCAGGCATTCGAAACGGTTCTTGGGTTCGAGCTGAAAGCTCTCGGGGTTTTGGATATGAACCGGTGCCGGTCGGAGCGTGGACATTATCAACCTCGACCGTTCGAGGCTTGTACAGATATTCAATGTGCCTCTTACTATTCGGTGATCGCTCCCCACTTTAAGCGAATTAATCACGGAGACATCATTGAATATCTGCCTCTTCGTCGACATGATAAAGTCAATCTCATTTTTGGTGGCACCGTCTGGACTTACCCAGGTCCACTTGCGGGATTCTCGCTTCTTGAAGAAGGAATTCATCATGTAGAGTCCTTCCTTCTCCATAAAGCTAGCCAGCAAGCGACCCCGGGAATTCCGATGCCCATATCCAAATTGTCCCACTCACAGCTCATCACCGTCGCGTTTGCCCAGTTTCGCGTTAAAATCTCCCATGACCACGGTGTAATGGGTTTTGAAGCCATGTATAGCCCGAGATATATCCTCGGACATGGCTTCTCATCGGGGTGCGTCGAGGTCGGAGCGTATACCTGTATGACCTTCAGCGAATACCGCTTGGATATTCTGAGTATAAGGTACGCTACCCTGCTCGACACACTCCCGAAGTCCCGATATTTACCACGTTGGCCACGAGAGATTTGTGGACGATGAACCCGACACCACCTTGGGACTGTTGGTCGCCCTCCCGGTAGAAGAGCAAGTTACCGGAATTCAAAACTATCGAGTCCTCCCCCTGTCTTTGGACTTCAGATAGGCCTATTATATCTTCTTCCAGCTCGACAATCTTCTCGTCGGTCCGCAGTGTGCGCGTGTTCAGTGTTGCCAGGGCCAATTGTCGTTGGTGGTGGTAGCCCGATCTCTTCCGCAGATTCTTCGCACCCCTTGCCCCGCCGTTACCATGGCCGCTACCATAACCAGGACTAGCGGGGCCGCCGAGGAGTAGGGGCCGGTTTTTATTGATGTGGTTCATGTTTGGGGGGATTTTCCGTAATCGCCACGCTTGGCAGGCGTATTGGAGATCGTAGTGGCAGAAGTCTTTAGTGCTGGACGCTGCTGCCCATCTACCATCTTGGGATTTACTTCTGCCAGGTTCGGATGGTTTGACTGCCATCTTTCGGTTGACTGCTTGCGCTGGGGGAGATACTATGACGAGTATCTACTCGTCATAGTAACTCCTCCAGTGGGCGGTGGGGTCGTCACGTCCCGACGCCGCTGAAGGGTTAATGTCCTGTAGGTAATACATACTATATTTTTCCATATCTACCTATTCCTCCTCCTTTATAAAATTAACATTCTCAAGGAGAATTAGCGTCAGTCAGGCAGCCGGCTAGTAAAAACACAATCATGCCAGAGCCCTATTGCAGTATGACCATTTGCAAGTACTATAATATACAAAGATTTAAATTATGAGAAACACTGAAAAGTCTGAAAACTTACAAATACCAGCGATCTCACATTGATACATTTAAAACCAACAGATGGCAAATGTATTATTTTACGCTAATTCATAATTAGCTCAATACTTGCGCATTCATAAATTTTCACCTATAATGGAAGCAAAATTGCAGGTGCGCGGCGGCGTTCTGAATTCAAACTTTAGGACAACTGCAATTAAGATAAATATATTGCAAAAATACAACATTTCTTAGGCAGAATAGGACAAACCTTAAACAAATAGTACATAGGTATCGCCAAAATTCCGTGCTTTTAAAAGTTTCAGGTGCATGCCTTTTTTGGTTCTACTCGCTATTTTATTTACAACAGTACTTCTGCCGTATAGCGAATCCGTCGAGTCCAAGAGTCTGCCCAATCCTCGAATCTTTCGAATTGGGAATCTGCCGAATCACGAAAATCACTCTCGTATACCGAACAAGCGATTTTATTTATTGTGACAACCCTACCAAAATAGGTAACAAAACAAGCTCTTAAGTAGCTTTGTCTCAGTTCGGTTTACTCATGCGGTATAGCTGCGCAGTAATCGAGTATAGGTGTCAGCTTTAGCGGGATACGCGAATCGTGAAGTCCCCACAATTCGAAGCGTGACGCATTCGGCTATGATTGGTTGCAATCGGATAATATGTTCTATTGCATTTGAAATTTGAATTTGTGTTCGAATCTTCCATAAAGTACAGTCACTAAGAAACGCGCCACGCAACTTTAAATTATCTAAATTATCTATTTGATATATTCTGTTGTGTTTTTATTCGCTTGTTGTCGTTTTAGTTACATTTGTTGATTGTTATTTTATACTTAGGTACACCTATATACTCTTATACGTCTGTGATATTCACTTACCATTTTGTTTAATTGTTTGGCATCCACCAAGAATATTCCTCACCTCTACCGTGAATCGATAAGGAAAATGGGAATGAATGTACGTAGATAATATATGTTTACAGTTTTCAACATCTTTTTGCCTAAATATTAGACCTTGGTTCATTACTTTCTTGTCACAATAAACTAAAAGTTAATTTATTAGTCATGGTAACAAAAATATGTATATTGAAATATATATTTTTTGTAAAGATTTTCTGTTTGACTGTACAGTCGCGGTCTGAAAGTGTTTACCACCTTAAGGCTTATAATTGCATGAACACATCAATGACACAAGGACGACGATATTGTACAGTCAACAGCAAAAGTAGATGATCAAAATCAGAAATCAAATATTAATGAACGGAGTTCGCGTCAGAACTATGTGACGTCAAAGTAAATCAAAAGTATGTGATTGTAAATTATACCAATCATTTGCTACTAGTACAGCTGCCATATATTCGTGATCAGTAAAATTCATCAATATTGTATTCGAAATGCAAATTTATATTATTGTACATGACATCCGAATTACAGATTGACATTAAAGAGTTTCGATACTTGGATTTTTGCACTATTCCAACAGAACTCTTCAGAGAGGTTGGACTAATAAGGTTATATTTCTTTGGAACTCTTGCTAACAGTGTGACAAAAGCGCGAAGTAAATATAAATAATGCATACATATATACATAGACTCACGCCTGTTTCCCCGGAGGGGTAGGCAGAGGCATACTAAACGCCCACTTTTCGCCAGTATTTTGATCCCACGTAATAGGGGGCGAGCCTATTGCCGCTTATCGGGATATTTGGTTTGCCAGAGCCTCGTCTGTTGATCGGCAGGTGCACCACTTGCAGGTGAGGTTGGCTTGGGACCCTAAGTTCTTGGTGGGAACCCTATGCACCATAATAACCATAATCACCATAATTTTATCTTAAGTGCATAAATAATGCACTTAAGATAAAATTATCAATCTACCTTCCGGTTTTTATACATACCTATAGAAAAACTATTTGTCACAGACACAGAAAAAGTACAACATAAAAAAAGAAACAAAACGCAAGGCATAGCATTAGCACAGTGTAATAATATCTTTATATTGTGGCATTAGTCTGTGACAGATAGATACACTGTGTACTGTGACAGATATATTGTAGCCGACTAGGCAAAAGCAATCATTGAGTTATAATTTTGTATCGCATCAGCTACTTTTGAACATTTACATAAATGCACAAACATGCAAAGATAGTAATATTTATTGAATTATGGTTTTGTATCACATCAGTTACTTTTGAACATTGACATAAATGCACAAACATGCAAAGATAGTAATATTTATTGAATTATGGTTTTGTATCACATCAGCTACTTTTGAACATTGACATAAATGCACAAACATGCAAAGATAGTAATATTTATTGAATTATGGTTTTGTATCACATCAGTTACTTTTGAACATTGACATAAATGCACAAACATGCAAAGATAGTAATATTTATTGAATTATGGTTTTGTATCACATCAGTTACTTTTGAACATTTGACAGAAGTTACAAAAAAGAAAATACATGACAGATGAAATTAGGTAAAATTATATTGAATATACAAAGACTGCCTCTGTGGACCAGTGACTGCCTCCGTGGTCGGGTGGATAGCGTATGCGTCTGCTGATCGGAAGTCTCGGGTTAGATTCCCGGGTCGGGCAAAAGTGTTACTGGGTTTTTTCCAAACTCTCAGTAGCAACACGGAGTCTGGTGATGTGCCCGGTAGCAATTCATCTGCTTTTCCGTAAAACATAACAAATTAAATTACTGGGGTACTTCAAAAATAAGTATGAATAAATTATTTGCCTCATGATTACGTGGCCTCAGTTTCATCATTTATATTTGATTTTAACTGTTGAGACGGGGGATCTCAGGTAGGATGTCGGGGTTCGAGAGAAACACTGCTAGGCTGAACAGGTTCTTTATTATGTCTCACTACCGCTTACATAGAGTATGACCGAACTAGGTAAGCACTGGCCTGAGCTGGCTGGAGTGTAGACTCCTGCTGCTCTCCGACGCTCGCAGGGTAGCTGCTCGTAGGGTCGCCGATGAGCTGGCCAAGGTGCGCTGCGCAGGCAGCTCTGTGGTCGAGGTTCAGGCTGAGCGGGGTCTCAAGCGGTGCAGCCGATGTGGGCCGAGCGGTCAGGCTCAGGCGTCCGTAGCCTGGCTGTAAGAGCTCATAGGCAGGAACGGAGGCTTGGGTGGCAGCTGGCTAGTAGCGGCACGGCGCCAGCAGCTCGTGGCTTGTAGCCCGTAGGAAGAAGACGGTGCAGTGAGCCCGTAGGAAGAACGTAGCCCGTAGGAAGAACCCCAGCGGGACAGTAGAAGTAGGATAGTAATAATAGTAGGTAGTAATAGTCACTACAACCATCAGCGAGACGGTGTGTAGGGCAAGTGATCGACTTAGATCGCGCACCCATCTTATATAGATATAGGCCTATGACTCACAACTGCCTTTGGCTAGTGAACATGATCTTATTTGGTAATATTGCGAACGGCTAAGCTGGCGTTAAGCGCCTGCGAGATATGATAACGCAATACGTGTAGTATTACGTTACAATGTTCACTAGTTTTGAAATTTTTCTTCAATTCTTAGTTCTGATACGAATTGAGTTTATAACTTTTGAAGTCAAAACTGATCACGAATTAATGGCAGCTGTACTAGTAGTTAATTATTGGTATAATTTACAATCACATACTTTTGAATCACTTCGACGCCACACAGTTCTGACGCGAACTCCGTGCATTAGTATTGAATTTCTGATTTTGATCATCTACTTTTGCTGTTGACTGTACTAGGCAACCAATTTATGATAACATGCGTTGCGTAGCAACTGGTGTCAATAACGATTTATTATTCCACATTTATAATATACGTTCATTTAATTACAAGCGTGATATTTACACTGAAACTAAAATATTTGTAGTCTTCAAATAATGTAATTTTAAACTTGCTATTTACGATTTTGGTATTTGTAATTAATAAGTTTATCAAATGATTTTTACATTGACAGATTATAATGAAAGGGAAGGCGAAAATACGACATCCTGAATATAAAACCTTTTTGAAAAAAATACAATATTTATATCGTCTAGCGTAAGACTGCCTCGTTGGTCTAGCGGTAGTGCATACGACAGCTGACCATGAGGTCTCGGGTTCGATTCGCGGGCCGGGCTCGGAAAATGTTGCTAAGGTTTTCTGTTAAGAATTTCTTAGTGACAAATTATTAGGAATTTCTGTCAAGAAATTCTTAATAATTTGTCCGAAGTTGGCGGTGTTTCACCCCCGTGCATCAGAAAGCACGTTAAGCAGTCCCGGCTGTCATGATCTATGGCAGTCATTAGTGGGAAGTCAGTGCCCTCAAATATAACTACTGACTACTGGTCTAACCTTAGAATGTTGTAAGATGGCAGTCGCTCCGTGTAAAAACTGATATTCAGTCAAATCTCGGTAGACCAGTAATAGCAGGTCCTTGGGCTCTGAAGCGCAAGCTTGGGATGCAACTAAGAAAATGCTAGGGTGATGATGATGATGATATCGTCTAGCGAAAATCAGGGCGCGGTCAGACTGTGAGCAATAATGATAGTGGATGGTATGCTAGTCACGTTAAAGCGCATGCTGATCACATAAGTGAGCTTTTGTTTAGATTATCGCGAATCGAATGTTCTTGAAAGTTCTGGACTGTCACTCGCGTCGACGATCGCAGCGACCAATCAGGCGAAAGGCAGTGCCTCTTCCAGGGAGTGGGATAGAGAGGGACGGAAATATGGTATCGCTCGCACTAGACAAGCGTGGAACGATTGATGAAGTGAGCTTTTGTTTAGATAGTACCATTTTATTACAATAAGTAAGTGTTTTTATAATAATATTAAAATACAGAAATTTTACAGCAAAATAAATGCAATTCTGTCATTATGTCAGATTACTTCATCGACCTAAAAATATTCATACTCTTTTTGTTGGAATCGATGACTTACCAATGATTGAAAAGTAATAAGTACTCAGATATAGCATTTTAGACCTTGCTGAACCCAGCGTGACAAAGAATGTAATTTGAAAAGTGGTAAACATTTTTAGACCGCGACCGTACCTGCGCAAACACCTGCATGGTTCAACTTCAGAGAGCACTAGAAGTTTGGCGAAAACTATACATGCATTATTAATCTCTTTTCAGTTTGAACGTCTGTGGGTCCATAACCGTAAACTAAAAAGTAATATTGTATACCTACGTATACGATATTATGCATGTGTGTGTACGAAATCTAAGGTAGTGGTGGTATCGTTTATTTTAATTAAAATCATATATTTCTAATGCATAATATTAGCATTCTGCACACCTTCTATATGTAAGCAATAAATGTGCCAAATTTCATAATCCTGCGTTCGCGCATTTCTCGTAGGGATCACAAAATTTCGCTTCACGTATTAATATATAGATATATAGATGTCAACTAGCTGTTTCCCGCGGTTTCACCCGCGTCCTGAGGGAACTGCTTCGCGTACCCGGTTAATTTATAAGTAGCCTAAGTTACTCCTTGGTACAGTCAGCATCAAAAGTTGATGACCACATTTAGATTTTCAAGATCGCTGTACATCGTAATATACCTAAATTGCTCAACATGACAAGCGCCAGAAATGAATGATTATCATAAAAGGGCATAAGTAGGTGACCGTGACTTTTCAAAAGTCGCTAAGCAAAGTTATGGTAAAAAAGCATAACACCACGTCACCAGTCATTCGGCCAGTACGGCCAGTGACGTCGGAGAACTAAATAAAGGAGGTCGTTACATTTGATAAACTAATGTGATTAATTATATTATGATTAAAGTATTATGAAGTAAATCTATATCTATATAGTTATTATCTTAATATATATATATATATATATTTCGTGTGCGTGTGTATGTCACTGAACTCCTCCTAAACGACTGGACCGATCGTGATGAATTTTTTGTGTGTGTTCAAGGGGACTTGAGAATGGTTTAGATTCACAATTCAGTCCACTGGAAAATGTTTTTACTTAATTTTTAATTTGTAAGTAGTTGTGGATTTTGGAATGTTTCACATTGGAACCGACGGACTGTGCTGCTATCGCAATGTCAAATCTTACAATTAATAATTTCGTCAAGGAGTACATCGAAACCTTACCTGAATAATAAAACATACAAAATAAGGATTTCGAGTCGACAACATATTATATCCGCAAAATTCGGATTGTTGAGTATTTTGTTAAATTCTAATGGTTCTGACAGACAAATCACAGTCGCCATATTGGCCACTCTAGCGAAACGTCACAGATACCGGATAACATTTTGAGTACTACAAAGTCTTAGTACTAAGTAGTTTGTATATGTAAATACTTTTTGCAGTTATATTTCTTCCGCCCAATAAAGGAGATTTGTGTTACCCCGAACATAGATGATATACTATAACTTAACTAGAGAACCCCGAATTTAAGCGAGCGAAGCCGCGGGTAAAAGCTAGTAATATATAAAATTCTCGTGTCACAGTGTTAGTTAAAATACTCCTCCGAAACGGCTGGACCGATTTGTATGAAACGTTGTATGTATATTTGGTAGGCCTGAGAATCGGTCGTAATCTATTTTTCAAACCCCCAAGTCATAAGGGTGGCCAACCTAAAAATTTTTTTTTTATATATTTTGGAAAGTATTTTCATTTTTATTTTTTATTATGTGGCAATAAAAAATACATACAGCTATTAATTTTCAGCCTTTTAGCATCAATCCCTATTTTTTTATAGCCATCTTAGTAATGTATTTATATCATTAGATCAATCTTGTAGTCCACGCCACGCGCATACCAGAGTCAAAAAAAGTCGTTTCTCAGTGTTAGTTACAATACTCCTCTGAAACGGCTGGACCGAGTTGCATAAAATTTTAAACTTATATATTCTTTAGGTCTGAGAATCGGCCTAAGTAATAAGGACGGGCCAACCCAAACATATATTTTTGAAGTTCTACTTTTTTGGGCGCGTTATGAAAAAAATATGAGTCACATTTTAAGATGCGCGCGCGTGTGACACAAAATTCTCACGACATTTTTAATAAAATTAATATGGGTATCATTTTCAGGGGGCCAATTCTGCTATTTTTATATGACATCGATATTATATTTTGAATGGATTTAAAAGCGGTATTCTGATAACCTAATGTCATTATTCATATTAACTCAAAATATTTTTGGTCATTTATTAAAAGTAAGCGTGAACATTCCTATCCTGTAGCCATGAATAATGGGACTGAAACATCTGTGGATGGAGCGGGAATCTGCAATATGTTTGCTGATTATTTTGCATCAGTTTACGATGTAGAGAGCTCACATATGCCTGCATTAAACCAGCATTGCATTGCACTGATTCTAATCAAACTTTGTCGACCGTGGTCTTGGAGCCTAGTACAATTTATAATAAACTAAGACAACTAGATCCTAACAAAGGCGCTGGACCTGATGAAATACCGCCTTTATTCGTCAAAAGATGTGCTAAAGCCCTTACACGACCTCTGTATATAATATTTAATAAATCCTTACGAATAGGAAGGGTTCCATCTTTAAGGAAACTGACCAAGGTCGTCCCAGTGCATAAGAGTGACGAAAATGCTATGGTTCAAAACTATAGACCGATATCATTTACTCTCTACCATGGCTAAAGTATTTGAGTCGCTCGTGTTTCCGGTGATACAGAGTAATTTTAATTGTTTTCTCGCGGATGCTCAATACGGCTTTGTTCGGTCTCGGTCAACAAGTACCAATCTTGCGTCATTTGTTCATGATGTGGTTGGTGCTCTTGATCGCCAGGGTCAGGTGGATACTATCTACACTGACTTCAGTAAGGCTTTTGACAAGGTTTCACACAATATTCTGCTAGGAAAACTATCTGGGTACGGACTGACAGGTTCGTTACTACTATGGCTCGAGTCATACTTAAATGGTCGTAGCTTTCTTGTAGTGGTCAATGGATACAGGTCAAACATGAAACGAATAACATCCGGTGTTCCACAGGGCTCGCATTTGGGGCCTATACTGTTCAATATATTTATTAACGACCTACCTTCATGCTTTAACTTTTCAACACCTTACATGTTCGCAGATGACCTCAAGATTTCGAAAGAAATAAAAACTCTTGAGAACACAGTCGAACTTCAAAGCGATTTGGATAAATTATATCTGTAAGATCTGTTATAATAATATGTCATAATAGTCATAGGTATAAAAATATGATAAGAATGTTTTCATTTACGATTACTACACCATTGCATAGGGTGTAAACCTGTAAAGATGTGTGTATTGATGAGAAATAAATAAATAAATAAATAAATAAAATTGGCTAGTTGGTGTACTTTAAACGGTATGCAATTAAACTGTAAAAATGTTCGATTATAAGATTTACTCGGAAACTGTCACCAATCGCGTTATCATACCATATTAATCGATTTCGATTTATCGATTTATTTATTCGATTTTATTTATTTTATTTATTTGTTTCACAAGCAAGCATAACAAAATTATGTACAATTTTAAATGAAAACATATAGTTAGCTACAATATATGTTCGGCTGGTACCTAAAATAGGAGAACCTGAGCCATAAGTACCAGCAACCTTCTAATGACACAATACAGAACTTACATAATAAAGCATTGAGACAGTTTTAATATAAATATTGTAAAAAAATTGCCAAAAATAAATAAAGAAAAAGAAAAGTAATAATAAGTAGTTTTGATAAACCTTGCATATTAGAATGTGTGTGTGTGTGTGTGTGTGTGTGTGTGTGTGTGTGTGTGTGTGTGTGTGTGTGTGTGTGTGTGTGTGTGTGCGCGCGTGTGTGTGTGTGTGTGTGTGCGCGTGTGTGTGTATGTGTGTGTGTGTGCGTGTGTTAAGTTGTGGGATGGAGTAGATTTTCTGTTTTGTCGTATGATAGTAATGGAAACACACTATACGAAGTGGAAACTGTAAGAGATCTTGGTGTACTCTTAGATAGCAAACTTACGTTTGTTCCACATATAGAACATATAACCAAGAAAGCTTCCAAAATGTTGGGTTTCGTAATGCGTAATGGTAGGGATTTTCGTAGGATCGAAACAAAAATAGTTTTATATAATAGCCTAGTCCGGAGCACACTAGAGTACTGCAGCCAAATTTGGAGACCACACTACGCAGTGCATTGTCTCAGGTTGGAAAGGATTCAAAAACGATTCCTTTGGCATCTGTACCGCAGCTCAGGCTTGCATCACAGCTTAACATCGTACGACCAGAGGCTTCAAAGGTTTCAAATGCAGGCCCTTTCAGCGCGTAGAGACATTCTCGACCTGGTATTTTTGTTTAAATTAGAGTAAGAAGTCAAATAAACTGCCCGCAACTTCTGAACAGGATTGGAATAAATGTACCTTCGAGATGTCCACGCAAGCCCATTGCACCACTTAAAGTTCCCTTTAGAAAAACTGAATTCGGAAGAAACTCCTGGCTGCCGCGTTTATGCCGTTTGTTGAACGGATGCAGTGGGACAATAGACATACACTTTGACTCACTTAAGGTATTCCGAGAGAAGATTACCAGGTCTTTATCCGTGGGTACCGTGACTAGAGGTTGAAATATGACATACATGGATCATTACTTAATGGATCATACACTTATATTTTAATTGGATTATATTATATATTTTCTTCTTTGTTTGTTTGTTGTATATAATATCATTGTTTATGTTATAAATCATTAAGTTGTAATTTATAAAGTGATACTATTATTATTTTATTTTAATTTATTGCTTTATTTTGTATTCTTAAGTTTAGACTGACATTACTGTATTTTAAAATCATATGTTTTTAAGATTATGTAATCGTTTATGAACTGATTTTTAAATATTATGTTTTGACAGATTCAATATTGGACACACTGCATTTCCAAATTTATTTATATTATGTATAATGGTATAATATTTTATTACCAGTTAGTAGTATCACGTGTTGTTATTTATTTGCAATCAAATTAAAACTAACATAGCTAAATGACTATTTACACATAAAATAAAACAATAATTTCTATACTTAAATAACTTAAAATACATTAAAAGAAAAAAAAAAGAAAGGAAAATTAAATTTAGAGGGCGTCATGGCAATCCTCCACATCGCCGTCAATTGGGAGCGTGCCCAGAATGCTGGCAGCATTGCCACGTTGTATGGCAATGCTGATCTTTTGCGTCAAATACAGGCCAGCCTTCTGGTCACGCGAGGCGTCGATCAGTCTCTTTGAGAGATCTCTAAAAAGATATCGCGCACTTGGACCCCATGGTCCCAACGTTTCGACTCCAAACAGCTCAAATACATAATCTCCTATTAGATACATGTATTTGCGCCGTTTGAGAGTCTCCGCTGTAGCTGCAGCAGCGCCCGCACAACCCGCTGTGCTAGGAAGATGAGATGGCGCAAGGGTGTCGTCACAAGTTGCGTCCCACACCAAAGGCCTACACCCAGCTTCCACGGCAGTAAAGACATACCGTCTGGTCTTTTGCCATCGTCGCGTGCCAAGCCCTGAGGTTCAAGTTGGGCTGGAACGCCAGCGGTGACAAGAGCCCGGCGAAGTATGTCATTAAGGTTGGCGTGTCGTGAAATACGACCTGCCATTATGTATAATGATAATTTTAATGAACTGTATTTCTAATTTATTTATTGGTTGTATCATTTTTTTTTGTTTTTTTTTTTCTCTTTCTTTAATTTAAAAAATCTAATTTAATCAATTCTAATTGTACATCAAAATCAATAATTCCCAAGCCCAGGTCATATTGTACGTGCCGTGGCTGCCTTAGAAAGATTATACAACCAATCTAAACGCCTCTTGTATATTCTTAATGTATTGTTGTATAATTGATGGTGGTCCTTAATAAATAAATTATAGTATAATTTAAAATAAACAGTTCGTCGTTGACATATATGATTTCGTTACAATTTCATTCAAATATCTGGTAATTAAGAAGAATACGCTTTTTGTGACGTATTAAGTATGACACTGACATGATATCGAGACTATATTTATTTAGCCGGATTGGGCCCCTGGGCTTTCATGCATTTTGATCACGAAAATGACATCTATTTGGGAATCCAAGATGGCGGACGGGACATTTTTAAGAAAATTAAAATTTTTAAGATAATCATATCACTAGATCAATCATACGCGCCAGACGCATACTGGAGTCAGAAAAACGTTTCACAGCGTTAGTGACACAATTCAGCAATTTCACAGTGTTAGTGATACAATACTCCTCGGAAATTTTATATACCTACTTATATTTGGCAGATCGGAAAATCGGTCGTAATTTATCAATATTTCAAACCCCTAAGTCATAAGGGTGGCCGTCCAAACCAACATCTATTTTTCTTTTTCGGCATAATTTTTTATTTCCATTTATTTATTGTGTGGCATTAATAATACAAACAACCCTTAATTTTCGCCCCTTTAAACACTAACCCCTATTTTTAATAGCCGTATTAGTAGTTGAATCATATCACTTGATCAGTTGTCCACGACAGGTGCAAACTAGATTAAAAATTATCGTTTCACAATACTCCTTTGAAACGCCTGGACCGATTTGCATGACATTTTATATTGTAGCTGCAATATATAAATCTCATAATATTCTTTAGGTCTGAGAATTGGTAGTAATCTATTTTTCAAACCGCTAAGTCATAAGGGTGGTCCAACCTAAATATGTACTTACTTTTTTATTTTTTGGTCAATTTCTTAAGCCCTGATGGATGGATTGATGGAACAAAAAGGAATGAGAAAAAGACCTTAAAAAGGCGATACGGAGTTCACCGGGACAGCTAGTAATTTTATATAATACTTAAAGTCTTTTAAGCTAATACAATATTTTATACTTAGATGATAAATAATTGCAACCGCAATGGTCTACATCCGATACAAAGTGATAATTAAATAGGAATATTATTTTACATTCAAGGGTAAACAATTTTACAAAGAATTAAAACAGATTTTTTGTGAATTTTGAAAATGAGTCTTATATGTATACAGAGGGTCTACCCAAGAGTTTGTTTTTCAAACAAACATCGAGTTTTGCACTCGATCGTCACGGTGACGATAGACTAGTCGACAGGAACAATTTCCATAGATTTTCTAAAAGCGCCTTATCGGATAGTAGCGATCGATAGCGTCCGCTAGGGGGCGCATTTAGGAAATGTATGAAAATTGTTCCCGTCGACTAGTCTATCATCACCGTGTAAATTTCCTACTAGACTGTCAAATAGGGATCTAATTCAATCGTAACTATAAAAATCAAAAGACGACGGTATGAATTTGAAAGGAATCTGCGTGATTTTTGAAAATAAGTCTTATTGCTTTACGAATAAGGTTACAATTCAATCGAACTAAAAAATCAATAATTACGTCGATGGTATAAATTCAAACTGTTGATTCATGTTTTCGGATATTATAACGATCAGCAATTTTTGACAAAATGGTGTTAAGTGACCTTTGACGAGTAGTGTTCAGTTAGTTTTGAACTTGAATGATGTTCATTCAATACTGGCGCCCTTCTTGTTGAGTGATTTATGGGTGATATAATGTTTATTGATTTTGAAAATCTGAATGTGGTCATCGACTTTTGATGCTGACTGTACATCAGCTATCCGCCAGTCTCGTCAAAATCCGGCCAGCCATTCTAGAGATTAGTGAGAAGAAACAGACAGACAGACAAAATCTGTAATAAATTTCATTTCGGTATATTGTATGTACCGTGACTACATCTGAAATTACAGACTACAAGCTGAAATTTTCACAAATTATGTATTTCGGTTGCCGCTATAAAATTTCAGCTTTCTAGCTATCATGGTTTATGAGATACAGCCTGGTGACAGACAGACAGACAGACAGCGGAGGCTTAGTAATAGGGTTCCGTTTTTTACCTTTTAGGTACGGAACCCTAAAAAGCAGTTATTTTAATAAAACTGCTTTTTTATGCATATGGATGTAGACACGGTACATACAATATACCCAAATGACATTTATTACAGATTTTGTCTGTCTGTCTGTCTGTTTGTTCTCACTAATCTCTGGAATGGCTGGCCGGATTTTGACGAGACTGGCGGATAGCTGATGTACAGTCAGCATCAAAAGTCGATGACCACATTCAGATTTTCAAAATCAATAAACATTATATCACCCATAAATCACTCAACAAGAAGGGCGCCAGTATTGAATGAACATCATTCAAGTTCAAAACTAACTGAACACTACTCGTCAAAAGTCACTTAACACCATTTTGTCAAAAATTGCTGATCGTTATAATATCCGAAAACATGAATCATCAGTTTGAATTTATACCATCAACGTAATTATTGATTTATTAGTTCGATTGAATTGTAACCTTATTCGTAAAGCAATAAGACTTATTTTCAAAAATTACGCAGATCCTATGGGTCACTCAGGTATATACATTACTAGCTGACCCAGCAAACTCCGTATCGCCTTTTTAAGAGTTTTTATTTAATTCCTAATAAAAAAAAATCCAAGCCCCTTTTCCAGAGTTACCATTGACTTAGCGCTTAATCTCTTATATACCAGGGTCTATAAATGATGCAAAAACAAACATAGATTTTTATATAATATTGAATTCCCCATGCCTTAAAATATCGAAGACGATACCCATATTGACTTAAAAAATAAATCCCGTCCGCCATCTTTGATTTCCTATCCGCCATCTTTGATCACGAAATTGATGTTGTATTTGGTTTCACCATCTCTTAAATCACCAGAGACGATACCCATATCGTTTTTTTAAATTTTTCCCATCCGCCATCTTTTGATTTCCCATCCGCCATCTTGAATCACGAAATAGATGTTGTATTTGGATTCCCCATCCCTTCAAACATTGGAGACGATACCCATATTGATTTTACAAAAAAATCCCATCCGCCATCTTTGATCACGATATAGATGGTGTTTTTGATTTCCCCATTCCTTAAAATATTGGAGACATACCCATATCGACTTTAAAAAAATCCCGTCCGCCATCTTTGATTTCCTATCCGCCATCTTTGATCACGAAATAGATGTTGTATTTAGATTTGCCATCCCTTAAAACATCGGACACGATAATTAAAAAAATCCCGTCCGCCATCTTTGATTTCCTATCCGCCATCTTTGATCACGAAATAGATGTTGTATTTAGATTCGCCATCCCTTAAAACATCGGAGACAATAACCATATTGACTTTTTTAAACTTTCTCATCCGCCATCTTTGATTTCTCATCCGCCATCTTTGATCACGAAATAGATGTCGGATTTAGATTCCCCATCCCTTTAAATATCGGCGACGATACCCATATCGACTTTTAAAAAAATCCTGTCCGCCATCTTTGATTTCCTATCCGCCATCTTTGATCACGAAATAGATGTTGTATTTAGATTTGCCATCCCTTAAAACATGGGACACGATAATTTAAAAAATCTCGTCCGCCATCTTTGATTTCCTATCCACCATCTTTGATCACGAAATAGATGTTGTATTTAGATTCGCCATCCCTTAAAACATCGGAGACAATAACCATATTGACTTTTTTAAACTTTCTCATCCGCCATCTTTGATTTCTCATCCGCCATCTTTGATCACGAAATAGATGTCGGATTTAGATTCCCCATCCCTTTAAATATCGGCGACGATACCCATATCGACTTTAAAAAAAATCCTGTCCGCCATCTTTGATTTCCTATCCGCCATCTTTGATCACGAAATAGATGTTGTATTTGGATTCACCATCCCTTAAATCATCAGAGACGATACCCATATTGATTTTTTAAATTTTTCCCATCAACCATTTTTGATTTCCCATCCGCCATCTTGAATCACGAAACAGATGTTGTATTTGAATTCCCCATCCCTTTAAACATCGGAGACGATACCAATATCGTTTTTTTTTTTTTTCCCATCCGCCATCTTTGATTGCCCATCCGCCATCTTTGATCACGAAATAGGTGTTGTATTTCGATTCTCCACCCCTTAAAAAATCGAAGGCGATACCCATATCGATATTTAAAATTTCCTCATCCGCCATCTTTGATTTCCCGTCCGCCATCTTGGATCACTTAATAAATTTCATATTATATTATAATCAGCGTCCCGAAAATCTCAAAAACGATACCCATATAGATTGTATCCTATTCCTTTAGCCTTTTTTTGCCTTTGAGCCAACCCTCCCCCTTCTCGTTTGACCATTTTATTTTTTTTGTCTGGCCCCCAAAAGTTGTGGCGTAATTTTATATAGCCTATAGCCTTTCGGAATAATTGGGCTATCATAGGCAATAAAAAAATTTAAAAGCCGACTGCTAGTTCCTGAGATTAGCCGACATTATCTTTTAGCCTTTTTAGCCTTTTGCCCGGCCCCAAAGGGTCGAAGCGTTATGTTATATAGCCTATAACCTTCCGGAATAACTGGGCTATCGTATACAAAAAGATTTTTTCAGATCCGACCGGTAGTTCCTGAGATTAGCGCGTTCAAACAAACAAACAAACAAACAAACTCTTCCGCTTTATTATATTAGTATAGCTAATTATTAAAATAGCAATACGGCAATAGGCTCGCCCCTTAATGGGACTAAAGTATATCTGGCGAAAAGTGGGTGTAGAAATACACCTCTGCCTGCCTCTTCGGGGATAAAAGGCGTGACGATATGTGTATGTATGTATGTAAAATAGCAATAAATAGGAGTCTACGCTATAATTTAAAGATATATCTAATATATAAAATTCTCGTGTCACAGTTTTCGTTCCCATACTCCTCCGAAACGGCTTGACCGATTTTGATGAAATTTTTTGTGCTTATCCGGTATCTATGAGAATCGGCCAACATCTATTTTTCAAAAAAAAAAAAATTTTGCAAAACAACGTTTGCCGGGTCAGCTAGTAGATATATAAGTTTCTCAAAATATTGTAGATGTCTTATTAAATATTAACTTATTTGGTTGTTAATTTTAGTTGTACGAGTATATATCGATTTTTAAGTTCTTATTTATCAATGTAGCATGGAATCTTACGTTTTTCGAGTAATTAAAGTGTTAATTTTAATAAATATCTCAAAATTGTACGTAATGATTAAAAAAAATCGGTCTCGAGGTTGTTTCATTTCTTTGCATTTTCTGAGAACGTTTACCTCAGTAATGTATATGTTATTCACACCATTAGAAAGTAGAGATTTCAAGGAACAAAACGCCGAACAATTAAAAAAAAAAGCTGATATATTGACGTGAGAATTTTCAATTGAAAATTAGGGTTTTATTTCGAAATTAAGTCAAAATAAGGCGTAAAAATAAATATTTTAAATAAAAAACATTAACAGTGTGTTTGGAACATAAAAAGGCAATTTTTTATCAAATTTCGTGTAAAAGAAAAAACTATTGTAAAAGTTAAAAATAAAAAACCAAAAACATGGTTATTTCAATTTTTCACATAAATTATGACGTTGTGTGAATTAAGTGTGAATACAAAAGTTGTAGATGTTTTTATTACCTACAACTTTGCCATTGACGTTTTTCCCGTAGGACTTTTAGTTTTGCTGGCAATCGAGATAAACCCTTTTTTACCCTTAAAATCGCAACTCCATCCACTTCCCGACCCCAGATCGCCCGTAATTTCTTTTTTTTAAATGTTTGCCATATTCTCTTTCTTTTCCAATGGGTTTCATCCTACTGAATTTTTTTTTACTTTTCACCGTTTTCTAACGAATCTGCACTGGTCTATAATAAGTATAATAACTTAAGATTATTTTAGTTGGCCGGCACTTTAAAGCTGCGTATACGCTAGACGAGCCGAGCACGAGCGGAGCACGAGCTGAGCCGAAATTCATGTAGTGTCCAGGACCAGCTTATGAGCCTCGAACGAGCGCGCTTCGAAAGTTCGACTCGTGCTCGACCGTGCTCGGCCCGTTGTCGGTTTTTTGACGAACACAAAGGGATTTGCGTAACGCTCGCAGTGCGCTCGTAGACGCGTTAATTGACACACGCTCGTTTCACTGACCAGAGCATCATGGCGACGTGGAAAGAAGATGTTTGTTTGCAATTAATTGAATTATATCAAAATAATTGTATGATATGAGACCAAAATATGAAGATTACTTTAAAAAAAACATGCATGGTCTCGTATATCTCAAGACTTGGGCAAGGATGTAGACATGTGCAGAAAAAAATAGTTTATTTAGTTATTTATTAGCTATAATATGTTTATTTATTAGCTTTAATAATCGCTGTAGCAGCAGCGGTTGCTGCAAACAACTCGTCCATCCCCGCCGCGAGCCGCGAGCACACTACGGAAACCTATGTTCGAGGAGAGTGATTGTTGTAGGCTCGTTGCACGTCCACACTTGACACTGCGAGCGAGCGGCTCGGCTTGCGCTCCGCTCGTGCTCGGTTCGTCTAGCATATACCCAGCTTAAGAATAAGCCCAAATTTGTATGGAGGCTTTGTGATATCCTTTAATTTCAAAACCTTACTAGGGGCGTTCAAAAAGTAATGAGAATAGTTATGTTAGAAAATGAATTTATTTAATATTATTTTATTTTTTGACGTAGTCACCTTTTAGGTAAATACATTTAGATTTTTTTTTTCTAGAGCCAAAATTCACTTTTAAAAAAAATCTTCATCTTGAGTATTTAAAAATCGTTTACGGCGGCCTTCACTTCGTCATCTTCAAATTTTGTGCCTCTCAAGTGTTTTTTCAAACACGGAAATAGGTAGAAATTACTAGAGGCCAAGTCCGGTGAAAATAGCGGATGATCGAGGATCTCAAAGCCAGCATCTAGGATTGCTGCCATGGCAACTGCAGACTTGTGCGCCGGCGCGTTGTCTTGATGGAACAAAACTTTTTTCGTGAGCTTTCCTCGTCGCTTTTCAAGGATTTCCTGACGTAATTTTTTTATTTGTTCTGCGTAGACATTTCCTGTTATAATGGCTCCATGTTCAAGGTATTCAATGATTGTCAACCCCTGGCTGTCCCAAAAAACTGAGCCCATGATACCAACAAACTGAGCCCAAGCGCGGGTCATCTTTAACCGATGTTCTACCACGTTTAAACTCTGCACACTACCGAGCCACTGTGGAATATGGAGTAACAGATTCCCCCAATGACTCACGTAAATCTTTAAAAATTTGTTCCGTAGTAAAATTTTTCAAGCAAAAGTATTTTATCACCACAGGGATTTCAATTTTATCAATTTTCAGCGAGAGCTATCGACACGTCACAAACACATAATTAATACAACCACAGATATAGATCTACACAGATAACGCAATTATCACGATTTGTATTGAAACCAAGCGTGCCGACTTTTTAATACCTACTGTGACGTTGCCTGTATCACGAAGTCGAAGCGATGCGCGACAGTATCGCTTGTGCGATATTAATCGTCTCCTAATACACAACGTCAGATCAAACGTCCGAAGCAAACGCGGCAACGTAATGTGAATAAAGTTTACTTAACGGTAAAACGGACGCGCGGGGACTGAAGTTAGTGGCGACCAAGCTCGACGCTTGGTCGGATTTCAGACACGCGAAGTGCATGCATTTGCGTTATCTATGTAGATATATGTCTGTGAATACAACTGACACAGACAAGATAGAAAACTAATTGTTTGAGGTCATTATGATAAAGATCTAATCTTTCCGTGACGAGAATTTTTTTTTCAAGTACCCCCCATTATCACGTCATTCTCATTACTTTTTGAACGCCCCTCGTATTATTAGAGCCGATCTACAAGCAACAATTATATACAATACCTACATATTTAAAGTTTGTAAACTAACAACATACAATATGACTTGCTTACTATGTTTTATAATCAAAGCGTGTGTATTATTTAACAATAACAGACCGTTCCCACTACGAAGGACATGCTGTTCTGTCTATCTGTCTAAATGCGACTAGCCCAAATCTAACTTTTGAAGTAAAAAAGTGGCATTATCTAAAAAAAAATATTCTGTCGATGGTAATGAATAACTTCCAACGAAAAGTCAAAAACAGCAAAATACCTTTGTCGTTTATACAAGCACTAAGGAAAACAAAGTTATTTGTGCTGGCGAAAAAGTCATAGTGGAATACGGTTAGATGAAGATAATGGGTAGGTATGTTAAGTGGATACCTCTACTACGGAACCGTTCATGAGCGATTCCGACTCGCACTTGTTTACACGTAAGTTATTCTGTAAATTCAAGTAAAAGTAAATAATAGAGTGCCATGTAAGTATGTCAACGATAGAGTACATTATAATATATATACATGATAAGTAATCTTTTATTGCCTCGATTTTTTATCATAAGCAATAAATAATATGCTAAAAATAACCTAGCTGTCCTAAAGCATTAAATTATTGACCAAACATAGTGGGGTTGTTATTTTTTTTTTGGTTGAGTACCCCATCATGTGGGGTATCATTGGATAGGTTTTAAAAAATATTATTAGTTTGCTCAAATCATTTTTCGATGAAGTGATTGGTTTGTCAAATATCAAGCTTTGAAGTGAAAAGAATTGTTAGACTCAAATGCCTCCCCTCCCCTCCTCTGCTGGCTAAACTATTAATTTGGAAGAGGTGAAAAAATCACAAATGTAGTACATATAACGAATTTAAAAGGAAAACTATCACGGCTAAGTAGATATCACTAGTTTACGAGTAATCGTCGGTTAACTTATAAATACCTATTTCTGTGAGTTTACATTGGGCGCGCTGGCTTAATCTTAAAGATATACGTACTTTGGTATGTAATGTACTACGGTACTACGTATGTATAGTAGTAGTATATCTTGGAAACCACATTTTATGTTTACAATACATAACTGGATACATACCTAGTATTTTTCTAAACAAAACTTAGGTTCTTATAATAGTGTTATTAAAATTATTTTTTCAGCAAAATAAACAGTCGGATTTGTTGTATGTACATTAATACCCTTTGCAGCAAGTCATTATGGGCAACTATGGAACCCTACAATGCGCGTGGCCCGACACGCACTTGGCCGGTTTTTTAAGTATAAAGAATTTTCTGTGCGGCTTATAGTTTACCATTTGCAATTCTGCTCGCACTTTTCCGAGATGCTAGCTGCATAAACTTGCATTTAACGTTACACTAACCCCTTCTTAACATCTAAAAATAAAATTTATCCCCTGATAAATGCAAGCTAAGCCCATGAATGTAACATTTCAATGGACTAATACCAAATGTTGATGTTCCAGGCGTCAGACGGCTTCTAGTACTACAAAACTTTAAAAGACACTATTGTCAGCACATAGTATCGATAAAAACCCGATTGACATATTTCCTTATTAGACTCTACATTTTTATTTCAATTCAATTTTTTCATAACTTTAAACTTATATACATTTTCACTAACTTATTTACAACTTAAACTATGTACCTATACGTATAAACCTAACAACTAAATTAAAAAGACAACAATGTAATATATATACCTATACAAAAAAAAGGCAAGGCATGATTAGGCGTTTAGGTGTCATAGTATTCCTCCGCATCACTGTCATCGGGTAACGTGCCCAGAAGGCTGGTAGCATTGCCACGCTGTATGGCAAAGCTGATTCTTTGGGCAAAGAATAAACCAGGCCTCTGGTCACGTGAGACGTCGATCAAGCGTTTGGAGATGTCTCGGTACAAAATACGAGCGCTCGGACCCCATGTTCCCAGCGTTTCTACCCCAAACGGCTCATATACGTCATTGCCAACTAAATTGCCGTATTTGCGCCGTTTGAGGGTTTCCGCCGTTGCAGCAGCAGCGCCAGCACGACCTGCTGTGCTTGGAATATGTGATGGCGCAAGAGTGTCTACGCACGTTGCGTCCCGTACCAAAGACCTACCCATTTTCCATGGCAACAACGACATACCGTTAGGTTTCTTCCCCGTCGTCTCGTAGGTACTAAAGCATTTGGTTCGAGTACAGCTGGTACGCCAGACGCGACAAGAGTACCTACTACCAGTATATATGTATAATCTATGGTACCTACGACGAATTATGTCATTTAAATTGACATATTAGTTTCCAATGACACGTATCTATGTACCTACCGTCAAAGAGCTCAGATATTTACATGGAGGCGCATGTGGCAGTCATTCCCCCAGTGTAAGAGCAAGAGAGACGGTGTATCTTAACTACGAGAGCAAGACAGACAACGATGCCAGCGCCTACGAACTAAACTGGGGCGGGCACCCACTACTCGAAATCGGCACATGAAATCCTTAAAGACTGCGGTTTTATATCCCAGATTATAATCTGAGTTCTATATACAGGGTGTTTCATAACCCTCTGTCCGATCAATGAAGGGGTTGTAGAGTAGCATAAAATGATGAGGTATTTGTCATTATTTCCCGGAAATTCAAGATAACATTTTCCCATGTAAAGGGGTTTGGGTAATATTGTATGGACCAGTGGCGTCATTTTTTTTCCAGCGGCCACGAATTATTTTAATAATACTTCGTAGTACTATATTAAATACAGGGTGGCGCTTGCATAGCGGCACTTTTTGAACAAAGGCATAGCTTACAACATTCTTAAGCCTTGTACCAAAAATCAATTAAATCGGTGCAGTAGTTTAGCCACAATATCGATTTTAAGTTCCGCAATTTTTGCACACGCTTTGAGTTCCATACAGCTGATACAAAACGGTCAACGACCCTACATTGCGCGCCGCGACTCGCTAGGTACTACTCACGACGCGACGCCTCGACGTCATCCGAAGCTAGGCTCAGCGCAGACAGAACGGAGCGCAGCGGATAGGATTTTATCAACGCACTTGAAAATAAACTTTAAAGTTTTTACAATAAAGTTCATAAATGCTTGAACCTGATAAAAAATATTCGCGCGTCCTCGACGATACGCGGAAATCCCCGCGCAAAGTCGAGTCGGCATCCGCGTCGTACGCGTATTTTCAGGGTTTAACGAACTTTCGCGACAAAATATTTACTGTAGAGTGGTAACCCAGAACGTTTTACTCACGCAGGCTCGCGAAGTCGCGCGCAATCCTGCGCATACGCAATCCGTAAAGAAAATGCCCGAGACCGCGCGGGGATTATTCCTCTCTGTCTGCGTTGACCCTTCGACGACTTAGGACGATGACGTCTTCGTGCAACGTCGCTTCGCCTCGAAGGTACCTACCTAAGACTCGTCGTCGTAGGTTTTAGCGCCCCAAGTTAATGTGTAACATTTTTAACAGAACAAAACTTTTGAAACTTCCTAATTACCTTTTCAATAAAGTTACATAATAATAAAATGGATCGGTTCCGCAAGCACGAATCTGATTAGGTATGCACAGTAAATGCACTACGTGTGACAAGGACAAACATAGTGGAGCCAAATAGAGTTGCCCAATTATGAACAAAATATGGTCAATAGTATCGATAAAAAATACGCACCGTAAAAGTTTGTTGTTTATTGTATCGACATTGATTGTATTTAACGTTAATGTAATCGTCTTATCAATGATAGTATCGATAAAAAATACCTACGCACCGTAAAAGTTTGTTGTTTATTGTATCGACATTGTTTGTATTTAACATTAATGTAATCGTCTTATCAGTGATAGTATCGATAAAAAATCCTACGCACCGTAAAAGTTTGTTGTTTATTGTATCGACATTGATTGAATTTAACGTTCATGTAATCGTCTTATCAATGACTTTACGTTCGAAAATTTCAAAGTGTGGTACAAATAAAGACGACGTTTTTTAATAAGTAAACAATGATAAACATGTAAAGATATTCAATTATTTAATCATTTGAAATAAGTTAATAATTATTGACTATTTTAGCTCTTGCCGTATGGTATTTTTTTAAATGGTCTAATGGGTTCAACAATCTACTTAAATATAACTATGTACTAAAACTACTGAACTAATTGAAGTATGTGCATAGTATTTCATAAACTTGTTTAACTGTGTCGTATTAGCAACACAATTAAGCAATAGCATTATTGTTAATACAAGTAAGAATGCATAATTCGTTGTATAAAAACATTTTGTGTTATTTTGTTGTTAACGTATTAACGTGTCAAAAATATCGACATTCATAGTACCTATTGCGCATCTCTATTTCCTATCCTAGACAGTCGGCGCCACCGGCGCATCGGTGATCGGTGACTCATCAAAGGTTTGTTTAGTGCCGCAAAAACAGTCGATCAGGGGGCCAATTCTGCTATTTTTATATGACATTGATATCATATTTTGAATGGATTTAAAAGCGGTATTCTGATAACCCTATGTTATTATCGTATAATTTAAAATAAACAGTTCGTCGTTGACACATACGATCTCGTTACAATTTCATTGAAATATCATATAATTTAGAAGAATACGCTTTTTGTGACGTAAGTATGACACTGACATCATAATATCGCGACTATATTTATTTAGCGGAATTGGGCCCCAGATTGCGCGCGCGCTTATCTTAACTTTATGCGACAGTTGTTTTTGGTATTGAATTGTGTGATTGTATTTAGTTGTGTTATTTAATTGTTTTGTTGTTTAGTGAACTTTATCATTCGTCATTTTTGCATTATTTGTGTTAATAATGACAAACTTTATGTCGTCCGAATATGCGGATATGATTGTGTAACCTGTGTTCTTGTTATGAAAAAGACACCAGTGCTTTCCTAATTACTGAACTTTCATTAGAGTGATTTGTAGAATTACTGAAATAGGTAATCTATAATATAAAAATGAATCGCAAAATGTGTTGGTAAGCGCATAACTCAACAACGCCTGGACTAATTTGGCCAATTCTTTTTTTTTAAATGTTCGTTGAAGTTCAAAGATGGTTTTTACGGCGAGAAAAATTCTAATAATTGCCGGAAAAACCCTAAAAACAGCCCTTTTCTTTTGCCCATACAAACGTTTTCTAACTAAAACGTTGAGTCAATTTGTAATTTACTACCGCTGCATAAAGTTCAAATTCGCGTGCGCGTTGATATACTTCTTTGTTTGATGGCAGTTTTGACAGGTTTCCGGACCTCAAGTCTCAGTGCTGCCGCCCAGCAGGCTTCATGTCAGAAGAAACTCATTGATAATCCCTACTTAATATTATAAATTCGAAATTATGTATGTATGTATGTTCCATTTTCACGCTAAAACGGCTGAACCAATATTGTTGAATTTTAATATAGAGATACATATATTGGACCATGGAGACGGATATAGGCTACCGTAAGTTGTAAAAATTAAACTGGGAGGGATTGTAGGGAGGGCAGAAGTTTGTACGGCACAAATTTACGTCTTGGAAGTAAGAAAGCATGCGCTGATAATTGATTGCTGCGCATGTGCTATCGCATATCTGTCAGTACTGTCACGTCATACCTACATAATGTCATATTGTGCACGTTGATTAAATTGTTCGCATATCTATACTAATATAATAAAGCGGAAGAGTTTGTTTGTTTGAACGAGCTAATCTCAGGAACTACCGGTCAGATCTGAAAAATTATTTTTGTATACGATAGCCCAGTTATTCCGGAAGGCTATAGGCTATATAACATAACGCTTCGACCCTTTGGGGCCGGGCAAAAGGCTAAAAAGGCTAAAAGATAATGTCGGCTAATCTCAGGAACTAGCAGTTGGATTTTAAAAATTGTTATTGCCTATGATAGCCCAATTATTCCGAATGGCTATAGGCCATATAAAATTACGCCACAACTTTTAGAGTCCAGACAAAAATAATAAAATTGTCAAACGAGAAGGGGGAGGGTTGGGTCAAAGGCAAAAAGGCTAAACGAACAGGATACAATCCTATATGGGTATCGTTTTCGAGATTTTCGGGGCGCTGATTAATAATATGAAATTTATTTTGTGATCCAAGATGGCGGACAGGATATCAAAGATGGCGGATGAGAAAATTTTAAAAATCAATATACCCATATTGATTTTTAAAATTTTCGCCTTCGATATTTTAAGGGATGGGGAATCGAAATACAACATCTATTTCGTGATCAAAGATGGCGGATGGGAAATCAAAGATGGCGGATGGGAAAATTTAAAAAATCAATTTTGTTATCGTCTGCGATGTTAAAAGGGATGGGGGAATCCAAATACAACATTTATTCTGTTTCGTGATTCAAGATGGTGGATGGGAAATCAAAGATGGCGGATGTGAAAAATTTTAATAATCCATATGGGTCGTCTCTGATGATTTAAGGGATGGAGAATGCAAATACAACATCTATTTCATGATCAAAGATGGCGGATAGGAAATCAAAGATGGTGGACGAGATTTTTTTAAAGTCGATATGTTTAGCGTCTCCGATATTTTAAGGAATGGGGGAATTCAATATTATATAAAAATCTATGTTTGTTTGTTCATCATTTATAGACTCTGAAATGATAAGAGATCAAGCGCTAAGCGCTAAGTCAATGGTAACTTTGGAAAAGGGGCTTGGAAAAAAGGGAATTAAATAAAATCTGTTAAAAAGGCGATACGGAGTTCGCTGGGTCAGCTAGTTCGTGATAACAATGGCGGCCATTTTGAGAATTTGAAAGTTTTGTGCTACCTTTTACGTGGGTTTCTGTTAAGTAGGTTTTTGTTGATATGAAAAAGACACCAGTACTTGCCTAATGAGTGACCAAACATTGGAGTGATGTGTAGAATTACTGAAATAGGTAATTCGTCAATAAATGTGAACTACCTCCGTGGCATCGTCTGCCGCATAGCACTCGTTGCCGTTCTTACAAAGGTCAGTAACCTAATGTCATATTGGTCTACAAATGGTGTTTCGTTTTGCTACTCATATTTTATAGTTTATTTTGTTAGAAAATTTTATTATTTTATTTTGGCCCCATGACCTTTTTTGTTGATATAAAACATTTTATAGGCATCAATGCTACGTCCTTTTTAAATCAATGCCCCTATGCAAGCGCCACTCTATATATACTCGCCAGTTTCAAGTATTTTTGAAATAGACGTAAGTAATGGGGCTTAATATATTTCACGGTCGTATTAGTGTTTAACACGCTTTTATTAGGTCGTCGTGTATGTAACTAACTATGTAATGGAATCTAAGCTAACTAAATTTAACCATCTTCCAAGGGTCGTAGCGTAATGAAAATTGGCAGCTGTATGTAGTTCTGATGAACGTAAAATAATATGGTACTGTCAAACTGATCTGATGATGGAGCCGGAAGACATGAACTGGAACTTCATGATGGAATATCGTATCATAGCTGTTTTGGATTTCTTAGATAGTCTGTAATGAACTTTGGCCACGATTAGCTTTCAAGTTCTGATGATGAAGCTGGAAGATAGGCACTGGCATCCCATGATGGAATGTCTTATCATAGCCGTGTTTGCACTTGTGAGAAATGCCATGTAATGGACTTTGAACACGATCAGGTTTCAAGATTATACCAAACAAATTATATTGTAGACCACGCAGTGGCGTAGTTAGGGTTCTTACTTTTGCGGCTGGACAGGTGTATGTGGCCCAGAGTAGAGTAAAATCAAGTGTGTCTCCTGATTGAAGAGTTAGATTGTTATAAGCTGATAGATAAAACACCATCTAAAACAGACGCACAGGCGGAGATGGAGAGGATGCGTGCTCATTCGCCTACTTAAAATAAATGTTAAAAATATTTCTTTATCAAAGACCAAAAAGTATAAAATACATTAATAGTTTGAAAAACACCAGAAAAACACGCTTTTATATATGCACATAAAAACAAAAAATAATTTATGGATCGTTCAAGATGTCCCTATTTCTGGGCTGAAGTATAAACTATGAGCTTTTAATTATAACATTTGATTGTAAAAGCGTGGGGCGCTGGAACAGGAAAGACTTTATTGTTAACAAATACTAATACTACCTTCCTAGCGGAAGCTGCATGAGGTCTCACAAGAGCATAGGATTTATGCCGCCAAAGGTTTACCAAAGATATCTCGTCCACGCACAAGAACTCTACATTTAACCACTGTTGACGCATTACCCTTATGTACCTACTTAATTTCCTGAAAGAAAAGGCGTTGACAATGTCGGTGAATGTACTCGTAGTTTTCCTCGCTGATGGCGCATGTTTTGTCTGAGTTCAACAAACTGGTAAGTACTTTGAACAGACTGTTTAATGTAGAGCCACTTACTACTCGTGCTGCAACTTCAGTTAGAGCGCCAATCTGTATACCCTACTTCCCGTAACATCTGTTCACTTGATTTTTTAACAAGTTAAACAAGAAGGTCTTTCCTGTTCCAGCGCCCCACGCTCTTACAATCAAATATTATAATTAAAAGCACATACCTAGTTTACACTTCAGCCCAAAAATAGAGACAGCTTAACTAGAACGATCCATAAATTATTTTTAGTTTTTATGTGCATTTATAAAAGCGTGTTTTTCTAGTGTTTTTTAAACTATTAATTTATTATTTTGTGATTAAGGTAGGGAAACTTTTACCGCATAAATTTATAAATCGGAATTTGGGAATAGGATCAGAAAAGTAGGATGATAATAAAGAACACAAATTAAGTAAGTACAAACATAAATATGAGTAAAGGAAATCAATCTATGTCTGCAAAGAAACACTTATTTGCACATACTTATTTACACTCGAATATTGTTACTATAAATATAATCAGAATTTAGAATCGGTTTGCAACCAACTTAACGGTTCGTATTTGCCATCAAACATTTACGTCAAACAGTATCGACGGAAGCAGCTGACTGCATACCACGGATACATCTCGTCGAAACTCTCGTATGGCCTCTTACTATGGGGAAACTCAGTTGAAATAGAAAAAGCATTTCGAGTGCAGAAGAAATGCGTAAGAGCTATCTGTGGTGCCTGGTTTACAGACAGTTGCAAGCAGCTAATCAAAAAGTTCCATATTCTTCCACTGGTTTGCATGTACATAAGAGTATTGTGTGTTTTTGTGAAACTGCATCCACAGTATTTCAATAAATTTTCAGAAATACCTGGTAGAAATTCTAGGAACAAATTTAAACTTCTTCCCCCTAGGTGTAGACTATACATCTATGGAAAAAATGTATTTAAGCTATAGAGGTTTATAATAAGTTACCAGACAAATTCAAAGAACTACCTATTACCATGTTTAAAAAAAGAATCACAGCGTGGCTTGCAGAAAAATGTTTCTACAACTTAAAAGAATTTATGACATATAGAGAAAATAATGCAATGACATAATATTATTCAAATTAAAATGTATATCTATTCATCTAATTCAAACTACATTTTATTCCAATTTTTTGACATTCATATAGGACTTATACTTCATTGCTATCAATTATTACCAATCATTAACTTTATTATAGAATTGATATAGAGTAAGTAATTAACTTATAATGATATAATTTAACCCTGTATTTATTAAGACTGACCTGTTTACACACCCTTGTTATGGTAGAATGTGAGGATATTGTTATGACCCTACCACCATTCTGTAACCACATTTCTTGTGAATAAATGAATTTGAATTTGAATTTGAAAAAAGAAAGTATACTATAAATGGAAGGGATACAAGCAAATATAAGACATTTAATGGATGATGGGAAAGGGACACTTAATGAAATTAAGCTATTTAAAAAGGAAGTACGATCATATTTAGGACAAGAAAAGAATATATGGTCCAAATCTCCAGAGTCATTACCACATTCACATTGTGGACTATCTATGATATGAAAACGTGCAAGATGGGCTGGACAAGTAGTATGTCCTAAACATATTCTTATTAAAATTTTTGTTGCAATTTTGTCAAGCTTTAAAACAGAGAACCAGGGCTTACAGTGAATTTCCGGCTGTATACTAAAGTAGTGTTTACCTTGAAATCGGCTACTTTTGGACCAAAGTCGGTTCCAGGAATTACCTAGGTAACATCTGGGAAGAACAGCCAAGTTCTGTATATAATCTTTAAAAGGAAATTTGTCCCCACACAATACAGCCTCATTTGCAAGCTTATCAGCTTTTTCGTTGCTGCAATGGCTCGGAATCCAGACAAAAATTATAGAAATATCTTTCCCAACACATTCATACAGTTTTCGCTAATATCTGCAATAAGAGGAATAGTGGTTTTGACTTAAATGAATATTTCAATATTGCTCGTAAAGCGCTCATAGAGTCTGTTAAAATTAAACTATTTTTAAGTATTACAAGTAGAATGTATTCTACAGCTTTAAGAATGCCAAGGCATTATCCGGTAAATACTTTTATCTCTGGAGGGCATAAAACTTGAACCATCTACAATAGTTTTATAATTTATTCTTCTAACTTTTAATATATTACCACACTCATTTGGCACTGAAGCATTTTCAATTATTTCTTCAGGTGACCAATCAGATGGAACGCCGCGCACAAGACACATTCTTGTTATTTGAAATGTTGGTATGAATGCTTTTAAATTGTTTTCTGTCAGTATTAGGCTATTACTAATAAATGAATTGGCTTCCCGATAGTCTAGAATGCCATCGAAATTCTGTTTCGCCCTATTTTTTTAATAGCCCCATCGAAAATGTTGCGAATGGTATTTCCTTTAAGGAACCGCCCAAACACGACTGGATGGAGAGTAGTGCCATCATCAGGTGTCTTTGTTTCTGTTTTAACGTGGACAACAAATGGAGCGATATCAGTAGGCTCGTATTGGTTTCTGTATGTGCCAGAGGTAAAACTATGACAGCAACTAATGGTACAGGTCCCCAGCCTGGACCATTAGTTGCTGTCATAGCTTTATTTGTAACAATATTATTATTATCAAACGATATAAACGTTTCGTTACTTGCACTAGTAGCAGAGTCACTATTTTCGCTGTCAGCACAGCAACAACCGGTTTTGCCGTCAACAGCCTGAGCATGCTTCCGTTTTTTCTTATTACATGTTTTGCAAATATTAATCCTATTTCTTTTGCGTCCGTTTCGTTGTGCAACAGAATTATCTGTATCCATGCCAGACTCATTGGATAAAACCGAAGGAACAGTTACAAAACTTACAGCCGGGGGAGCTATTTTCCCCGGATCCGCCAGTTCAGGGGGCTTATTCATAATAATTTACAAAAAACTTACCGCAACTGCAAAATTTACACTTAAACTACTATAAATACACTAAATACAAATTATATTTACACAAAGGTACTAAACTGATCCACAATTGTACAAAAAATTAAATTAAAATTTTTTAACAAGACAAATGCTGTACAACTCGAAGTTTCCCGCACTTTTTCCTTTGTTGCACTTACTGTCTTACATTACATACAGTGACAATAATATCAATCACTTTAGTTGACATTGACATTATTTTTTTTTTTTTAATTTTATGACCTGGTAACTGGACCTTTAGGTCAAACATTGACATTCATGTCTTTATGGTAATTGTGTGCCGATTATTATTTGAATTATCGATTAATCGATAATGAGATCTAATGTTATCGATTATTCATCTCTTTTTTTTTCGTTTATTAGTCCCTACTAATATTATGAATTCGAAAGTGTATATGTATGTTTGTATGTATCTATGTGCCGTTTTTACGGTAAAACGGTTGAACCGATTTTGTTGAAATTTGATATAGAGATATACTGGACTATGGGGACGGACATAGGCTATCATAAGATGCAAAAAAGAAAGGGAGGCTAGAAGTTTGTTCGGCACAAAGAACAATGCCCATTTCTGGCCCAGTTTGGAACTCATGAACAGCACAATAAAGTTTCAATTAGTTGTTGAATAATCGTTTTTATTTATAACTTAATTTATAGGCATTACTAAAGGTGTGCCGAGAAACTTATTCAATAAAAAGGTTTAAAAAGATGTGTTAACGTCTAAATAGCCAACACGTAATAGATCAGAAGTTGCAAGTAAAGAAATCATAATATTAAATCGATTATCACTTCTGCTTTATCGATTTTGCATTTTCTCTACTCAAAATGATTTGAGTTAATAGCAAATCTCTACTTGGTCCTTAAACATTTAAAATGTGTGTATTTTTAAGGTATATATGCGATTAACTACAAATAAGTTCGATTTTGAACCAAATATATAGATAACCTATGTCCGAATTCCATATCGATTAATCAATATCATTTAAAAACTGTAAAATGGCAACACTTTTTTTAATCTTAAGTAAATGTCAATAATGTCATATTCACTTATTCAGTTTATTCTGTTTGTTACCTACCTATACTTACCTTGTTTTGCTCGTGCACATTGTGAATGGTTTTTATGTTTTTGGATCTTTTACGACTTCTGGCTTTTTCTTTCGGATTTCTACCCTTACCAAATGATTAACTCAATCCTTTCTACTCAAAACTACGAAATACTTTAACTATCCTAATAAAAGTGGGTACACACCTAATGTTTTGTGAGCATATAAAAGTACCTACTTCTTGTAATAAAACTATGAATGTGATGGACCTCTAATCAATCTCAAAATTCTAGTTTAACACTCTTTTATCGAATGCAATAACAACTACTACGATTTTTGACTGTCCACATCTGGGCCGGCGTCTCTAAAAAAAATGGGCATTGTTCTTTACCTCTTGGAAGTAAGAACGCATGCGCTATAATAATTGAGTGCGCATGTGCTATATCTGTCAATACTGACATAATACTTAGGTACTTAATGTCATATTGTGCACGATTACGGTGATTAAATTGTTCGCATATATAAACTAATAATTATATACTACACACTTAAACGACTGAAACGATTTTCTCTACTAATATTATAAATGTGAAAGTGTTTATAGGTATATATTGGACATGTATTGGAACACGGCTTTGGCATTTGACTGTATGTAAGGCGATGTTATTATTTACCTTTTGGTAGATATAATGGTACCTATAATTATAATGTCATGAATACTGACCGAGCTACTTTGTACCCTATAGAGTTTCTGAAGTTTTTAGAATAATCAGGAGTGTCTTCACACAACTTGAGACTGAAAGTAGATTTGTGTTACCCCGAATTTAACGCGCGCGAAGCCGCGGGCAAAAGCTAGTCTTAAATAAAATGTCTCCTAATTGACTTAAATAGCGATATATGATTTACAAAATTTTAGACCCTATCTCCTAAACTAGGCTAAGGAGGCTTGTACCTTAGGAAACAGTGCTATAAATTTATGATGAAATGAAAGTTTAGGATGCACGACTATTTCAAAAGCAATAAAAAATGTGCAGATGCAATTTCTTTGTTTTAATATTCTTCCAATACAGTAGGAGGATTACATATAAAGACAAAGACATTTATTTCTGAATTTTGGTTGTTTACGACACTAACGGCCGGTTTCTGAATTGAGAATTTCAGCTTACATCAGTTGAAAATTTCTGAACTAGTTGAAGTCAACTTGAGATTTTTCTGTTTCACAGGTCAGAGTGATATTTTTTCAAAGCACTTTCATTTGAGTTTTCTTCAAATCACGAATAAATTAAACCAAACAACACTAGTACGTTCCAATACAAGTAAAAAAACCGGTACTAACCATAAATTCGTATTAATTAACATTTTACAAAGAAACACACTTGTCAGTTAATTATTTTTATACGGAAACAAATAAGAAGTCGAAATAAAGTTGTATTTAAAATTATTTCAACGTTTATTTTATTTTAATGAATAGTTTGTTGAATTTGTTCAATTCGGTATCTTAGTGAAAACGGAACGTGTATGTAATGTAAAAGTCAGTTTGTTTTATTTTTAATACAAAATATTTGTGGCCAGGTTTATTTGAGGTATAATTCTATATACCTCCATGGTGGCCACCATGGAGGTATATAGAATTATACCTCCTTGGAGGCCACAGCGTAATTATTTGGATTAATTTAACATGGATATCTTTTATTTATATTTTCTATCCCTTCGATTTGTTCCTAATAATGTTGTAATCTATTTGTTCCAAATATTGAATAGGCTTTGAACCTTTTTTCTATAAATTCTGTTTAACGGCCTTCTTGTTGTGTAGACGTCAGCATGACGTAGCCGCTGCTTGGCAACGGTAGTGTGGACATTTTGACATACTGGCTGTCATATTACTCGTGATCACGGGTTAAAAGACCAAAGTATTGTAATTATTTTTTTCTCAATTTATCAGTGCAAAGTGAGGTTTGACAAATGTCAAATGTTTTCAGAAACGCGAATATAGAGTTGATATGGAGTTGATCATGAATTGATCATATGTTGTGTCAAATTTAAGATTTTACAAGCACAAATACTCAAAAGGTGTCAAAACAATTTTTTGTGAAACAGAAAATTGATTAAGTGGTATATAATTAGTGTTTAAATTGTTCTCAACGCGAAATTCTCAATTCAGAAACCGGCCGTAAGACTTATACAAGTCAAAACCCTATTCTAGATGTTGCCGGCTTATCCTAGTAAAATGACTTCTTGAGAAGAAAGGCCGAAACAAACTCAGAGCCATTTCTTTTTTTTTCACTTCAATTTCTTTCATATTTTCTTAATTTTTAAAGTCCAGACAAAATGGGTTTAGTATGCGAGTATGCAGGATATCGTCAGACGCTTTTGACAGGCTAAGCCCACTGATGGCCCTCATTCAACAGCCATCGTACGGCTCAACTTTGATTGAGGCAGCCAGCACGATCTGTATCAATATGCCTCCACGCCATCAGAACTATCAGAAGGCGTTTGCATAAGCATGTCAGGCTAAGCCAGTGGCGTAGCGTGAGTTTTCGCCGCCCGGGGCCGATCGGAAATTTGCCGCCCACTCTTCTTTTAAGTACCCCACTACATCTGCAAGAAGTGTAACGTTTTTCGGGTGTAGGTATGTTTGTATGTTCATTAGTTTAGCTTTACACCCCAAACAGCTTGATGGATTTAAACTAATTATCACTTTATTCATCTCAATTCTAATATCATAAAGCATTGGGTATAATATTTTAGGAAATATTATAAATATTTCAGGGAGAAAGCTGGCGGCTCTGAGCGGTATAAATATGTCGCCCAGCTGCAATAGATGTATAGCTTAGTCTAGGTTTTGACGGCTTGTAGGATTTTTGTAAATAAAACTTGTATGGGTTTTAATCAATAAAAAAATAGATCCATCATCACCGAGTGCTTTGTGTTACTTTTACATTCTGCTACGGGATATAATATACCATGTACCTTTGTAGAGTTTGTAGAGTACCTACATCCGTGAACAGCTTGTAGCAGTGCCGAAATATCGGTTACTCAAAACAAAGGTTCGTGGTACAATAATATATATAATATCAAAGGGAAATGTAAAAACTATCGCCTGGCCTCGCTCTGGTCGACATCCGGTATGTCCTAGGTGTAGTGGCGCATCAGTGAAGCTCTGTGGTCGTGAGGACTAGGCCCAATTGGTCTGTTTTCGCGCGAGGTATATCTATTAATTGTGGATAAAAAAATTCAACCTCCTCGATAATCTCGAACTTTGAGTTGAGGGTGCGGCCATCCGCAGTTCGTAGTTTCGTTAGATCGGGCCGCCTCAACCGCAGAGCGAAGACTTATGATCGCCGGTTTTCCTCGACCCCAGCCTCCCTGGTGCGGGTGTTAGTGTTGAAAGTCACGTCGCATTAGCTTCCGTTTTAGTTGGTTTAATGGCAACTCGCGTCCTTTCCTAATCAGTCCGAGAGTCTTGGCTGAAAGTTTACGCTCCTTGTTTTATTGAAGAGGGAGGACATTTTGTGACTGATCTCCTAGTACCGTGACCACTGTGTCTGTCTTCTAATTAATGCTGTCGGTGTTTTCTAACTGATTGAAAGGAGCAGTTCTAGCTGGGACTGCAGTGTAAATTTCATTGACTGGGCTCTTTCAGTTATAATTTTGATATTTAGAGAGCCTCGTACTAGTTGGTGAACGCATCCGATGTTTAACCTATTGATCACCAAGATGTCTCTATGTCTTTTCGGCCCTCTGCCTGTGAGGCCTTCTTCTTGAAAAAGGATTATATTAAAAGAGCGTCTGCTTCAAGGAAAATAACTAGCATTTGACTCTTACGATTCTTGTAAATTTATTTTCGTTGGATCCTAGTTTATGTCCCCATACCGTATGCTCCGATTTTCGTTTCACTGCGTCCTTCTTCCACTTCGGCATTGAAGTCCCTCATGACAAATTGTTCCGAGCTTTTGTCGTACTGTGTATTGCCTTGGCAATGCACTCGTACATGGCCTCAGCTATCTCGTCAGGGTCAGTTGAGGTCGGCGCATATACCTGTATCACCTTTAGGCAACGTCTATTGCTGAGCTGGGTCGACACACTATATACCGACTTCCACAACGTTGTTGACAAGTTTCCTCCTGACCAGGAACGCAACACCACCCAAGAGAGTGGGCCGCCTTCCTGAAGGTAGAACAAGTCACCTGACTCTAGAGTTACCATGTTCTCCTTATGTCTCGTTCTTCTGATAACACCAGTGTGAGACTTAATTCTACCTCGGGCTCGGCGAGGCTTCTGTTCGTTTAGTCGTAGACTGCGTTCGTTGTAGGTCACGAGGTATAATTGATTTTGGTAGCCTGTCATAGCCCGGTGATATTACAGACCCCATGCATCGCCGTTACCGCCACCGCGTCCTTGACCAGGAATAACGTAGCTGCCGGGAACTGAAGGCCTTATTTTATGGCAATTAATTTTGGAGGGATAGACCAGAGCAGTCCGTAATCAGAGATAAAAGCAGCAGTTCGTGTGCGTTATGAAGGGCGTAGCTTCTCGCACCGCTGACGTTACTGCTCGTCACCGGTATACGGCATTTACAGACTCCTTGTTCTCGCAAAAATAAGGAGTTGAGAGACGAAATCTGTATGTTTATGGACAAATCCCGCGTCTCGACCCACAGGGATGCGCCCAAAAATTAGCAGAAGACGACGCAAATATCATAAATATTGGGATAAAAGTTCAATTATCGTATGACACCTGCGGTTTAACTATTGTCTTAGGAGACCTGTACCTGTTTTCTTCCCTATTAAACTATAAAGATTATGTTGTATTTGGAAGAAAATCTAAAATAATATTAATAATTAACGGCATTTCATCTGACAGGCGGCGCCCCTATTGCCCTGACGCCTATGTGCGCCAGTGCACCATGGCAAAAGGGGCGGCACACATCACACACAAGGGCGGTTCGGCCCTGATATATAGATTAATAAATTACTCATAACAGGCTCGCAGATTACCGGAATATTGCATCCTTCTTGAGAACTTATAAACCCGGACTACGGACACAAGCAAGTCTTCACGTAATGACAATAACAATTTGTTTTCGATTGTTGTTTTTTCTACTGCGCCCGCGCCGCCGCGCGGTCCTACTGGGATCGTGTCAGTGCGCGTGCCAAGTATTTTAAAATTTGTTTGTTTTTTATTTTATTTTTCGCAGCGGCTTTTGCCGCCCCCTTAAATGTGCCGCCCGGGGCCATGGCCCCCCCGGCCCCCCCCCCACGCTACGCCACTGGGCTAAGCCATCAGACAGGTTGCCATAATTATTTGTTTAAATGTTAAATAATGCCCACCACATCGTACTCACAACTTTACATTTTATTAATAATGTCCTTGGGAGTAGAGGCAATGCGAGACGTAATGTTATTATATTCTAAGTAAAAGATGTAATTTGATTGTGGATATTGCGATAACATTGATTTCTTTTGCTTATAATGATCCCATGCCATGATTATAAGTTTTTAGCAGTGACAGGGACCCTATTAGCAAATAATATTACCTCTCAAATGGTTTTCTATCAAAAATCGATTATAATTGTTTTACTAAATAGTAATCGATTGGAAACGATATACTTAATCGATACCGAACACCACTACTTTAAGGGTTTTTCTTTTTGCCGTTTTTGGCTACGGAACTCAAAAAAATATAGTATTTAACTCTAATTTGCGCTGTAGCATGGTGCGGATGATAGTCGCCTATATGACGTTGACATCTGTCAGTAACACATTACTAGTGATGAGACGTTATGCAATTCATTTTTATGGATCTAACGATACTCGCAGCCATAGGCTAAGAAGACAGGCCTGCTCACTTCGGTGACAGCGTGCCGTGGGTCGGCGAAATGACGTCAAAATGACGTCACATTTTCTTTGCCACTTTTTGAAAAAAGCTGTTTAGGGTAAATTTTATCTAATTGGAGATCTTTTAAGAACAAAATACCATACAAGTCCATATCTCATAGTTGCAGCAGCAATGCTACTCTTACTGGCCTAATATTTTTATACAAATAACCTATCGATTTAAATGAGTACATTATATTTACAGTACTGGCAACATTACTCCGGTGACAGCATTGACAGATACAAAGTACTGAGTTATTGAAAACGTTTCTTTTTCCAACACATTAAGAAGTCGCTCGTGTTCACTGGTTTACTCATTTTTAACTGATATTCCCAAACTTTTCTATCATCATGGTGATGTGTTATATACAAGAATTGTAAAAGTAAATGGGTTAACTTAATACATCGGGCAACTTAATATATCCAAGTAAAGAACAGAACTGTTGGATGTTTTTAAAATATTTGATAAAAAAAATATTGAGTAGGTACCACGAAAAATCATTGTGTTATAAAAATTATATATTTATGCATGTGAAATGACGTCTATCAAGACATAAAAAAAAGCTTCCCACAAAAATGACATTATAAAATCGATGTTAAGATCTGCGTACTTATATACGACTAGCTTTTGCCCGCCGCTTCGCGCGCGTTAAATTCGGAGTAACACAAATCTACTTTCAGTCTCAAGTTGTGTGAAGGCACTCCTGATTATTCTAAAGATTTCAGATACTCTATAGGGTACAAAGTAACTCGGTCAGTATACATGACAGTATCTACCAAAAGGTACATAATAACATCACCTTCAAATGTCAAAGCCATGTTCTAATACATGGCATGTCCATATATATGTATAAACATTTACGCATTTATAATATTAGTAGGGCAAATCGTTTCATCCGCTTCAGCGCAATATAAGTATAATTTATTAGTTTATTTCAACGAACAATTTTATTACCGCGTACAATTTGACATTATGTACGATGTGATAGTACTGACAGATATGCGATAGATAGCACATGCGCAGCACTCAATTATTAGCGCATGCGTTCTTACTTACTTCCCAGAGGTAAATTTGTGCCGTACAAACTTCTACCCTCCCTACAATACCTGCCAGTTTAATTTTTGCAACTTATAGTAGCCTATGTCCGCCTCCGTGGTCCGATATAGGTATCTCTATATTAAATTTCAACAAAATCGGTTCATCCGTTTTAGCGTGAAAACGGAACATACATACATACACACTTTCGAATTTATAATATTAAGTAGGGAAGTAAGTAGGGATAGTAGGGATATCGTTAGAGACTTTCTTTATACACAACATTATCTAACTGTTTTACCACCTTCATATAGAACATGTAAATAATTTTACCACTTACTCGTGAACATGCCACATATAACTGACCAAGTGAAAAACAACATGTTCGGGGGTCGATTCCAGCTGTTTCAAGTTTGTCTCGGCGATTTATTTAGAAAATACACACAGGGCTACGAATATCCAGCCCAGCCGAAAGTAAGATAGCCCCGTTGAGTTACTCAAGAGGTATCTGAATTCAAGCCTCAGTCTCCCACCCACGGATTCCCACGTACCTACGTGAGGTGTGGGAATTTTGGAATAATGAGACACCTGTAAAAGTACAGAACACGAACGAACGAAAGAAATCAAAGAAACACATCTACATTCATTATTCAAAAGAAACAATTAAGACACCAATCCGACGCAAACAAAAGAAAATTAACCGAGAACCTACTCCATCCACGGAGAATCTTAACACCGCCATTCAGAAAACTATTACTATTACATAAACATAATAATTTTAAATAAATAATATTGACCGTTTAAATTAAGTGGACATTGTAATAAATTTTGACACAGAGACTTTTTGTTTATGAAAGTGCCGAATATTATACTCTATTATTTTTTTAATAACCTCAAGATACCCGACACATAATTATTGTCTTTTTTCCAAGAAACATTTATTTTGCTCGAAAATTATTTGAAAATAGTGACATCTATCGGTCGGAAGGATAATTATAAATATCCTCGGTTCCAGTAATTTATTTATCGAAAATACGTAAAAACATACTGACGAAATTAAGAATCACCTCCTTTTTTAAAGTCAAGTAAATAGCCATAAAACACTTTGAAGGCACCTATTTAGACTAACTATACTTTTACTAACAAACTTATAATGATCATAGATGGCATCACATGTATAAACAGTTTTGGATGATCCCTGTTTTGTTTGGGACTACGTACAAAGGAGAGATCAAGCTGTACATCGAAAACCACTCAACCAATTGTGATGTAATATATACTATTTTATAGGTTTGAGTATTCCTTGCACGTGAGTGTAAGTTTTATTGAAATCAATTTCGCCATTTAAGAGATCTTTAGCAACATAGGGAAAGACGTCGGACAGACAGACAGACATAAATTCTAAAAATTATCAAGATTTTTAGCATTTTCCTAGATTTTTTAGCTAATTTTCGTCAAAATATCTTTAATGTACAGACTTTTTCACCTCTACAGTTTTATTATAGTATAGATTACGAAAGCTAAATAGAAGCATAATTACGCATAATAAAAAAACTAAAAAGAAAGCTATACCACCTAATTAATATCGATTATTAGAAGCTCCTATTTACCTACATTGATTTTACTGATTTATTTTCCTTTTTTATTTTATATATTTTCTTTTATAATATGCCTTTACTTTTTATTTCGGATAGGTATAACATAACATAGGGATATACCTTTATATATTATGATAATTGAAGCAACTTTGTCAATTCACAATTTACCCACAAACTTGTGGGTAAATTGTGATACGAAAAGTTTGAGAACCATCATACTTACCCGATGACGTACCCTTGGCAAAAATTGCCAGGAATTTTGACGAATCGAGCAGGCCTGTCTTTTTAGGCTATGCTCGCAGCATAAATCTAGTTCTCATGAATAGTGTGAAAAAAGCGAGTTTTATATACGTATTTCAATATGTTTATATAGCTCAATTATTTCTGATTTCTACAAAAATATAGATAGGTCAGTAAGTACCTTTGTATCACCAAAATATTCTCACTAAAATATTTCATAACGAACCTTGGCACACGGCAGGATCACAAGAAAACCTTACATTAACTTTTCTGAGTGGATATGTTTCCCGAGCGAATGAGACGTCATAATATATGATATTTTGTAAAACGATCGACATATTTGGTGCGCAGTTAGTTTTTAGTGAAAGAATAAGATTTTTACCGTAGGCACTAAGTGTTACTTTTTAAGATTTACGATGCAGTGTTAATAATAGCCCAAAAAATAACGATACCTACTTTTAAAAAAAGTCAGAAATATCTTTCATTGCGTTGCGGTGGGGCCGCAGAGGAAGAGGAGATGCGCTGTTGCCAGGTTGCCGTCCTCCATATCCTCTGCGGCCGCTGGGTGTTACGGCGGCGGAGCCCAACACCTTTATCCGCCGCCAAGGGGGTTTTGTTCGGGGCCCGCCTGACCATCAGGTCGGGAGGTAGCGAAGAATGCTTCAGCGATACCCGACCCTCCGACACACGGGTACATGAGGAACACGGGTTGATTTTTAGTCAGTAAGAGTCTGACAGCCCCCTTCGCCCTTCCCCTAGGGCGGAAGGACTCCATAAAAAAGGCGCGAGCTTATCGCTATTCGACGTCGAAGGGCGCAGCGTTGCAGCCTACAGAATAATCTATACAATTATTGTACAATCCATAACTTCCACTGAAATAAAAACAACAAAATTACTCACCTATCATATCCACCGTACTGTTACTTATTGTTCTTATTTCCTTAATATTTTTTTATAAAAATGTATGAATATTTACACTATTTACATAATTTATATCATAAAAAATTGATTTGATTTAATTTACTACGCCATACTTTACAAAAATTGAATACACATGTCATTACATGGTTTGATTATTTTCTCGAAAAGCTTCAAGCTGCCAATGACAATAGCGGAATATTACTAAAAAGTTGTTAACTGCTTCGTGGACGACAGTAGGTATACTCAAGTAGTCTTCGCGTGATCCCCTGCTCAAGTTATTGACTTATTGACGTTAAGAGCGTATACTCAAATTTATATGAAACCAGCATCTTTTACGGATTTTTCAAGGCTCATAACTTAATCCTACGCTGAAAAAAAGTAAAATAAATAACATTTCTATTAAGATTAACTATTTCCTGGATGGTAGGATAGAAAGGTAGGTAGGTACTGGTACTGGGTTACTGGGTACCTACTGGCAGAGTGACGAGGTATTTGTTCAGACTAACGACGTGACGACTCGTCACTGATGAGTATAATAAAACTGTTCTTGTAGATCGATAATTGGTAATAATTTATTTACAAATAATGGCAAGCTATATACAAAAATATACATTCAGAGAGGTTACTAGTGGCAATGCGCACAATATCGATATTGACCAATAAAAGGGGAATTACAAGTAACGGTTCTTACATGATTACATATTATAACTAGCTATCAACACAGTTTTGATTTACATCGGTCAACTCACTCTAACTAGCGCTCTGTCCTTCACGCACAACTATATAATAAAGTGGCACGCTTATGTAACAAAACTCGCTGCCACCTGCGAAGCGTTATCAGCTATCACACATCTCTTGATTACGCTGCGTAGGGTTATAGTAAAATAAGAATAGTAGGTTAGCTAAGGCCGCTCGGTGAGTTAATTGCCTACTCTTGCGTTGACGCACGGGTTGTCACTTGTTTACACCGCGGCGCCGGCTTTTTTAAGTGATCGCGCTGAATACTTCATAATTTAAGCTTGCATATATTTTTTTTAAATACCTACTGACTACCTAAGCGTTATATATTTATCTAAATGCCCTTTATAACGAGAAAATGTAACAAGTTTAATTTACTGTCGTTTAGCACATTGTGTAATATTAATAACGTTTATTACAAAACTGAATGTACATAAACAATTCGAGCGGGCGAACAGTGTAGTACCTACATGAATGCGCGCGATCAGACGCGCGGCGCATTCCGTACTGAAGCCGCAACTCGCCGCGCTCGTCTATGAGATTGTGTGCGTGAAAAGTGCGTGCGTACGCGGCGCCGGCGACTTACGCGTACATTCAAAGTACCGGCGGCGGCCGATTTGTATGAAGCTGTGTGACGTCGTGCACCTCCGTCAGCATTGTGACGTCGAACGAAGGAGGGAGCGCCTCTGCCCGCGCGCCCCGCACGCCATATATAAGCGTGCGACGCTGTTCAATCTCCCCTTTACGCGCCGTTGTAGACGCCCCTCGCTACGTGAGGAACGACGTCATCTCCAGGGACCTACGCATAGAGAGCCTCGACGACTTCATCGGTCGCCTGAGCACCAACATGATCGCCCGCGCTGACGGGTCATCCTTCCGCCACCTGCGGGAGCTGGCGCCATACCATCGGCGCCCACCGGACCGACCATTGCAGCGGGACTTGATCCCCGCAGCAACCACACCGGACTGACTCCAGCTCGCTCACGTCGGCTGACGGGTGCTTGTCGGGAGCCTCCACCAGCAAGCTCGACCTCGCCAACGTAAGCGAAGCCCCCACCGAACAAGCCGCCGCTGGCTTGTAGATCGCTCACCGGACGTCCCATCTCGGGAATACTGCCGTTGGGGTCAGGTCTCGCTAGCAGCGTGAAACACACCCGGACTAGACGCCCGGATACGACACCAGTGGCAAGGACCACACCCCCGTGACCCGTCTGCAGTTGCAGGCGGCGGCTGACTCCATTGAGACAGGACACGACCTGTATCAGTTTCCCCCCGGTTCCCCTAGGGGAATCGTGAGAAGACCCCAGAAGAATCTCCCCTTTGCTCCAGCTCACGGCCAGCAGTTAAGTCTTCTCCCCTATCAAGACCCTGGCCTTCGGAACACCAGTGAACACCAAATATACTTGTCGGACCATGCCCTGAATTTACTCATGTTCTCAAATAGTAAAAGTCTTAGTTTTAAAGTAGCTGCATTGTATCTACCTATATAGGCAATTATATCGTGAAGTGTACTATTCTAAAAGTGTTTTCATCGCGCAATGTTATCAAACGTAATTACCTATTTTATTCTCGGCCGCTTGGCGTACGAGCGACGCCGTGCCGCGCCGGCTGAACGAAGCCACGTGTTTTATCTACCTACAATTGCAATTTCTCTTGGACGCATTTTACATTTTATTATATTCTCTTTCTAAAATACGCAATTACGCACTTTATTTTCTTTCACTAGTATGGGTGTAATTTTACTGAAAATTGCAGTGTAATTCATAATATTTTTTTGCCATTATTCTTCATGGGTTCGTTTCTCTGTTATTTTTTTTCTCATGCGATTGTGTGAATTAAACTGTTAAAATAGCCTTAAATAAGTTTTTAAAAGTCTTTACTAAACTCTTTCTTAAATAAATGTTTATATAAATATATAAAGCAATATAAACCAATCACCCGTGCGACAGCTGTCCTACTATTCTTTTTATACTATGGTAGGGTTGTGCGTACTGTGCAAGTAGGTATGTGCACGTAGTACGCCACAACTATTATATTTGTGCACATAAATAAACTTAAAATCGGTAAATTTCAACATCTTTTTCTCTATTATTTGACTCTGAATTTAAATAAAAAATGTATATTATTAAAAAGCATGTAAGTAATGTTAAACACTCAGCATTTTTTTCAACATTTTTAAAGCACTAATGTATTTTTAACAATTATTATAAAAACATTATAAAAACGCGCGCGCAAGCTTCGTTCGATTAGTCCATTAGTCCACGCTGGGTCCTCTTTTCTTTCACTGCGTCCACTTTTCTCCGGCGACATCGCTGTTAGGTACCAAAGGTTCTTAATTACATTAAATGTAAATTTATGATATTGAAATTTCAATTATGTATATGGTAAATAATTGTATTTTATGATCATATATCAGGTATGATGTGTGTATAATAAATTATTTGTAGTAAAGTATTTGGAAGAAATAAATAAATAAAAGAAATAAAAAATAAATCTTTTTATGATAAACTAGCAGCCCGTCCCGGCTATACCGGGTGGAATTTTTTTTTTAATATCCCACGCCTTGTTTTTATTTTTTGGTGATAGGTTGCAAAATCCTCTTGGAGTCCCTCCGCCCTGGGGGAAGAGCGAAGGAGACTGTCAGACTCTTACTGACTAAAAACCAACCCGTGGTCCTCACGTACCCGTGTGACGGAGGGTCGGGTATCGCCGAAGCATACGTCGCGGGTTGGGTTTCGAAACGAGTCGCCCGAATTTGAGGGTAAGTTTTAAAGGAGTTAGTTTAAATCCCCTAAAAGTAATTTTGGCTGCCGAAGTTGCGTCTAAATATTTTTAAACAATTTCCAAAAATTTTTCATTCAAATATGCAAAACGGAACGTAACTTTAGGTTTTATGTGAAAGTAACTAAAAGTGAAGAATGTGGAAGTTGGCAGTGCCATACACACCGATGTTTGGAGATAATTGTTTTTTTTTCCAGAGGAAACTAAGTATTTCCGGCAAGTGAAAATGGTGAGGGGGGTTTCAAGACCTCCCCCCTCTCCCCCCAATCAATGACAAACCCTAAAAATGGCGACGTATTTCGAAACCTTTACCCATCTCCTCTTCCTCTGCGGCCGCACCGCGACGCAACAATGGTGCGCCCCCATTTAGTTGCAGATGATTTAGATAGGGCGCGCGGCAACGCAACACCGACACGCCTCTCCTCCTGCGACCACGCCCGACTGCGAGAGAGAGACAGCAGTGTCCCCCGCACCCCGCACCTTTGGACGCATCCTGCGCAGGCCCTTCCAAGCCCACGTGGTGCATCCACACCCAAGATCTCCCTTAGCTTCACCGCGGGTGTCCAAGCCACGGTTACTGAGCCCTCTACCACGACAAGGTGGAGGTCCCACGGGGGGGATATCGTCACGCCTGTCTCCCGTTGGGGTAGGCAGAGTATGGAACGCCACATGCTTCGGTTCAAATATTCTTTTGCTTCCTCGACATTTATTGACCTAATCATGCAAGCGCGTTGGTTATGGGTACTTTTAATTTGGTTACCTATTTGATCTCCATTCAATCTCACGCAATACACTTCTGTATCTAAATTATATACTGACAAACTCTCTAAGTATCTGAAATTAAAAATGAAATTAAATTCAAATGGACCTCATCGCCGCCGTAAGAAAAATTATAAAGTGTGGACCATGTGGACATGCAATTCAGAACAGAAAAAAGATTTTTACCCTACTACTTATTGTCAGTACTTAGTTACGTACTTGCCTATAAATTGTCAACTTTATTCATCAATAGTAACTATCGATGGATACAGTTGACAAAATTATAGGATGATTGATGATGATGGTTGATGATGATGGCAAAACTGTTTTGCCTATCTGCCTTTTAGTAATATAGAATCATGTAAGTAATGTATAACACAGACGTGTATGATAAGATGTAAGTACCTACTTATAATACCTAATAATAACAAAAAGGTATCACTTAGTTTATGTGGTCTACAGTTAAAAGTTAAACTAAGTGATATTTGTTACCTACACATTATCTCATTATAGTAATCTGATTGCTTTTTGACTCAGTTCGAGTAAATAATCTGTTATATAGAAAGACAATTTTTGTGCATCGCCTCGATTTAATACCTAAAGAATACCTAAGTACATTTTTTTAAGGTACCTAAGTACTTACTCATTTGACTTGACTAGAATGATATAATAATTAAATTATGTGCAAGTTACGTATGTTAAACACGTTCTTTTGGAGCGCTCAATACCTCTTAAAAATGATATTCCAAATCTGTACCTACTCCAAATAGACAATCCACTTCTTTGCGGTTTTGGGAGGTAAATAAATTAATTTAGGTATGTACATCGGCCATCTCTAGCCCGTCTACTAGTATATCTGTATAATCTATGTTCATAACTTAACATAGAGATATTAAGAATATCTCTATGTAACTTAACGAAAACTGTCAGATGTCAGAGTCAGACAGTGTTGCCAGATACACTGTAATTACAGTAGATCTGCTGTATTTTTACGCCATCTACTGGACACCGTATTTTTATAAATACAGTATATGGAGACACAGTATTTTTTTGCAAACACCAAAAAAAAAAGAAATTCGCTTAAATAATGAACACAACTTATGAAAAATATCGTGAATTATGAACGCGACCAACAAATACAGTAGAGAGTAGGGTATTCCTCGACTGTAGCGTATCATAAAGGTCACTATTATGCTAATAAATGTAATAGTATAATTATATGCGATAATAGTTTTTAATTATAGAGAAGGGTCATTTTAATTATTCAGTATTTCGTCAAAGCGTTAAGCAATTTAGTAGTAAAATATGTATGACATAATTTATGTTTTAGATTGTATTTCTTTTGTAACTTATTAAGTTTTGAGTGCACAATTCGTAGTGGAAGTTATGTCGCGAGTAGGAAGTTCTGCAGAAAGCAATATAGTGATATGCGAGAGAGTGTTTAGTCAAATAAATGACACGAAGACCAAAAAGAGGAACCGATTAATCACTGATTTAATCAAGGGCAACATGTTGGCAAAACAAGCCAAATCTCGACATGGCGGCAACTGTGTCAGTTTTTGGCCTACTGACAATATGCTGACATTATTTAACGCCGAAATGTACAAAAAAGAGGTGGCAATCGGACTGTATGATAGTGAGAGTGATTAAATACATTGTAAATACTTCATTTTTAAATTTTAGCAGTAACTTCGTTCAATACGTACTTAATAAATAAATTGTTCCTTTTTATTTCTGTGGTTTAATTGCACTGTAAAATACACTGTATTTAGTTTCACAAAACACTGTATTTTTCCGTAAATACCGCATTTTTATGGGGAAAACACAGTATTTTTGAAAATCAGATCTGGCAACACTGGAGTCAGAGTCTATCAATGTCAAAAGAAGTTTTTGTAAACACAATTTGTTAGCAAAGATTTAAGTAAAATGATGTTTTCGAGAAATTTCGTATTTGGTTTCACTTGGTAGCCAATTTCTATTCGCTACAAAAAAGTGTACGGTCTTCTCATCTTAAACTTGCAGAAATGTTAAAAACTTTTCTGGATGCCCAATGTTTCAATGTTCTGCCCATCAAATCGACAGCACATGAATGTAAATAACAATATTAATTGTGATAGATGATTTGAAAATCAGCAAGTTGGATCATCATACTCCTGGTGGATGTTTAATTATTTAGCTGCCTTGTAGTCTCATATTCCATTGGAATGGGTTATGAATTATGATCAATGATTGCAACCTGGTGGTGTGCTTGGTATCACTATATTCTCTGGGCCCACTGCCCCTACCCAGCGCTGGGGAATTCTAATATTGTGTGGGTAGGTATAATCTCATACATATTTGTTAATAAATAAATAATTTATAATTGATTCAGTGTGTACCTATAATTACAGTAGGTAAATATAATAAGGAAAATTTAAATATGCTATAATAAAGAAACATTATATACTATAATTTATAAAATAATATGATAATATGATGATGATATGATGATGGGTACAGGCTACAGAGTAATAATTAAGTACGGTTTACCAAGTTATTGACTGAGACTGCCAGTGATTCCTCTTATTGCAGTGAGTATTGTTGCTATTTAAATATATTTCATTTTATTCTCTAATGATTGACACCATAGTAGCAGAGTTAGCAAGAGCAATTCTTTTAAACATAAACATTAAGAAAATAAAAATATAATTGGAGCAGTTTCTATGAGGCCTTTGGACTAAGTCCCTTTCATTTGACAAAACTAATCAGCTTCAGTGCAGCAGGTAACACCAAGCTGGGCATTAAATATGAAATATATTGTTTAAGGAATGGCAGAACTCCTGACGGTTGAAAGTTCTCAAAACTTGCACTCTGGCGGGGCAACTTGGCAGATAGACTGGATGGCCTCACCGTCCAGATATTAAGAAGAATCCCAGTAGTACAAGTCTGTTAATAAACTGGTCTGATAGCAGTAAGTATGTGTTTATTATTGTTGTCAGACCAGGAACGTCTAATAATATTTATTATTTTCGAAGCTCGTTTCTGTAGAACAAAAATATTCTATATATATAGCCGCATAATAAAATGCCATAGGACATTTATTATAATATATTGATTTTATTATATATTCGATGGTTAGCATTTTATAATCAAACTAGATGAGCCCTCGGTTACACCCGCGTTATTTAAGGCTACTGCTCTGCTCCCGTCGCTCATAGCGTGATGTTATATAGCCTATAGCCTTCCTCGATAAATGGGCTATCTAACACTGAATGAATTTTTCAAAATAAGACCATTAGTTGCTGAGATTAGCGCGCTCAAGCAAACAAACAAACAAACTCTTCAGCTTTATATAATTAGTATTAGATTACTCAAGCTCTACAAGTGTGGGCAGTACCTCGCCTGCATGAAGCAGTTAGGTACAGCTATCCATTAATAACAGAAATTACTGCACGGATGGTGTAGTGATTTAAGCGGCTGCCTTTCCACTTAACTCTGCCCTAAGTGCTGTTGGTTCGATGCAGTAGTTGTCTTTTTTTAAAGAAAAGGATAGGTTAAAATAATCTACATGCGTAGTTACATTATTAAGGTAAGCAGTTCCTGTAATGAGAGATGCCATAGTCATCATCATCATCATCCTAGTCCTAGTGTGCTCTTAGTTGCTTCCAAGACTTGCCTGAGGTAAGTTGAGTTTCAGCTTACAGTGAATGTGTTGGACTTCTGAGCACCTACCTCATGTATTCTCACGTTAGTGTATATAAACAGGTGCCATGCTGCTTAGGAGCAGCTTGCACGGCCAGTACTCTAGAATCGGCTAATGAAAGACAGTCACTCTATATTGCTAGGCTTCTAAGGGTGGAACTGTGTTGTTAGATAGATTTCTTTGGACACTTAATTTTTACTCTCAAAGCAACAAATATTCTTTGTACACAATTAGTAGGTCCTGTGAATAGACTATTCAAATAAACTTCTACCTCCTATCCTCACAATACCACGTTCATAAACTAACTGGCTGACAGGCAACGCTACTGACAGGCTACGGAGCCAAAATAATTACTAGGTGCAAGAAGCTGAAATTTGGAAACCATAGGGCTGCGCTAAGAAAGGATTTTCCGAAATTGCCATGGGATTGGGCAGAAGCAATTAAATGAAAAGGAGTATGCAGGCGTAGGTGTAGCGGGCGTTCTCTTGTTTGTAATAAGACTATAGCTTGCTTTGCGAACGTGGCAGTAAATGTAAATGTAAAAGCATACAGTAATAATGTTTTAAATTTGACGTTCATAAGTGTCACTTTGTGATCTAAATGAATAAAGGATTTTTTGACTTTGACTTTAGCTTAATGTGTGTAGACTTGAGTTTGTGTACGGTACAAACACGCGGTTTGCTGTTTCCAGGTGGTAAGAAGCAGCGGCCGCTCGAACAATGTACTCGTAGTGAAGCCAGCAGACGCGCAGCAGCGCGACGACTATAGCGCGCCGCTCTCACGACGCACCGTCACGTGTCATCGCTCAGCCCTTCCCCTCGTGCAGGTACATCACTGGTTATTTTCACTTTTTATCCTCATCTTATTGACTCCATGCCGCCTGATGCTACTTAGTCAATGGAATCCCTTAGTGAAAGCCATCATAATAATGTAACAATTTAAAATATTGGCTCTAGTTTGATGGCCTATAGTGAAACTTTTCACATCCCATTTTAAATCCGGGATGTAAAGAGGAGGGGAACACATGGGCTGGTACAGCAAAATTGTTGTTTGCAAATAGGCATTAAGAGGGTGGGATAATCAAATAAGTTCTTCAGAGTACTCGCCGTGATAAAGACGGCAGATCACAGACATTGAGGCAACGACATCATCATCATCGTCCTAACTTTATTCCGGTTACATCCAAGAGTTGTTGACGGACTGGTCGGAAGACTCTTGCAGCCCGGGTTCCGCTTTCTAGCTGATCCTTACCAGATATGACAAACTTTCCACTTAAAAGACACACTCTAAAGCCATATTAACAATCTCTATTATGAGAGTCAGTCAGCTAGCAGTAGGATTCGAAAAGTTCCAACTAGAGCTTCAAAATCGTTTCCGACTGATGAAAACCCATGGCGGCGCTGTTAACGAGAAAACCGACATAGTGGTCAAAACGCTACAGGATTTGTCTCGAAGGATGTGTCACGGAAATAACCTTAACAAGCAGAGTAAACGCTCGCTCGGGACTCTCGAACAAGTAAGGCAAAGAAGCGATATGTCATATGCGCAGACGTCTTTTCTATACCTCAACCAGAAGATTCGGAAGTTGGTGCGACGTGACCTCCGAGGTTCAAGATTCTCGCTAAAATTGAGAGTTTCTAAAAATACTTGTACGGATGACGGAGGCTTAAAACCCTTGAGGCCTAGCGATGATGACCACAGGAGCCAACTCACGCGCCATTACACGAAGGACATCCCTAAAGTGTACCAGGGCGACATAACAGTAGCTCTTGAGCAACTTAAGAACAACATGTCTCCAGGGGATAACGGAATCGCCACAGAGTTCTTAAAAGCAGGCGGGACTGCAGTTCTGAAAGGAACGGCGAGAAGAAGTGCGGTGGTTCTGTTAAAAAAAGGTGACAGAATCTTGCCGAAAAGCTGTAGACCCATTTCACTCCTGAACTGCCTTTACAAGCTGTTCTCTAGAGTGCTAACAAACCACCTAGAACCAGCCCCATCGAGTTGCGACGAAGGGTGAGGCAAGGGGATGTAATATCCCCTAGCTCTTCGCCAACACACTCGAAGACGTCTTTAAGATGCTGGACTCAACTGGCAAACTATTGGTCGCACAGAATATAAATGACTACTGGTTCGTAGTATTCACACATAATATGAGCTTCGGTACTTATTAGGTCAAACCATATGAAAAACTTGCTAATTGTAACATAAATTAATACTCAATACTCAATATTTTATTGCACTCCATAAGTTACATAAGGTGTTACAAAATGTTAATATAGGATACATTATGGACCCTGTCGGGCACGGCAACATATAATAATGTAGAAGAGAGGAGGATGCTATTTTTTATTTACAACAAACAAAATATATTCCATTTAGAATTAATATTGCACTGTTTTATTCGTTATTTTTATAATATTCATTTTATTTATTATAATTATATTTATTCACTATAAATATATTATGTTAATACTCATAAATTTATATTGTGTATATATGTAGGTACTTATCATATACATATATACCTAGTAGATATAATATGATATGTGTAATATAGCTTTCTATTAGGTATGTATTTATTGAAATATTTATGTAGTTACATTGAATTATATTTTATTCTCAGTCTTTTTGTGATTATATAAATATCTATTTTAATTACTCATAAATTTATATTACATATATGTGTACTTATTACACATACAGTAGATATAATATGTAGTACTTAGCTGTAATATAAATTTCTATTCAGCATTTATTAATTATGTGGTTACATTAAATTATTTATCAGACTTTTTGTTTGTGTACCTATAAATTATTAGAGGTCCCTATCTTCAAAGTATTATTTTATATTATAATAGGCTTTATTTATGAGTATTTGTTTTAGTTTATTAGTAAATGTTATATTTCTAGGTTCTTCTTTAAGGGCTTCTGGAAGTTTATTATAAATTTTGATGGACATAACATATGGACTATTGGAATGGAGGGTCATGTTAGAAGTAGGTAACATTAATCGGTTTTTGTGTCTTAATGATCTATTTGCATGCCTGTCTCCACGTTTAGTAAAGAAGGTAATATTGTTTCTAACGAATTTACATATTTCCAGAATATAGATACATGGTAAAGTAAGTATTTTGTGGTTTATAAAGTACGGTTGGCAACTATCGGTTTGGTCTATGTTAGTTAGAATGCGGATTAGTTTTTTTTGGAGAATGAAAAGAGAAGGTGTGTCAGTGCTATGGCCCCACAAAATAATTCCGTAGCTAAGCCAAGAATATGCGTAGGCATAGTATGTAATTAATGCTGTGTGAAAGTCAGTAGTGTTCTTAATTTCCCGGAGAGCATAAGCAAATCTAGATATTTTTGATCTAATGTTTTTGACATGAATTTTCCAGTTGAGATGTGTATCAATAGTTATTCCTAATAGAGTGAAGTCTTTGGCGTTTTCTATTTTTATTCCGTTCGTTTTAAAATCTATTTCTAAAGGAGTTTTTTGGTATGGGTAGAAGGTCATAATTTTAGTTTTCTCGTAGTTGATTTGAAGATTGTGTTCTTTGATATGTCATCCGCGAATAACACACAGGGTTCCTTTGTGATTTTCGGGAGATCGTTGATATAGATAAGAAAAAGTAAACAACCGATTACACTGCCTTGTGGTATTGACGCGTTAATGATTTTTTTGTCAGATCTTATGTTAGAAATTTCTTTAAGGTTTGGGTCATAATTTTCTATTTCTACGTATTGTTCTCTATTTCTTAGATATGATTCAAACCAGTTGTGCACTTGTCCACGAATTCCTATTTTATATAGTTTTTCCAGTAGAATATTGAATTGAACTCTATCGTACGCTTTCGTCATGTCTAGGAGAATGCCAACTGCATATTGTTTGTTATTTATTATATTAATAGTTTCCTGTATGTATTTGTAGACAGCAAGGGTTGTTGAACGGTGTTTACGAAATCCGTTTTGGCTCTCATCAAAAATGTTATATGTTTCACAGAAACGGTATACGCGGTCACACATGGACCTTTCGAAAATTTTTGAAGCTGTAGGTAATAGGGCTATGGGTCGGTAATTGCTAGGATCTGTTTTAGAGTTCTTTTTATGTATCGGTTTGATAATAGCTTTTTTAAGTAGGTATGGAAATTCACCTTCTTCAAAGGATTGATTTATTAGTGTACAAAAGGGTAGAGCAAGTTCGTCAGCACATTGTCTAATAAGGGATGGTGGAAGTTCATCTATACCAAAGCTCTGTTTGTTTTTAAGGTTTTTTATCGTATTATAGGTTTCGCGATAGCTTACTGGTTCGAGGAAGAAAGTGTTGATGGTGGTGATAGATACGGGAAATTCTTTCGGCTCTTCATTTGATATTAGATTACTTGTTTCGCCGACTGATGCAAAAAACGTATTAAATTCATTAGCTATTTGGTTGGGGTCTGAAGTTAATGTATTTTTTATTTGAAGTTGAATATTATGATGTTCTCGAGCAGTTTTTTTATTTGTACGCTCATGTATGATATTCCACATAGTTTTAGTTTTATTTTGCGAAATTTTAGTTTATTTATGTAATGCATCTTTTTGGCTTTATTAACTGTAAGTTTCAATATTTTTTCATATTTTCTATAATATTTCTTAATAATAGGATTGTTTGACTTTATAGTTAAGATTTTTAAGAGTCTTTTATTTTTGCATGAAAGCTTTATTCCTTTGGTTAACCAGTATTTTTTAAAATTTGTTTTTATTTTACGCTTTGGTATCGTTTTATTTAGTCTATCTAATAGTTTATCATTAAAGGCTTTATAGTTTTGGTTTATATTATTACTTTTAGATATTATATTATCCCAATTTACGTTAGTTAGTTCTTTTTTAAATTTATATATGTTATTTGTATTATACAGTCGCTTATTCATATGCCAGTTTATGTGTTTTTGTTGCTGTGGTAAGTTAAAATGTATTATAGTACTGCAATGGTCTGAGAAACCTAATTCTTTTAACTGTTGTGTGTAGGTTTTTAGTGTTAAAGTTGGTGAATATCAAATCTAAGCAGGTGGATGTGGTTTGAGTGATGTGGGTAGGGTATTTAATATGCTGTGTTAATTTATATTCAGACATAAGGTCAAGAAAGGTATTAATTTTCATGTTGTTTTTTAGTATATCTATATTTAAGTCGCCTCCGAGATTTATTTTGTATCTGGAGAATTTTTTATTTATATAATTTAATATTTTTGTGAGTTGATGGTAAAAAGTTTCTTCCTCTCTCCTATTCCAATACATTGTTACAATTAATATATTATCTCTTGGTAGTTCTATCGCACAAGTTTCTAGTATATATTCAATTGACATCTGTGATATTTCATTTCTTTCTACATGCTCTAAATCTTCTTCTAGGAGGATGCAAACGCCACCACCACCTCGACTTTGTCGGCAAAAGGATGCTGCAATTTTGTATCTGTTAAAGTGTATCATATTTAATTTATCTGTTGTTAACCAAGTTTCTGTCAGGCATATAGCTTGGTATTTCTTATTTTCTTCTAGAAATGCTTTCATTGTGTGCTGTTTGTTATATAAGCTTTGAATATTTTGGAATAATATGCTAAATGGTAGATCTGTTCCGAAATGTATGATTTTCAGGGTTGGTTAAACTGATACTTGTTTCGTCGAAGTCGCTTTTCCTGTTATTAATATAAGTACTATCTTTATTTACGTGTTTGCTAGTAATATAAGTGTCCAAATTGTCTTGTTTATGTATTTGTTTTCCTTCTATAAATAATTTATTGTTTCTAATCACAGCATGAAGACCTTGTTTTCGAGCACTAAGCATTTTCTCTCTCATTTTGTTCATCTCTTTCTGTTCTTCTTCATTCAGAAATGGTGATAATCTTAGTCCAGTGCCATAGAGGCGGCGATTATTATTGATTAAGTGTTTAACCATTTTCTTGCTTATAAGTTCTATTACTATTGGCCGGGTATTATTACGGTTGTGTTTTCCAATTCTATAGGTTTCCTCTATGTATCCTAACAAGTCTATTTGTAAGGTTTCTCGGAACATGTTTATAATTCTATCGTGTAGTTCATATTCAGGTTCTCTTTGGGTTTCCATGAGGCCGTATAGTACGAATTTGTTGGTGTTACGTTCAATAGAAAATGGTTTACTTACTAGCTTTTTTATTTCGCTTTGTAGTAATTCTGTTTCTTTATTCAATTTCTCTATTTGTAGGTTAAGTGCTTCTATCTCCGCTTTTCTTTGATCGTTTTCCTTAAATAATACATTATTTTCCTGTTTAATCTGTTCTTTAAACTTCGAAATTGCTTTATTAATTTCTGACTGAATCATAATTTGAATTTCCTTTATTATTGACTTACTATTTTTTTTTAGTTTTTCAGTAATCAAGTCGCTCAGGTTGTTTAGTGTTGTTTCTTTTTCTATACATATTTCAATATTTCTCTCCATCGTGTCTCCTAAAATACTTTCGTCGTCTGAATTTAGTGTGTCGTTCAAGTATTGACTCTGACTTGGCTTATTTCTAAATGTAATGTTTGTTTCTGGTGTTGTAATATAGTTATCAGCCAAGGAATGTGGTCTAATAGGTGTATTGGAGTTATTTGTCTTAGGTCTTTTGCATTGACATTCTGGACATTCCCAGTTGAGTTTATGGTCTTTTGTTAAGTTCTTGTATTGTCTTTCCGTTACATTAGCGCATTCCAAATCATAATGTTTATTGCAGGTAAGACATGTAAGAAATTGGTTGTTCTTAATAGTTTGTTTACAACCTGTACAAACAATCATCTTGCTTTGTTTACATACGGGTGGAGCCATCTGGTTTTTCAGTGAGGAACAAGTTGGTTCCTAACAAAGTGCTCGATATTTAGTGACAGATGCTGCGTGCAGTAGTTCCCAGTATTCTGATAGGTGGCACTACGTATAAGCCAAACGTACATTTATGGATAAAACAGTTTTTCTGCAACTATGTTTTAGGTTATTTACAATAGCAAGATATTTTAAACACTTTTTCAGCACAGCTATTTAATTGTAATCACTTAATATTGTTGTGTTTTCTCATATGTTTAGTTTTCGTAGAACATTTTGCCAGTTTTCTTCTTCGTAAACACAGATTCTGTTTGACCGTTACGGTTTTTATTTCTTGTTTTTATTGTTTGTATTGCACTTATGCTATATCACTTAATAATAAAAAACATAGCATATACTTACTTATAGTTTAAGTCACAGAAATAGATAGTAATAGAACGGTGAATGTCACGTCATCGCGTACATTTCGCGCGTGCCACATTTTAGCAAGCCCCGCCCACAGTGACGTATAGATAGTGAGGGGACTCTAAGGAATTATTATCGATGTGAGAGCTATGGAAAATGAAATTATGTTATTGTTTATATGAAATGTTTTATTATGAATAGTTTGGTTATAGTATACTGTTATAAAAATAAAACGTATTTATTTAGTTAAAAATCTGTATTGAAATCTTACAAAACTTTTGACTATATTATAAAATATCTATACTAATGTAATAAAGCGGAAGAGTTTGTTTGTTTGAACGCGCTAATCTCAGGAACTACCGGTCGGATCTGAAAAATTCTTTTTGTATACGGTAGCCTAGTTATTCCGGAAGGCTATAGGCTATATAACATAACGTTTCGACCCTTTGTGGCCGGGCAAAAGGCTAAAAAGGCTAAAAGATAATGTCGGCTAATCTCAGGAACTAGCAGTCGGCTTTTAAAAATTGATATTGCCTATGATAGCCCAATTATTCCGAAAGGCTATAGGCTATACAGGGTGTTACATATCCCCCCGTCCGATCAATGAAGGGGTTGTAGGGTAGAGTAAAATGATGAGGTATTTGTCATTAATTTACGGAAATTCGAGATAAAATTTTCCCTGGTAAATTTAATTAACTTTAAATAATATCACATCAGATTACCAATGGCAACACTGAAGACTCATAAATCGTAATAACTAGGTATCTACCTAAAGTTCATAAAAGGTCGTTGAGTGCATCGGCCGCCCAGCCGGCGGCCGCGTCTAGTTACCTAATCCTTTGACAAAAGCCGAACGTCAACTTTACACGTGCCATCATTTTAGGTAGGTAGGTATACCGATTTTATTTATGAGTTTGTTGCAACATCTGGTTTATTGCATTAGGTAAAACGGAAGGTATTGTTTACGTTGTTTGTTTGTTTCGTAAGAGTGCGTAGCCAACTATGGTGTCCGTGTATTCAGACATTTCAGATCACCCGAAGGCCTACGACATGGCTTTACGATTCTTAGATTCAGTTTTACGTGCCTTCTGAGTACGTGGGCACCCATCCAAGTGATGACCTGTGCAACCGTTCCTTAACTTTGCCAAACTATTACGATCCAAAAGTTTAGTCACGCTATGAGCGCTGCAGTATTTACGGTAATTGCTATTTTTTTTAATCTTACTTAGGCAGGTTACCTTTAATTCCGAAAAACATCAACTTACTTGTAAGTTGCGTACGACGATCATGCTCCACATGTCGACCGTAAAGGTTAAGACACTTACGGTACCTTTTCATCAAAGGTACCTATTTGAAAGCACACTAACTAGCACACTGTAGTTCACGAGTTGGTGAAGCCGTTGAACAACGCGCTCCAAAGGCACTGGCAGACCTGGTGGTCCAGCGAACTGTTCCTCCTTATCACTACGTGCACCTGCATGAATTGCATTCACTCCTACCTTAACACACCGAAATGTTAAAGTATTCAGAGTTTGAATACGACCGACGACGTAGCTATTTCACAACGTAAGATATTCCGGAAGTCCGAACGAAAACAATCCTAGGGCAAGACTGAGTGATCAGTAGGCAAATTGAAGTCGTGAAAAATAGCCAGCTAGGGATGTAACCAATGATATTTATTGGAGTTCTTTTTTTATCGATATGTTATTATTGTCCCCATACGAGATGGGCACGTGTCCAACGCAAAATTGGTGTTTGTTTTTAAATTATTGTTATAACATAAAAATGATGTAACTTTTTTATTTCATTTAGGTTACCGAAATTAGTAGATCATAGTCTTTTGTCTATGATCTACTAAGTTCTGTAACACAAAAGTATTATTTAAGTCTTGTTTACGTAATGTGTCGATATCGTAATATCATTATTGTAATAATTCTTTGAAAAATGAATATTGTGTCACATTTCATGTAAAAATTTATTAAATCGATATTAGCTGCTATCGAACGTAAACACCTCTACCGCGTTTCGGTATTGTGTCGAGCGGCTCGTTTGACTGTAAAATTGCACTATTTTAAAGGCGGCATGCCCTTTGACATGAAAAGCCGACAATATTTTAATAGAATTAATAGAATCATAAAGGATACCGCCGCTGAGTGGAGTGTTGCTAGTTTAGGGAATTTTCCCTAATTTCGGGGTAATGTTTCTCGTTAATACTATACTAAGGAAATAAATTGTGATGTTTTATGAAGACCTGGATTTTTTTTATTATTTTTCCTAGTATGTCTAGGAAGTCAGTAATATGTGGTTTCGGGGTCGGACAGGGGGTTATGAAACACACTGTATAAAATTACGCCACAACTTTTAGGGGCCAGACAAAAATAATAAATTTGGTCAAACGAGAAGGGGGAGGGTTGGGTCAAAGGCAAAAAAAGGCTTAACGAATAGGATACAATCTATATGGGAATCGTTTTCGAGATTTTCGGGATGCTGATTAAATAATATGAAATTTATTTAGTGATTCAAGACGGCGGACGGAATATCAAAGATGGCGGATGACAAAATTTTAAAAACAATATGGGTATCGCCTTCTATATTTTAAGGGTTGGGGAATCGAAATACAACATCTATTTCGTGATCTAAGATGGCGGATGGGAAATCAAAGATGGCGGATGGGAAAATAAAAAAAATCTATATTGGTATCGTCTGCGATGTTAAAAGGGATGGAAAATTCAAATACAACACCTTTTTCGTGATTCAAGGTGGTGGATAGGAAATTAAAGATGGCGGACGGGTTTTTTTTAAAGTCGATATGGGTATCGTCTCCGATATTTTAAGGAATGGGAAATTCAAAAACACCATCTATTTCGTGATCAAAGATGGTGGATGGGATTTAAAAAAAAACAATATGGGTATCGTCTCCGATGTTTAAAAGGATGGGTAATCCAACATCACCATCTATTTCGTGATCAAAGATGTCCCGTCCGCCAACTTGAATTCCCAAGTGGATGTCATTTTCGTGATCAGAAAGCATGAAAACCCCAAACATTATACCCAGATTAATTTTATAAAAAATGTCCCGTCCGCCATCTTGGATTCCCAAATAGATGTCATTTTCGTGACCAGAATCCATAAAAACCCCGAAAATGATACCCATACTAATTTTATTAAAAATGACCCGTCCGCCATCTTGGATTCCCAAATAGATGTCATCTTCGTGACCAGAATCCATAAAAACCCCGAAAATGATACCCATATTAATTTTATTAAAAATGTCCCGTCCGCCATCTTGGATTCCCAAATAGATGTCATTTTCGTGACCAGAATCCATAAAAACCCCGAAAATGATACCCATATTAATTTTATTAAAAATGTCCCGTCCGCCATCTTGGATTCCCAAATAGATGTCATTTTCGTGACCAGAATCCATAAAAACCCCGAAAATTATACCCATATTAATTTTATTAAAAATGTCCCGTCCGCCATCTTGGATTCCCAAATAGATGTCATTTTCGTGACTAGAATCCATAAAAACCCCTAAAATGATACCCATATTAATTTTATTAAAAATGTTTCGTTCGCCATCTTGGATTCCCAAATAGATGTCATTTTCGTGATCTGAAAGCATGAACATGATGCTTGCTTTCTTTATGAGAGAGAGAGAGACAGCCAGAGAGATAATAATTAATTCGAATTAATATTCCTTTTATTTATCGATAAATTTAAAACGTAACCATAAACCGAAAGTCAATCCCTAGCGCGCGCTGACCAATCACAGCTATTTATTTGACCCGTGGCCCCTGATTTGTTATTGTTTTTGGCATCTTGTGAATATCGCGTATCTCGCCGTACATTGCGTGTTTATTTCATAAATATATCAACTAGTATCGTATAATTCAAGCAATGGAAATTTAACATAACGAAGAAATGAACGATGATGTTCTTATTAGACAAACATGGTAAAAGTAGCCCACTTGTTTTAAATCTCAATATTCTTAAGTTTTACTCAATTTAAATACTTACTGGTGATATGAAATGCCTCCCTTTTCCATATTTTTGCATCACTTTTAATTTTTACAATTGGAAACTGCACAATATGGCATATTCGTAACGAATTTAATGTTTTTTTACCTCCTGAGCGCGCGAAAGGGAGACGCGATGCGTAATGCGAATGCGTTCGAAAACACATGCACTATAGTGCAATAGTTTGGCACGCGCGCCACGCCCGTGTCACCGTTCTATTACTATATATTTCTGTGGTTTAAGTTCTTATCGCATGAAATAATCTCTTTCAGAAAAAAATAAGTACTATAATAAAAGTGCGTATTTTAAAACGAAGTTATTTTAAAATCCCGGCTCCCGGGAAGCAGATCCATGTTAGTATCAACATTTGAGATCATTCACACCTAACGGCACTACCTATTCCGACCACTACTGATGAGTGACGACATACTAAACATATTAATATTATCAATAGAAAAGCGGCCCGTTTTTTTTGCAAAGGAGTGTATACAGGATGTAAAAAGACCCTTGACGAAAACTGCAATCCCATGTTGTACCAATCACTACAAACATTTTTTACTTCGGCAAATTACTGGTTCAGGAGATATTGAGGCTCAAAGTTAGTATGGAATTTTTCTAATTAGGTACAAAATCGATGCATTTACCCCGCCAATATGTTATTTAGATGCCCTATAATCCCATGGATAAGTTGGTTTTTCGAGAATTGCACGCGCGCGCTTTTAATTGCGGTTTAAAAATGTGAAATCTTAAAAAAAATGTCGTTTCCCAGGTATTATTTTTGGTTAGTATGACTTAGCATGATGTCAACAACGAGTAGACTTCGGCTTGGTGATGGGTCTTGTGACATATACAGGATATAGATGGACCGAAGATCTGAAAAAGGTGGCCGAGATGGACTGGATGCGGAATGCTGACGATCGTGTACTGTGGCGCGGATTTTAGTTGTGATAGAAATGATTCTGATGGTAGATAGTTGCTTGAAACAGCGTTCTGTTTCAAGCAACTATCTACGATCAAAGGAGATCGTTATCTCCTTGGGCATCTCTTGTACGTTAGCCTCTTCCCAAGAGTGCAGCACTGCGCCAGAGAAGTAATACAGGCGTGTGAGTATCGGTGACATCCCGGCAGTGCACTTGTAGGTTGCGACAACAATTCTTGATGTATGACCTCTTGCAGACCTTAGTGGTTCTGTTATATGCCTTGATCAGTTGAACATTCAGATAACGACATCACGGAGCCCTGATCCAAGACTGTGACTGTTTAACAATATCGGCGCACTAACTGTCGATCCAGGGCCGAACCTTGCTGTGATCAGTAGAATATACTCTACCATACCTAACACGATTTTACCTGTAACTCTTCGACAGGTCTCTCCTCCCAAAGCCTCGCTTAGGCCACGGGATGCGGGCCTAAGGCCAGCCGACGAATAGTTAAGTGCCATGCGTCGCTTTGCCTAAACATTTTAGTGCAGAAGGAAAGAAAGAAAGAAGAAGACTTTATTCCATGCCTGTTAGTACAAAATAAACATGAAATATTAAAATATAAACTTAATCAGTCCCCAACTCAGCGCAATGCAGTGTGCGTGACACAGGGTTTCCCAAAATCGATGAATGAGGATTATCTTCTAGAGAATTTCAAAATTACAAAGAAATTTGTATAATGTTATCTGCCAATTAATTTAACGGCTATCTACTTATCGGCGAATCTGGCCTTTTATATTGTACATTTAATGTAACGTGTGTAACGTGCAATACGCTTGACTTCGTTTTGCTTTCGGTTACGTTGTCAGCGCGTAATCATCTCGTGTCTAAATTAGGGTCGTCAGTTCGTATCTAGAAGCAGCTCGACACTGGTTCAGCTAGAGAATGAACAGATGATTGGCAACAGTTTGCAGGAGGCGTCGCCTGCCGGTCGACGGCTGAGGGAGGCGCACACGCCACTCACCAACACACGCTCCACCGAGGTCTGCTCACGCCACCGCTGACGCTGACACTTGAGCGCAGGTACACACGACAATCTTTATTGCATGTGCTCTTTTATATTGTGTCATATTACCTACGTACACATTTCTAAACCATTGTGGAGAAAATGGACGTGTGGGAGTGTCTCCAACTAGAATGATGAATTGATGATCCTCAGACCATGGTCGTGTTTGAAGGAATGCAGTCCAACAGTATGATAGAAGAAATTGTGTATTATTATAGTAGTCGTGCTGGAGAACTTTAATAGCGCGATTCAGGATAGTTCCGTTCATGTCTGGTTAGATGTCGCCAGTTTTGATTGTTTTCACCATTGTACGATAGATGGCATCAGTTGTATAAACCTTACTGCCAATAAGTTTTTTTTTATGGGATAGGGGGCAAACGAGCAGACGGATCGCCTGATGTTAAGCGATTACCGCCGCCCATGGACACCCGCAACACCATAGGAGTCACAAGTGCGTGGCCGGCCTTTTAAAAATCTGGTGGCAACAGCTGTATTAACCAATCTACTGCTACATTTACCTGGAACTGGTTTAAAACAATGTGTGTAGTTATGATGATGGTGGCAAGATGTGTGTCCTGTCATCGTTTGGTGCCAGTCACGATGAATACAGTGATTTGTGTGAGATGATTGCTTGCGGCACGCACATCGAGCGCCAAGTGTAAAATATATGCACATCGAGCCATCGTTATTCAAATCCGTTCCTTTCTCGCTGTTTGCCTCAGGCCGCTGCATCAGCTTAGCTGACGCCTAGTGTTGCGGACTGTTTAAGAGAAAAAAAGTATCATATATCTTGCGCGGCATCTGAAAATTCTGTGATCCGCTTACTAACTAGATTTTATAGATATAAGCCTTTACACAATGTGACTACTGACTTCCTCAACCCGATAGCGATATCCAGCAGGTTCTGGAATAGTGGCCACGTCTTGGCAGTGTTCGATGTCCTCCATTTGAAACGATGGCTTGTAGAGGGTGGCTGGTGGTCTGACTGGCTGGATGGTGCAGACGGTCGAATCTTCTATCCAGGGCGGGTCGTGTATCATCAGGCACAGAAGTATTGTGTCCATATAGATGAAACAATGTCTTGGCGACTTCAGATACAAGAAACAAGTCGAAAACTGTTTGCTTCAGCCGCATCAATACGAAAATTACGCAATTTCCTTCCAACTGCAACTAAAATTGCACTTGCACAATCTTTGCTTCTGCCGATCCTTGACTACGCTGATGTCAGCTATCTTGACCCCACAGAGGAGCAACTGAACAAACTTGAGCGTCTCCAAAATTTCTGCATACGTTTTATATTTGGTTTACGCAAATATGATCATATTTCAGAATTCCGCAACAGGCTCAAGTGGCTTCCGATTCGCCTTCGTAGAAATACTCATATTCGTGCATTACTGTATAATATCCTGTTTAATCCCAATAGTCCCTCATATCTTAAAGAACGTTTTAAGTTCCTTCATGACACACATTCAAGGTCCTTGAGGTCGTCTGTGGACTTGAGGCTGGAATGCATTGGCATCTCCAGCCTCAAGTCCACAGATTTGTCAAATTATTTTGACAAATGTTTTACTGTACAAGCTGTGCGCCTGTGGAATGCATTGCCTCTAGATATTCGTAGAGCAAAATCACCTAGTGTCTAAATATGTATAGTCAACTATCATAGGAATCGTTGAATACACGCATACACACGCACTGATAATGGAGATGCACACATTCAAATACAGTCCATTTAAGATATACTTAGGTAATGTGAATTATATTTTTAGTACAAATAAAATATTGTTGAGAACGGACGTACATTGAGTATTTTTTCACCCAACGACACGGAAGCAACCTTATTGCACTAAACATATGGTCCAAAATCGATCCGGATATTGTGAGTTACTTCAAGCGACTGGCTTACGGCGAGAGAACAAAAGAATTCCAGAGGGGATTATATCGAGCCTAACGAGCTTTATTACTTCAAAATCACACAAATCAAGATTGTTTTCGTCATTTTTTGGGATATCTGAGCTTCAACGTCTACACATATCTGTTCAAAATGAATACGCAACTGGCTTACCAAAAGGAAATTTTGGAAAAACTGAAGAAAGCCGAGAAAAACCATAAGAAGACACCCAAAGATCGCATCAAGAAACCATACTTGGAATCCAGGTTGGAAAATTTGGAGCAGTTATGGAATGAATTCAAAGTCGGTCACAAAAATATAATTGTCAAGGTGACCCTTCAAGAGAAGCAAGATGCCTATTTCACGGAAGACATTTATGAGGAGTTCGAGGAGTTGTATATTTCGTACAAGACTTCACTCAAGGAAGCCCTGCAGCCCTTTCTGATATCATCAAACACTGGAAAATCAGCCACGGAGCCAGGATCGAGTGCCGACCAGGAGGAACGCCTGCTTCGTGAGTGCGAGGTTAAGTTACCGCGTATACAGCTGCCTACATTCAGTGGTAAATATTTCGAATGGCAAAGTTTCTATGATATGTTTCTTTCGCTAATTCATAATAATAAAAAATTGTCTTGTGTACAAAAATTACATTATTTGAAAAGTAATCTCTCAGGCGAACCGCTAAGTTTGTTACGTAACTTTTCTACAACTGAATCGAATTATGATGAGGCTTGGAAGCTATTAGTAAAACGTTACGATAATAAACGTTTTAATTGTAATGCGATATTAAAATCATTGTTTTCACAAAAACAAATTACGTGTGAGTCGGCTAGTGCCATAAAACATTTATTAGATACAACGACAACGTGTTTACATTCTTTGCGTAATATGGGTATTTATACTGACAACTGGGACGCATTAATTATTTATTTAGTTATTTCTAAATTAGATACGGAATCCACTAAGCTGTGGGAATATCAACTTAGCATGATTAATGATGACCTACCGACGTGGTCACAATTATGTAACTTTCTAGAATCGAGATTTAGATCGTTGGAGATTATAGATACCAGTAAGGTACGTACTCAGGCCAAGCCGAACATAACGAAATCTACATCTTGCCACGGGTCTATTGAAAACACAGATAATTCTAAACTATCTTATATTAAATGTGATATGTGTAAAGGTGAACATCATTTATACCAATGCAAGGAATTTAGTAAACTTAACGTAAAAGATAGACAAGATTATGTTCAGAAAAATAATTTATGCTTTAATTGTTTCTCCCCATCGCATCAAGTTTTAAAATGTAGGAAGTCTGTGAGCTGCAGGAGATGTGGACGAAGGCATCATTCACTATTGCACTACGATAAAGGGGTAAGCAGTACGGCTGAGAGCGAGGACAATCCTTCACCGGGCCAGTTAAATAATAATGTAAGTATTTCAACCAATTTCTCCAGTAAATTGAATACAAGTCGAGTGTTATTAGCTACTGTATCAGTTTGGGCGTACAACGAGCACGGGCACAGGCAACAATTGAGGGGCCTATTAGACCAAGGATCGCAGGCATCATTCATTAGTGAGTCTGTTGTGCAATTACTTGGACTTTCACGTAAACGTGTTAGTGGTACTGTCTCGGGTATAGGTAATGGCAGCTGTACTAATATTAAGCACATGGTTTCTCTTCAAGTACAATCGCGTCATAACCCAGCCTTTTCAATCCAGGTAAATGCTTACGTGTTGCGCACTGTTACATCGTTTCTTCCTTCAACCGAGTTACAAACACCTGATTGGCCTTACTTAGATGAAATATCATTAGCTGATCCTAGATATTCCAAACCTGGTAAAATAGATATCCTTTTTGGGGCTGAAGTTTATAGTGAAGTTTTATTGGATGGTGTCATACGCCACAAGAAGATATTGGCACAAAACACTACCCTAGGTTGGATATTATCGGGGATGGTTTCAGATTCAAGCTCAGTCGATAGAAAGGTCATTAGTATGCATTTACACTTAAGTGGAGATGAGCTGCTTAAGAAGTTTTGGGAGATTGAAAATGAACCCAACTGTTTACAGAAAAGAATGTCTACAACAGAAATGGCGTGCGAGGAATTGTACGAAAGAACAACAATACGAGATGAAGACGGAAGGTTTGTTGTCAAATTACCTTTTGACAAAGAAGATCCAGAGTGTCAATATGGTCAGTCAGTGGTTATAGCAACAAGAAGATGGAACCTGTTAGAGAAGAGACTACAAAAAAATCGCACCTTAAAAGAAGAATACAATAATGTTTTACGAGAATATCTAACTATGAATCATATGATACCCGTGAGAGACACGGACATAGATAATCCCAAGGCGGTATATCTCCCACATCATGCGGTGGTGAGAGCGGATAAGGATACCACAAAGGTGCGTGTCGTCTTCGACGGGTCTTGCAAAGGAGTTAACAACTATTCGCTTAATGATAATCTCTTAGTTGGCCCCAAGTTGCAACAGGATCTGCGACATATCTTAATGAGATGGCGAAATCACAGAATTTGTATAGTTTCAGATATAGTAAAGATGTATAGAATGGTAAGAGTAAGAGATGAGGATACAGACTACCAAAGAATTGTATGGATAACTAATGTGAACGAGCCATTGAAACATTTCAAACTATTACGATTGACTTTTGGTACAGCTTGCGCACCATACTTAGCAGTGAAGTCACTTCAAAAATTAGCAGATGTAGAACGCTATCAATTTCCAGTAGCCGCTGAGATAACAAAGAGAGACTATTATTGTGATGACCTGATGACCGGCTGTGAGACTACTGAGCAGGCTATACACATTTATGAGGAAATGACACGATTGATGAGCAGTGGTGGCTTTGACCTACAAAAATGGAGCAGCAATTGTCAGCAGTTATTGACACACATTGAAAAGGACAAACAAAGAAGTAATGATTCGTTTCGGTTAAAAACATCTTCTGTTATTAAAGTACTAGGCTTAGTATGGCATAGAGAGATAGATTCATTTCAGTACACATTGGACTTACCAGACTTAAAGGAATCTGTGACTAAGCGACAGGTTTTAGCAGACGTGGCCCGTCTTTATGACCCTTTAGGGTGGATTACCCCCGTGATAATAATAGCAAAAATATTTATGCAAAAGCTGTGGAAGTCGAACCTTGATTGGGATGATGTACTTACCATGGAGTTATATGAAGAATGGATACAGTTTAGAGCTAATTTGGAACATTTAAATAAGGTAAACATACCTCGTTGGTCACACTTTAGTCCAGAGTCAAAGGTCGAACTGCATGCATTTGCTGATGCATCAAAATCGGCGTATGGTGCAGCAGTATATATTCGTATAATTGATGGTGAAGATAAGATTTGGGTCAGTTTGGTTACGGCTAAAAGCAAGGTCGCGCCTATAGAGAAGGAGTTGACTATTCCGAGGCTGGAGCTCTGTGGTGCAGTATTAGCAGCGAAATTGATATATGAAATATCACAAATAATGAATGTGCCTAAGGAGAATTTATTCGCTTATACAGATTCAACAATAGTTCTAGCATGGTTGCGAGGGGGCTCGAGCCGCTGGAATACATTTGTGAGCAATCGAGTGTCTGAGATACTTAATCTTCTAAACTGCGAGCAATGGAGGCACGTTGCTACACACATGAATCCAGCTGACTACACATCAAGAGGGTTAACTGTTCTTAGTTTATTGAAACAGTCAATGTGGTGGTCAGGTCCTATTTGGCTTTCACAACCAGCTATAGAGATGGACAATACTATCAGCATAGAGGATACACATGAAGAAGAAAGAAGAGCATGTTTAACTGTTACATCTGAGTCAAGTAATACATTCATATGGACTATGTTTTCTTCTTTAACTAAAACATTAAAGGCTATATCTTATTGGAGAAGAGTATTAAGTAATTTAAAGTTACCAAAGGAAAAGCGAAAGCTGTATAGTAATTTAGTAACACAGGAAGAAATTAATCAAAGTTTAGAGATATGCATTAGACAAGTGCAAGAAGAGAGTTTTAGCAATGAGATAAAGCAGTTAAAAATGCAGAAATTCGTGAGCCGACAAAGCAAGCTTCGCACTCTTTGTCCTATTTTAGATGAAAAAGGAATTTTAAGAGTAGGAGGGCGCATTGAACAGTCTCAAGTCCATTATGACATGAAGCACCCAATAATTTTAGCTGATAAAAGTCATTTTACCAAGCTGATAATTAGTGAAGCTCATATCAGAACACTTCATGGTGGACCGCAAGCTATGTTGTATTATATTAGAACCAAATATTGGATATTACGAGGCAAGGATGAAGTCAAACGACATTACAGATCTTGTGTCAAATGTGTGAGATATTCTAAGTTAAAAGGTAGCCAGCTGATGGGGCAACTTCCTGAGGTAAGATTAAAACCTTCAAGACCTTTTAAAATTTCTGGTTGTGATTACATGGGTCCAATCGGTGTAAGATTCTCACCTGGTAGAGGAGCTAAGTCATATAAAGGATATGTATGTTTATATATTTGTATGGTCACTAGAGCAATTCATTTAGAGGTAGTAACAGATCTTACCGCGAAGGCTTTTATTGCAGCATTCAAAAGGTTTACAGCAAGGAGAGGTCACTGTCAGCATTTATATAGCGACAATGGCACTAACTTTGTTGGTGCGAATAAGCATCTTCGTGAGATGTTTGATAGTGCTAAATCTACCATTCCACAGGAAATAGAGGCGTTATTAAGTTTAGAACAAACTACATGGCATTTCATACCTCCATATGCACCTAACTTTGGTGGTTTATGGGAGGCAGGCGTTCGCAGCGTTAAAACACATCTGTACAAGGTAATAGGAGATACTATTCTCACCTACGAAGAGTTATCCACTGTTTTAGCACAGGTTGAGGCGTGCCTTAATTCTCGTCCCATATCTGCTATGAGTGACGACCCTAACGACCCTCAGGCTTTAACCCCTGGACATTTTCTCGTAGGAGAGCCACTAGTAAGTATTCCTGATATGGATTATTCTGATTGTAATGTTATAGGTCTTGATAGATGGAGATTAACACAAAAAATTGTCAATAGCTTTTGGAAACGATGGTACAAAGAATATTTAGTCACCCTAAACCAACGTTATAAGTGGAACACCAAAAGGTCTGAGCCAGAAGTAGGTGATGTAGTTATTTTAAAAGATGATAATATTCCACCGGCCAAATGGATTCTGGGTAAGATAACAAATAAGTATTTAGGCCCGGATAACATAACGCGTGTTGTATCTATTAAATGTAAAAATGGTGAGTTTAGACGCCCTATTAGTAAGATATGTGTGTTACCTAAATAAATTTATTATGTTCTCCTATTGTGCATGTATTTATCCACTTCTGAGTGTTACTTACACTCAGTATTATTGTTACTTATATTGATTTGAAATAAGTGTATGAACATGTAATAGAAACGACAAAGTACATTTATAAACAAAATTCTTTATTTTGTTGATGTTTGTATATTGAAATCGAGACTTATTTTTTATATTGTATATATACATATGTGTAAAACCAACTAGCTAACATGTACCTATATGAGTTGTAAATAAGAGAGTAATTCATCATAATTTATAAGTTACAAAATATGTAAAATTGATATTTCAACTAAGGGCGTCTCCATAAAGGGCTGCCTAGATATTAATTTTATTTATTAAAGTACTGCGTACTTTGGGGGGCGGCATGTCTAAATATGTATAGTCAACTATCATAGGAATCGTTGAATACACGCATACACACGCACTGATAATGGAGATGCACACATTCAAATACAGTCCATTTAAGATATACTTAGGTAATGTGAATTATATTTTTAGTACAAATAAAATATTGTTGAGAACGGACGTACATTGAGTATTTTTTCACCCAACGACACGGAAGCAACCTTATTGCACTGAACACCTAGTATATTTAAAGGTTTGTTGAAATCGCACTATCTTTCATCCATATAACATCTTTCATTATAGTTATAGTATGTATTATATATTATTTTTATATTATATATATATATTTATATGTGTATGTCGTGTATGTATATGTAGGTATATGTATGTGTGTATGTATATATGTTTCTGTATATCTATGTACTACTTGTATACCATTCTGGCTGTCTTTAAACTACACCATTTATCGCACTAAACTTATTTCCCATCTGTCCATCCTAAGGTTGCCTGGCAGAGATTGCTTTTAGGGATAAGGCCGCCATTTGTACATTCTGTTTGTGTTTTGTATATATTTTGTTCTATAATGTAACTTTTTGTAAGGTGTACAATAAAGAATAATCAATTAATCAATCAATCAATCAATCAAGTATTCAAACCTTAGAATACTTAAAGATATTACATAGAAACCGCACAACAGTAGCAGTTTACCCATTATATTTACTTCAATTTGACTTATGAACTGTTTTTAGTGTAAGAGTAATATACATATACATGATGTCCTCCATTTAAACCGATGGCTTGCAGAGGGTGGCTGGTGGTCTGAATGGCTGGATGGTGCAAACAGACGATCGAATCCTCTATCCAGAGCGGGTCTTGTATTATCAGGCACAGAAGTATTCAAACCTTAGAATAAAGATATTACATACACACAACCGCATAACAGTAGCAGTTCTACCCATTATATTAACTTCATTTTGACTTAAGAACTGTTTTTCAGAATACACAGCAATCGGAGACAAGAATGGAAAGATACTGAATGGTGAATCGTGCGTGCTGAAGAGATGGAAAGAGTATTTTGAAGGATTATTTGAAAGAATGACGACAGAGACATCAACAGGTGAAATGAATGGTAATGATAGCAATGATGAAAGCGATATTGGAGTGGATGAGATTTTGAAGCCACTGACCAGTATGAAATTAGGTAAGGCTGCAGGGTATGATAAGATTACAGTCGAAATGCTGAAGGCTGGACAGGGCATCATAGTTAGTCAGCTGCAGCGTTTATTTAACTTGTGCTGGAGCACCGGCCGAGTACCTGATGACTGGGCCACAGCTGTAGTTGTGCCTCTTTATAAAAGAAAAGGCTAAAACTATAGAGGCATTAGCCTTCTCAGCATTGTTGGCAAATTGTATACAAAGGTACTGATTGAAAGAGTTATGAAAGTAACCGACAAAAAAATATGGGATGTACAAGCGAGATTCCGAAAGGGTATGGGGTGTACGGATCAAGTCTTTTCGGTGCGATGCATAGCCGAGAAATTTTTGGCTAAAGCTCAAAAGGTCTACTGCGCATTCGTAGATTTGGAAAAGGCTTACGATACAGTGGTGAGGAATTAAATGTGGTCGGTACTGTCGATGTATGGGGTAAACAGCAGCCTGATTCGAGCTCTGAAATCACTTTATGAGTATTCTAGAGGCTTTTTGTGAGGATAAACGGAGCATACACTGTCTGGTTTACCATCAACACTGGTGTTAGACAGGGATGTGTAGCGTCGCCGTGGCTGTTCAACCTCTTCATGGACAGTTGTTTGCAAGATTTGAAACATAGTGATTGTGGATTAATAATGAATGTCAAATGCCTCCTTTATGCTGATGATCAGGTTATACTTGCGTCTTCAGCGGAAGAGTTGCAAGAGATGGTAACAATCATGCATGGTGCGTTAGAGAGGAAAGGAATGAAAGTGAATGTAAGTAAAACGAAAGTTATGATTTTTGAAAAGGAGGAATGCGTTACGGCTTGTAATGTTATGATCGATAGACAACGAGTGGAGCAAGTGAATGAGTATTATTATATTTAGGTACTTACGCTGTTTACAAGAGACGGCAAGAATGCAGAAGATATTGAAAGAAGACTTAATGCAGGTAGTAGAGTGAATGGAGCTCTGAAGGCGTTTATGAATAGCCAAAACGTGTCCAAAAAGGCACGTTTGGCTGTACATAGAGGGGTGTTAGTACCTACTCTTATGTATGATAGTGGTAGTTGGGTATGGCAGAAGAGTCATGAAAGTAGAATAAATGCTGTAGAAATGAGAGCACTGAGAAGTATGTGTGGTGTTTCTTTGACTGACAGAGTAAGGAATTGTGTGATAAGAGAGTATTGTGGGGTAAAATAAGATGTAGTGACAAGCATCGAGAAAGGTATGCTAAGATGGTTTGGGCACGTGGAGAGGATGGATGACGAAAGATTGACCAAGCAGATATACAAGGCAAGTGTGAATGGGACAGGACGAAGGGGAAGACCTAGGCGGACGTTCTCTGACCAGATTGGAGACATCCTAAAAACAGGACAGGTTAGAAGTACCCTGAACCAAAGAGCATGCATGAGGAATCTGATGGGAGTGAATGAAGCAAGAGAGATATGTCAGGATCGTTGCAAATGGCGTTCCGTAGTCTCTGCCTACCCCTCCGGGAAACAGGCGTGAGTCTATGTATGTATGTAGTAATATACATATACAAACGATGTTTAGAATTTTCGTTGGTTGTCACTAATATTAATTAGAATGGCACAGGACTATGGTGAATGGGACAGGACAAAGGGGAAGACCTAGGAGAACGTTCTCTGACCAGATTGGAGACATCCTGAAAAAAGGACAAGTCAGAAGTACCCTTAACAGAAGAGCATGCATGAGAAACTTGATGGGAGTGAGTGAAGCAAGTGAGGTATGTCAGGATCGTTGCAAATGGCGTTCCGTAGTCTCTGCCTACCCCTCCGGGAAACAGGCGTGAGTCTATGTATGTATGAATGTATGTAGAATGGCAATGGGGTTACTGAAATGAATATAGATAGTTAACTCAGAATAAATATCGATAAAATGTTAGTAAATCCCCAGATCATTGAAATTAAGCGTAAATAAAATATATATACTAATAAATAGTTGTCTATATATTGATATTTATGTTTGATTGACAATGATACAAAGTGAAGCCCTATCAGCTACAAAAGTCTTGTGTCTTTTATAGCTGACTAGCTTTTACCCGCTTCGCACGCGTTAAATTCGGGGTAACACATCAACTTTCAGTCTCAATTTGTGTGAAGACACTCCTGATTACTCTAAAGACTTCAGAAACAATATAGGGTACAAATTAACTCGGTCAGTATCCATGACATGTTCTACCGAAAGGTACATGATAACGTCACCTTGCATACAGACAAATGTCAAAGCCATGTTCCAATACATGTACAATATATGTAATAGGTATATCTATGAAAACTTAAGCATTTTTAATATAAGTTGAGAAAATCGTTTCAGCCGTTTAAGCGTAGTATATATAATTATTTGTTTCTAATAATATATGCGAACAATGTAATCACCGTGCACAATATGACATTATGTATGATGCGACAGTACTGACAGTGATATACGATAGCACATGCGCACACAATTATTACAGCGCATGCGTTCTTACTTCCAAGAGGTAAATTTGTGCCGTAGGTACTAATTTCTACCCTCCCTGCAATCCCTCCCAGGTAATTTCTTGCAACTTATGGTAGCCTGTGTCCGTCTCCATGGTCCAATCTATCTTTATATAAAATTTCAACAAAAACGATTCAGTCGTTTTAGCAAATTTGTTTGTAACTAAATTATTATTTTTTGTTTTGTAAATTTATAATACTAGCCGTTTCCCGCGGTTTCACCCGCGTGCCCGAAAAACCCAAATATCTTACGGACCCCTATTTTTTCGAAAATAAAATATAGCCTATGTTACTCGCAGATAATGTAGCTTTCTAATGGTGAAAGAATTTTTAAAATCGGTGCAGTAGTTTTTGAGTTTATCCATTACAAACAAAAATACAAATTTTTGCTCTTTATAATATTAGTGTAGATTAGTAGGGATTGGGCTTCATTTTGTATTTAAGCGCAATCGGCTGATGGCAAGCAGACAGTAACCTCAATGTCTACTTACTAATAGGCCCTGTGTAGGTAGTTAATATTAGTGGAAAATAAAACATAAGCACATTGTATTTTTCTTCCATTACCAACCTTCGCGCGTGAAGCGACTAAAATGTTTTAACATCTATTGCCGTCTTAAGATGAATAAAGCTATTGATATTGATTAAAACACTGGTAACTACTTTAAGCAGTGATGGTTTGTGACGCCATCATTGTCAATCCACGGGACGCATCTTTGACTTTTGGGCGTTATGTGCATAATATTTTGGTAATTATAGCTTGCTAAGATGAAGGAAAACATCGCCACCAAACGAGCATTGCATGGTTTGTCGCAGATAATTTATACATTATGTCTATACTGTTATAAACATGGCGAAACATTTTTGATGAAATATTGCAGTATAGCTTATAGGTACATCAGAAAAGCAGATAGGCTACCTCTTTTTGTGATAAGTGACACCTACGTGGGCCTTGTCTATGAACGAAGTCTCAAATGTAGGTATATCTATTTCATTCTGACGGATATTGGTGGCAACCTTTGGCCACAAATGTCATGTCTGTTTGCCCAGCTCGGCCCTTTCAGAATTTGCATCGTAGGTACTCGCCTTCAGAAATATACAACGTGTAATGGAAATAACGCACATCCTCAGACACCCCAATTAGAAAACCTTGTTACAATCATAATGCATGCATTGAAATATATTTTTTATTTGCGTAAATAATGTTTCTTAAAGAAAGTATTAACTCAATTAAAAGTGAAAATCGTGGTCACTGTAAATCTGCGCACGCACACAAACGAAACGGTTGCTATGTTAAACAAACAACAGCGATCTGATAGGAACGAAACACGATACGATATAACAAAATGTATGAAATTCAGTCTGTAAATCACACTCTGATAGAGTGGGGTTTACAAAAATGATGTTTGAACAATTTGTCTTCCACTGTTGATATTACCAAAGATATTATGAGTATTTCTTTCCATCACACTTTTAGGCTATGGAGTGGACAGTCGAATCATTTATTGTTTGTTATTAATATGCACGATCTATTGTTTCTTAATATCGTAAGTGACTATTGTGACTATCTTAACTTAATCATACCTAGTTAGCATTATTGATCGATAAAGTAAAAGAATATCAAAGAGAGAAATAAACAAGAACGGCGTGTTTAAAGTTGTCTTCTGAATCTAAATAGTTACTTGTGAAACAAAAATAGAATAATAAAATCACTTACAGGCTTAAATCACATTACTTTAGTCCACGTAGCACTTCACTATTTCCTCACAAATCACATCTTTTCACTGTTTCAAAAGCAGCTAGTATCTTAATTAACTACTAGGCACTTTTTCTCTCGTCACAATAAACTAGTGATTTAATATTTCTCCACAATGAGAAAGTCCAGGGGTGTCAAGTCAACATCAAGATGATGTTGAACATTTCACACCGGCACCGTCTTGTTAATAATTATTAAATTATACACCATTACACATTTTGTAAACAAGTGAACTTTTAAAAAGGTTTTCACAGCACTCACTGATAGATAGATATTCCCGGTTGTACTTGTCATAACATGTCCAAGCGCATCGCGAGCTGCGCTTGACATGCGCCAGCGCGAGCGAGACATTACGTCTCGCTCTTTTCCGTTGTTTATTACCTACGTTAGTGAAAGATAGATGATAGACATTTTGGTGGTCAATGGTGTGCTATTGTCTTTTGCCGTCTTTTGTGTTGTATTAATGTGTGCGTTTGTGTAAGTCAACGTGGAACCATTTAACAAATGCATTTAAAAATAAGCCGTTCTGCTTTGATTTAGGGTTTATTTTAGAATAGCAATTTTTTTTAAAAATGAGTGACTACAATTTACGTTATTTTAATTATTTTAAGACAAAAAATAAACAATATTAAAAATGACGGAAATTGATTCAGTTGCCGATTCTGAACAAAGTACTTTCAGGATGTGCATTTAAACGTGTTACATGTTGTATGTACTGGTTTCTTTTTCAATGTACCTGCCTCTGTTCTTTTGAAGAAATGTGCAAAAAAAGGGCCCGTGCCAGACGTTTTCAGCACGGCCCTCTTGTAACTTAAAAAATACAGCGTATTAAAAAGTCTTTTAAACTCGAAGAATTTACTCTATTAACACGTTATATGTACCGCAACATATATTGTAAATTCGTAATAACTAATTATATATCGAAGTGGATAGGGAGAAAAAAAAATATAGGTATAAAAAATATGTAAAAAAGGACAACACAATTTTAGCCAAAAACTATTGAAATATAAATTTAATGTTCTTTGGTAGTAACGTATGTACTGCATTGTCTTTCAGTAACATTTGCACATTTAGAAAAATAAACCAAGTTTAGTTAACTCAACACGGCCCTCTATAAACGTCTATATCTTTTTATATATGACATGTTTGTTTACGAAATTCGACTTGCTGAATTACATATAGGAGTACATTCGTTCCAAACGCTATGCTACTTAGCCGTGTTAAAATTTTAAAAGGTAAATTGGATCAAAAATAACCTGTAAATCAACTGATAGAGTGACCATGATTCGGAAATCGGTAATATTTTATACTTAATGTGTTAGCTAGGTATATTTTATTTTTACTCTAGATAAACATTCCTTTTGCTTGTTTTTATTTTTATTATTCAAAATTTATTTTTAGGTAGTTTTTATTTTTATATTACTAAATTCTGAGGGGGCCGAGCTGGGCAAACGTAGATACATCAAATGTCAGATTATTTTAGTGACAATCTTGCGAATATATCCTTTTATATAATCTGAGATTTAAACACGTTCAATGAAACATGTGATATACTATTTAATACCTTAGCTCCGTAATACATGCAAGGCGTCTCCTGCTTGTCCCGAAGCGACGTAGTAGCGCGTCCGTTAGCGTAGTCAGTAAAGTACGGCGCGCGGCGGTGTATGCGCTAGTATTGTTTTGGCGCGTATTGCGCGTGTATTTGTTATCCTGACTAAAGTGCCAGGGAGAAGAACTTTGATTTGCATTGCTAATGTTTAACAGTCCGTCTGCCAGTACCGATGTTTGTACCATGACGTGTATACATGGCCATCGGTACTGTTAGTGTTATGTACGAGAGGCCCCCAACTGTCAAGGTATCTAATGCTATTGTTGACTACGTTCAATCCATTCATCAAAGTACCTACGTTTTCTTAACATGAAATAGATTGTCTATATTTATGTTGTGTAGCTTTTCACCTGTAGTACGAACGTTTACTGTGTAGCGATTGTAATAATAACGGCAGATTCTATGTGTAGAGCTTCACGGGAACGCTTCCTCTAGGGGGAGTCAGCTCCCCTTCCCTAACTTAAGGAGCATCCGTGGGTCGCAATTTGTTCATTTGTCCTGGCGCCATTTCATCCAAGCTGAGTTGATCCAGCGCGTGACATCGCGGTCTATTTCCCTGTCTCCTTGAATAAGTAACCTGATATACCGGAAGACGGAGTATACTGATATGGGCTCTCCATCTAGAGATATGGGCACGAGACTAGAGAAACCGCCGAAGTCGCAATACTTTAACTCAGTGTTGCTTTCACTGACTGTCACACACTCCAGCCTTTGCCACCATTTTGTCAGTCTGCTCTGGATCTCAAGGCCACTCTCGGCAATCAACATAATGTCGTCGGCGAACAGCATACACCATCTTACTATATGCAGTACTACATTATTAGCAGGAAGACGTAAGGGCTAAGAGCCGAACCTTGATACAAGTCTACAGCTTCCACAGTGAAGTTGCCGGTATTACCCGCTGTGGACCGGCCATGAGTTGTACATCTGCTGTACATCGCACGGATCAACTGTACTGTACTGTAGTATCCCAGGTACTCTTTTCTTCTTAAGGGCCCACCACAAAACCTCATGCGGTACGCGATCATATGCATTTTCGAGATCCACCAAAACCATGTGCAAGTTTTTGTGTTCACTTCAGTACTTTTCGCATAGTTGGAGGATCTCGAAAATGCCATCTGTTGTACCTCGACCAGGAAAAACCGAATTGGTTTTGTAAAATTACACTCTCTTCTCTCAATCTTCGTTCAACTACTTTCTCCGAAACTTTCATACTATGTGAAATTTGCTTTATTCCTCTATTGTCGTTACACTCCAGCACATCATCTTTGTTTTATAGGGCGCCAGCGAATTGCTACAACATTCATCAGGTATGGCTTCTTCCACCAATAACTCCTTGAAGAACAAAGCTAACAACTTCCATCCGTCTACCTGCAGTATCTTCAATACTTCAACAGGTATTCCATCCGACCTCGCTGCTTTTCTATTTATTACTACTCTCACTTCATCCTCACTTACTTCTCTTATTAGCCCCTCACTCACAGGTATATGTTCAAACACACCACTCCAGTCATTCTCTTTATTCATCAATCTCGCAAAGTAATTCCTACATCTATCCTCAATTTTCACATCCGCGGAAAGTACCTTTCCAGTTTTATCTCTTGTACACTTACATCCCTTGCTTTCCTTGCTCTAGCTTTAGCGAGCCGGTATAATTGCACTCCTAGGATGCTGCTTTCGCTAGTGCAACCGCTTTCTTAGCTTTCTTCTTCAACTCAACATACTTTGCCTTCTATTCTTGTTTCAAGCGGACATTCATTTCCTCCACACGCTGCCATTACTTAAATTTCATCGTCTTATCCTTCAAAACCTCTTGTAGGTAGGTACATCTGTCGACCACCACCATGTATCTCTAACGTCCAATATCCCAGAGCCGCGAGACCTAAGTAATTTTAGCAAAGCTGAAATTTTGAGGGTTATTAGTATACATTTTGTTAAGAGATATGCCGACCCACTAGCTTGAAAGCCGGGCCATTTCACAGGTAGCGCGAATTAAAGTTACCTAAAAACATAATCACCTACGGTAAAGTAGCAAAGCTCGTATTCAAATATGTTTTTAAAAATACTGTCTAAAATTGAAATTCATTATTGCCAGACACTTTCCGTGGGCCATTACTTCTGCAAGACGTCTTGAAGGCTACTTACAAATTATGTAAACTACGTCATATTAGCAAACCTGCATTTGATATATATTACTTCTCATCTTATCAAGCTTATCTAGCTTCCTGTGATTTTAATAAAGGGACCAATGATTCAGCCACATTTGAACAATGTATGAACATCCAGCAAGCAGAAGAGGAAGAAGAAGAAATCGAAGAAGACATGACTGTTAAAGTAGACTTTCAAGAGTATGAATCTGATTAAAATATCTAAAGAAATCATAACAATAGTTAACCCAATAATCAATAGCAATATCAATAATCAATATCAATAATAAGGTAATATCTAGACTTTAACGGGTATCGTTCCCTTAAATTATCCTAAAATTGTCATGACAGTTAGTGGAGTTGACCTACAGGGGAAACCACGGTAAAAAAACGCGCCGAGTACACTACCTCACAGGTGGCGTGGAAATGTGTGCATATTATGTATCATGTGACTCTGTATCGACGACTCAGGAATGGTAACTCTTAGGAAAAATCATAAATACCATTTTTGTAGAAAATTTTAAGATCGACAACTTTGGTTAAGGTATTATTTTGATAAAACTTACCATTTTCGAGAAAAATCCCAAAAACCTCAAATTTTGACTTTTGACCCCGAATAACTTTTGTAGCACACATAGGATCGATGGGGACTTTTAAGGCTTTATTTGTAATCGTAAACCCTAGCTCTCCGCCAATATTTGGCTCTCCGGCAATTATTGTTATTTCAAATGTCTATATTGACCGGACTATAGGCAGAGACTATGGAACGCCAAATGCTCAGGTTAAAACACACCTCTTTCGCTTCCTCGACATTCATTAACCTCATCATACATGCTCGCCGGTTATGGGTACTTTTAATTTGGCCATTTTTTAGTACGTCACCTATTTGGTCGGCGTACGTCCGTCTTGGGCGTCCCCTACCGACATCTCCATTCATTCTTACACGCTACACTTCTTTCGTATTTCTTCTTTAATCCGTCCGTTCCAAATGTCCAAACCATCGCAACATTCCCTTTTCAATCTTTATCACTTCATCTTCTTTGAGACCTCACTTCTCTCGTATCACACTGTTTTTTACTTTATCTATCAGCCTTACTCCGCACATACTCCTCAAAGCTCTCATCTCCATAGCATTGATTCTACTTTCATGCTTCTTCTGCCATGCCCATGATTCGCTACCATACATCAGCGTTGGCGCAAAACTCCCTGCAGTACAGTAAGGCGAGCCTTACTTGGGATAAAAGGCGCCATTCACACTATTTCCTGCTTTCACTCTCCTTTCAACATCTCTCTCACATTTTCCATCTCTCGTAAACAAATACCCTAAATACACAAACTCATTCACTTGTTGCACTTTTTCATCTCCTATCATTATGTTACATTCAGTTATACTGTCTTCCCTCTCTATGATCATGACCTTAGTCTTGCTTACATTCACTTTTATGCCCTTCTTCTTATACGCCTCATTCATAACGGTGACCATCTGCTGTAAATCAGACGCTGACGACACTAAAAGAACCTGATCGTCAGCATATAGCAGGGTCTTAAACACAGATTCACCCATTCTTAATCCACATTTAGACTCTTTCAGATCGGTCAAACAACTGTCCATGAATAGATTGAACAGCCAAGGAGACGCTACACATCCCTGTCTAAAACCACGATCAATGTTAAATCAGTCCGGGTAGGCCCCGTTTATTCTAACACAGGCACTTGAATCCCTATATAAGGATTCAAGTGCCCGTATCAGACTGCTGCTCACTCCATACACAGAAAGTGTTGACCAAAGTTCATCCCTCACTATTCGATCGTAAGCCTTTTCCAGTTCAATAAAGGCGCAGAAAACCTTCTGTTGTTTACTTAAGATTTTCTCTGAAATGCACCATAAGGAAAAGACTTGATCCGTACATCCCATTCCCTTTCTAAATCCCGCTTGCACATCCCAAATCTTACTGTCCGTTTCAGAGATCACTCTTTCAATCAGTATCTTTGCATACAATTTGCCAATAATACTCAGGAGGCTTATACTGCGATAATTTTTGCATTCCTGCTGTGACTCTTTTCCCTTGTACAGTGGCACAATTAGGGCCTTGTTCCAGTCACCTGGTACACGACCGGACCGCCAACATTTATTGAAAAGTAGGTACAGCAGGCTTGTGGTGACGCCTTCGCCTACCTTGAGCATTTCAGCAGATATCCTGTCATATCCCGCAGCTTTACCCGTTTTCATACTTTTCATCGCACACCGTATCTCTTCCATTCTTAGATATATTATTTTCACAATTCGACCTATCCGTAGAATAGAGTTCCATGTGACCATAGACCAAAATCGCGTTAAATAGCTAAATGAGATAAGGAGTACAAACTCTACAAAAATGTGTTTTTAGAATTTTCGTATCTTATTTACTTTCGAAGATACAGAATCGAATAACGTTTTATCTGATATTTGTTCCGCGCAACAACGCACGACGTATACATGGAGCGGATCCGCACGGGGAGTACGGGTGGCGCGAGCACCGCGATCGATGATCAGTTCGGCCGATGTTCATTGGAAGAAGAAGAAAATTGGGGCGTTTACGTGGTCTATGCTTCATTTACATAATACTTTAGAAAATTCAATTAATTCAGTTTTTAAATAAAAAGGGATACTTTTAAAGATATCAGGGTCACGCAAAATACTAGATATGATTCAATTAGATGCAGAAGAGCCTGATCTTAGTTCGGCGTTTTCAAACTTACATACCGCGTTTGCAAATTAAGATTTCCATTCTGGTAAGTCACGATGTTTTTCAAGTATTACTTCACTATATACAACTTTTAGTTCCTAAATTAGCACAGAATATTGTATTTATTACTTTTTAACTCAGTTCATAGTTAAGAGCGATCGATGATTATTTAGAATGCTTTTCGATGGAGTTGTTCAGAAACGCCACTCTGGCGCAAAAAGACGGTTACTGTGATTAATATTCACAGGGTAATCGATTTTTATGCAATATTGAGCAACAAAAAGTAGAGGTCTTATGGAATATTAAGAAGTTTCTTTACGAACATTATTGAAGTTTTAAGCGTCTGAGGTTAAAAAAAAGGAAGGTTTTCGCCGGAGTCTGTGAAACAATTTGTGGGTTCAATGTTAGGATAGGACGTTGTTACTCAAAACGTTGAATCAATTAGGACGTTGTTCAATTAAGAAAATCTCTAATTACAAAGATTTTTTATTATTTGCAAATTGCAATTTGTTGCAATTGAAACAATTAATTGCAAAATTTATTGTTTTAAAGAACGGTTAAAAATAGTTTGTTAAAATATTTGTGCAAAAGAATTTGTATACTTTAGTTACGAATGAAGGATAAACTGGCGTGTATTGGCTTTGCTTCCTGGTACAAAGGAACCAGTCGTGAATTTGATATATGGGGAGAAATTCTGTACAAACAAGACGGGACAAAGAAATGAAAGGAATCTGTAATAGCCTAAAACCGATTATCATGTCTGTTTAGTCTTCGAAGTTGTCTACAGTAATTAACCTATAGCTGATGCCACGAGAAGATAGACTTTTTGTAAACAAACATTCAGGGCTTCACAACCTTTGTTTCAAACAGTTGTATTTTCATTTTTTTTTGTAAGTAAATTCAAGTCAATAATAGAGTACAAACAGGATACTCTATTATGGACTTTGATTTTTTTTAATCATAGGCAATAAATAATAGTCAATAGTCCTAAGCCTAGCTATCCTAAAATATTAAATAATTGTCCACAAATGTGATATATTTCAGACAACTAGCTAGTACATCTCATTAAAATGTTAGGCATGGAGATTTTACGTTGTGTATGAATGTGTAGCGGCCAGCTACATAAAAATCCGCACAGCGCCATCTACCCAAATATCGACGGAACTACTGCGACACAACTACGACTGCAACACCTAACAACGCGGGAAAAATTCAAACAATCCTGAACCGCGATATCAACTTTCGCGAGACAAGCGGCATATATACAAGTTCCAAAGTATTTCCGTCGGCCTGCAGGCCACCAAGCACGACCACCCAGCTTGGTAAGAGGCTCCTCCCTCTAGTTGGAGGAACACCACACCTTTATCCTCCACAAATGAAAACGTCAGAATGAAGTTTAACAAAATCCATTAAAATGTTTCGATAAATTTAAATTCGGAATAACCTGAGTAAAAAGACGCAATTAATTTTTTTAGGTGTACAGAATCTTATGGGCGAATAATAGTTTACCAACTGCAATTTGCATCCACATTGCCGCAATGTCAGCCGCGGGATGAGCAATGCGATCTTATAAACGTGCATTTAATTTTACACTTACCCCTTCTTGACATCTAAAAAAAATTTTTCCTAAGATAAATGCAAGCTAAGCCCAAGAATGTAACATTTCAATGAAGTAAAACCAAATGTTGACAGTCCAGGTTCCATGGAAGAATAACTAAAGCATGGAATGAACGATATTTTTATGAACAAATTGAATATAGCTACACTCTTCACTCATATGACAAATTAGAGTTGCCAGCAGAAGATGGCACTATGTTTGTCAGCTAGGGCTAAAGACCATTTGAACACAAATTTCGTAACTTTTTAATTTTTTAGTGATTGAGCAAATCCGCTATCGATATCGATCAAAGTTTCAATATAGGTTCAAAATCAAACAGACTTGTAAAAGTAAGTATGTACATTTTATACATTCCGTAAGTTTGTGTCCACAGCAGTCAGAACGCTAGTTAATGGATAGTATTTATATAATTATTACACAAACTTGCATTTTTAAACTGAACTTATATATTTTTGTTTCAAATGGGTACTCAGCAGAACAGGCGTTATTTTCTAATTTTCATGGTATTTTCTTTACGCATCAACAGCCTTTTCCAGTCCACTGCTGGAGGTTTGGCCTACTATTATACCATACTAGCCAGACGTATTCGTATAGGGTTTTATTTCGAGATTTCCTTCTCTTGTGTTTCTCTTAGTCGCCTCATACGACACCCTCGGCATTAATGTTTATTTATACTTATTTATAGTTAGTTTTTCAGCTGTAATGATAGCTGTAAGTGGGATTAATAAATATTAAATAAATAAATCATCACCCCCAAATAACATATTTTTATAAGAGAAAGCAAATAATTAAGAAAAAAGCAAAACTCATAGCTTAAGCATTATGATAACTGAGAATGGCATATCCAAATTAATTCTTTACAAGGATAGGACATAATCGACATGGATTTTATCAAGCAAAAAACATAAAAATTAACTTAAAATAGATAAATCAGACAAAATCTTCAATAGTCCCCAAAAGTTTGTTATTAACAATAATCACTTTTTATTGACATTTTCTCATTACATAGTGTAGGTAATACAAATCTATGTGTAAAAAAATGTATGTGCGGGATCGGACAATTTTCGATCATACATGTGACACACAGAATATTTAGAGAGAAAAAAATTGTGGCTAGACTAGCCCTTCGATTTTATCTTGGGATCGGCACATTATTAGTCCACTAGTCGAACAAGAACAACCAAGTTTTGGTCTTTGGGTAGATGACATTTAACAAAATTTCTTTCAAACGAAGATTCCCTTATTTGGATGCATAACCACTCAGTAGTCGTGACTATTAAAGTAGACAGTTCTTATCAAACCTTCAAATTACTGTCCTTTAAATATTACTGTCTTTGTAGAGGATGATCAGATTTTTTCTATAGGTGCATTAATTTTTTTGTAATATGATGGATTCTAACAAGCTTCGGAATTCACTACTGTTGCTGATAGTTTAATTATTAGCAAGTAATTATTTAAACACTCACACTGATATATTTAGAAGGGAGGAGCCATCTGTCATTACTATAAAAACGTTCCGCAGTAAAATGCTTGGAACAAATTCTGTGGTGCTTTCTAGGCACCCAATTTTCCCCACGACATACTGCAGCAATCCACTTATTTTAAAAATCTTTATCACGTGCACATATAATCTAAAAAATAACGAGGTAAAAATATACGGTGGATAGACATTTCGATAAGATTTTTTACAACACTTGAAAAGTCGATATAAATATTATACGACTAAATTCAAAATCATGATAGAACTGTTATAAAAGAAAAAATCACTACGGTTACATAATTTGATGGCATAATATTGTCTAAATTGTATCTTACACGTCAGTTGACTGTGTTCAATTTGGGAGTACTAGGACGGTCTCTATGTATATTATCCAATCTCTTTGCCAGGTTCCAGTACCACAAAATATTATAAGATCCTGTTGACAGAGCATAATATCGATAAAAACCCGATCCATTGACATATTAGTTTCCAATGACACGTATCTATGTACCGTTGCGCTCATTCGATTTGTCATTATTTGTGTTTGACAGAACTGTCGCTAAGTCATTTAGTACAGTTCATTCACAGTTATTTTACCTCTGACAGATGTCGGTGTTTATTTTCTTTATGTTGGAATTTTGCTCTGTGATGACAGGAATGTAAAATAGGGTTACCCGTGCATAACATTTTACCCAATATTAGTGGAAATATTTCAAAAATTCAAACGCTTGAAGCTCATGGCCGCAAAGTGATTAGATTACCGCCATACCACTGCGAGCTAAACGCAATTGAACTTATGTGAAGTCTCATTAAAAGGCGAGTCACAAGCAAAAATTTAGGACAAGAGGCAACCAACATTGTGAATTTAGCTGAAGAAGCTTTTCAATCTATCACTGCAGAAGACTGACAAAAACAATGCAAACCTGAGCACCACATTGAAGACAAGCTTCGTGAAACAGATGGGTCTACGGATGCTAAAATGGACAGGTTCATAATAAAATTAAATTCTGAGTCTGATACAGAATCTGACAGCAGTTACGAATCATCATAACATTGGCAGTCCACATGGATCATTCTTATAGACTCACGCCAGTTTCCATGCAGGGGTAGGAAGAGGTGTAAAATTACACCCACATCATTCTTATTCAAAATCAATATGAAAATTAAATTAGCAGTTTTTGTATTTGATAATAGGGAAGATTACTGCCAAGTTAAACCACCAGATGGCGGTATCACCGACTACAATAAACAATGAATTTTGGCAAGTATGACATTTAAGTGACAACTTGACAACTCGTTTAGACTTCAAACTTTGGATGCGCGATCTCATTATCTCATCTCAAACAAGACACTAATACAGAAACATTGTACCAGTTTTATTGTTATTGATAATTGCAACTGTTGTAACTGTTTTGCCTATATAAATAAGTATAGATATATTGTTGTCTTGTTGATGACAATATTTAGAAAGCGCGCTACGAAAGTTTGTTTACTGTAGTTGCTTATGCTGCCATCTGCTTCAAGCTTTGCGTAATGTGCCCTATTAGAACCTCACGTTGGCGTAATTATGATGCGTTTACCTTCGTATATTAAATAGACAACATTTTTATTGTAACTACTTATCTTCATAGGAAATTAGTTATTTCGTAAGAAAATAAATGTACATGCATATAGGTATGCCAATATCAAGAGGTTTTGTTACAAACATTACTTCCAAATATTTAAATACGATCGCTTAGGCAATAAAAAAATAAGTACATTTTTAGCAATAACGTATATTTAAACCGGGAGTATTATATACCAAATATAGCAACACAACGCCCAGGTTGGCCAATCTAACAGCTAGAGGTAAAATAACTGTGAACGGACTATAGAAATTCTTTGTTTACAAAAAGTCTATGTTCTCGTGGCACGGTCTATAGTTCATTTGTTTTGGAAATCCTTTAAATTTTGCAAATTCATCGTTAAGACAGCTCAAACAGAAGTGTAACCACAGGTCTACCCCAGTTAGTTTCAGTACTAACTCCCATGCTATTTCCTACTAATAAATTTACATACATACATACATACATAGACTCACGCCTGTTTCCCGGAGGGGTAGGCAGAGACTACGGAACGCCATTTGCAACGATCCTGACATACCTCACTTGCTTCACTCACTCCCATCAAGTTTCTCATGCATGCTCTTCTGTTAAGGGTACTTCTGACTTGTCCTTTTTTCAGGATGTCTCCAATCTGGTCAGAGAACGTTCTCCTAGGTCTTCCCCTTTGTCCTGTCCCCTTCACACTAGCCTGATATATCTTCTTTGTCAGTCTATCGTCATCCATCCTCTCCATGTGCCCAAACCATCTTAACATGCCTTTCTCAATGCTTGTCACTACATCTTCTTTTACCCCACACCACTCTCGTATCACACAATTCTTTACTCTGTCGGTCAAAGACACACCACACATACTTCTCAGTGCTCTCATTTCTACAGCATTTATTCTACTTTCAAATCTCTTCTGCCATACCCAACTTTCACTACCATACATAAGGGTAGGCACTAACACACCTCTATGTACAGCCAAACGTGCCTTTTTGGACACGTTTTGACTGTTCATAAACGCCTTCAGAGCTCCATTCACACAATTACCTGCATTAACTCTCCTTTCAATATCTGCTTCATTCTTACCATCTCTTGTAAACAACGTACCTAAGTAAACAAACTCATTCACTTGTTCCACTCGCTGTCCATCGATCAAAACATTACAAGCCGTAACGCATTCCTCCTTTTCAAAAACCATAACTTTCGTTTTATTTACATTCACTTTCATTCCTTTCCTTTCTAACGCACGATGCATGATTGTTACCATCTCCTGCAACTCCTCCGTTGAAGATGCAAGTATAACCTGATCATCAGCATAAAGGAGGCATTTGACGAGTAACCCATTCATCCTTAATCCGCAGTCACTATGTTTTAAATCTTGCAAACAACTGTCCATGAAGAGGTTAAACAGCCACGGCGACGCTACACATCCCTGTCTAACACCTTTATCGATGGTAAATCAGTCAGTGTATGCCCCGTTTATCCTCACACAAGCTCTAGAATCCTCATAAAGGGATTTCAGAGCTCGAATGAGGCTGCTGTCCACCCCATTCATTGACAGCACCGACCACATTTCATTCCTCACCACTTTATCGTAAGCCTTTTCCAAATCCACGAATGCGCAATAGACCTTTTGACCTTTGGCCAAAAATTTTCCGGCTATGCTTCGCAAGGAAAAATCCTGATCCGTGCATCCCATACCCTTTCGGAATCCCGCTTGTACATCCCAAATGTTCTTGTCGGTTACTTCCATAACTCTTTCAATAAGTACCTTTGCATACAATTTGCCAACAATGCTGAGAAGGCTAATGCCTCTATAGTTTTTGTAGTCTTGTTGCGAGCCTTTTCCTTTATAAAGAGGCACAACTACAGCTGTGGTCCAGTCATTAGGTACTCGGCCGGTGTTCCAACACAAGTTATATAACCGCTGCAACTGACCAACTATGATGCCCTGTCCAGCCTTCAGCATTTCGACTGTAATCCTATCATATCCTGCAGCCTTACCTACTTTCATACTTCCCAGTGCCTTCACGATCTCATCCACGCCAATAACGCTTTCATCATTGCTATCATTACAATTCACTTCAGCTATCGGTGTCTCTATTGCCGTTCTTTCGAATAAACTTTCAAAATACTCTTTCCATCTCTTCAGCACGCACAATTCACCATTTACTATACTTCCATTCTCGTCTCTGATAGATGTGTGTTCTGAGGATTGAGTTCTTCCTCGAACTGCACGAACGGATTTCCAGAAAAACTTAATGTTCCTCTGGAAATCGTCAGATAATCTGCTATCAAACTCATCTTTCTTTTCCTCTTTTTTCCTTTTAACCATTTCTTTCACTATTCTTTTTGACCTAACAAACTCCTTTTTTGCTTCATCTATGTCTACACTCGTTGCTTTTCCCATTCTTTCATTTGCTCTGGCAGCCAACCAATCTGACCAAGCTTTCTTCTTCTCTGACACTGCTGATTGTACATCCTTGTCCCACCATGTATTCTTAACCTTTCGTATTTTCCTTCTCTTGATCATACCACATACTTCAGACGCTACACATACTACCTCTTCTTTAAATTAATAATTCTTCCATATCATTTATGCCATCGAATCTCTCAAATCTTGCTATCAATCTTCGTTTATTTATGTAGATTTTCAACTTTTATTCTTTCCAAGACCCTATTTTCACTATGCTCTCGGTGTCGCCATCCTTTAAAGAGCCCACTTATCCGGCTCAACACCAAGAAGTGGTCTGTGTGGATGCCGATCCCTCGATATACTCTTGTATCCAACACATTCTTTCTCAATCGTTCATCTACTATCACAAAATCAATCATACTTCTTCTAACATTTTTCGCCTCTCGCGTATACATATGTATCCTTTTATGATCAAACATGGTGTTTGTCACACAAAGGCTCCACTCCAAACAAATCTCAAGCAGTGCTTTTCCATTTTCGTTCACACTCTCATCACCAAATGCACCAAACACCCTTTCAAATCCATCTCGCTTTACTCCCACCCATCCATTGAAATCCCCTAACAAGATCAATCTTTCATTATCCTTGCAGTTCCTCAAAATCTCTCTTAAACTCTCCCAAAACTCCTGCCTTTCGTCTTGCTCATGTTGTGACATACCCGTAACTATATTGACCGGGGCGTACACCCCCACAATACAGAGACGAGTAAGTCCTACTTTCATTCTCATCCACAGTAGCCTAGCATTTACACATTCAAACTCTTTTACGCACTCATTCATTCGCGCAGACAGTACTACACCAACTCCCTTACAGGCTCTGGTGGTACTATCTACCCCAGACCAATACGCCGTATATGCACCATGCTTGGTGGTGTCACACCCTTTTCTTTTTGTTTCATTCACACAAAGAACATCAATCTTTCTATCATCCATCATCTGACATACTTCATCCAATTTGCCGTTCATTCCTCCACCAACATTCAATGTCGCAAACCTGCTTTCCGTAGGCCGCTTTTCGCCCTCGCGGGAAACGAGACGTGACGGGTTGCGAACCGCGTCGCCGCCGTATGGAGAAGAATAAGTTTTTGTTCCCATAGCGTTCCCACGAGATTTAGGGATCTAGACGGTCCATCCCCGCAGAGCCCTTTACGGGGGTAAGGCCGAATATCAGCTGTGCCCTGTGACCACCAACACAGGCACCCTCCGTTTACGACCAGCTTGCCCTCTGGCCACGAATCCCTCGGCACGGGTCGGTTCACACCTTAGATCGGGGTTTTGTTTCGGGTATGCTCCCTGAAAGTTGGTTTAAATTCGGAGTTTTCCTTCTCCTAGACAGGTTGCCAACCAAGGCTAACGAGGCCCATCTCCCCGAAAGTTTGGTTTAATTTCGGAGTTTTCCTTCTCCTAGACAGGTTGCCAACCAAGGCTAACGAGGCCCATCTCCCCGAATTATTAAATAAATTTAATAATGATAAAAATACTCTACCACATGTACACAACATCATCTAGTTCCAAAATAAGCAGAATTTGTATTATGGTTACTGGAAAACGGATAAATGTAGTCTTTTTGAAAAATACATACGTGCTCATTCGACATGCGATATTATATTATACTCTTATAATAGAAAACATTCAGACATACTTTTAAGTAGTCTGCCATTTACTACAGCTCCCAGCGACAGTCACTGCGAGAAAATTGAAGTATGCCAAACTATGTTCATTAGCACTCATGCTGTTGTAACTCATTTTGGGTTATAGTATTATGTTGTTGATAGACTGCATGGATGAGATATGTATGCCTGGATGAGATAGGATAAACGTGTAATTCTAAAGGAGGAGCAGGCGAAGCCGTCTGAACAGGCACAAGATCGTTATAGATGATGCAATGAAAAGTGTGTTTCAAAAAATATAAAGACTTAATGGTCATGTGCCGCTCAAGTTATTTATTTAGAGGAAGTACTGAAATGTGTCATTATAATGGTCTCAACGTTACCAGGGTGGCCGCCACGACTTTATGCCTTAGAACTCAGGCTCTGCTTAGTAGACTAATAAGATTTGACAGGATAGTCTAGCTAACTACTAAAATGAGTAGGTACTCGATTTTTAATTTTGTTAATGTTAAGTTGTATTTTACTTTTATTTAGTAAATATTGTGCACCATGGCTAGGTAAAAACGATGTAAGTTTGTTGTTATTCTTATATGAGGTGGAAAAAAACCCTAAACGAAAATTCTTTGCTTCGGCACCATACCTTAAAAATTACTGCTTCAGGAGATATTGAGGCTCAAAGTTACCATACAATTTTTAATTAGGTACAAAATCTATGCATTTCACGCGCCAATTTATTCTTTATATAGCCCTACCCTTGGATAAGTAAGTATCCCGAGAATTGCAAGCGCGTACTTTACATAGCGGCTTATAAAATGTGTCTACTAAAAAAATCGTTTCCGAGGTATTGTTTTGCTAAGTATGACTTAGCAAGATGTGTAGAACGAGTTTTCCTATAACGAGTAGACTTCGGCTTGGTGATGGGTCTTTTTACACCGTGTATAATATTATAAAGAAGAAGATATTGGGTTAAGATCGCAGGAAGCGGTGGAATTCAGGCGGCTTATGATTAGAGTTGTGTGGAGAGTCTTTGAGGAGGTCACGTCCAGCAGTGGATGTCTTTAGGTTTATGTGATGATAAAGATGTTTGTAGTCATAATTTTATTTTATATTAAGTAGGTCCTTATAAAATAAGTTTGTGAATGCTCGTAGATAGGTACGTAGTTGGAATTTTGTGAAACAATTTGTCATTTATTGGCTATTAATTTTATTGTTGTATATATATGTACGTACTAATTGATGACTTTTAAATAAGTATATACGATTATACGTAAAGTTAAATAATATAAGTACATACGTACACAATTTATTTATATTTAAATTAGTAAATATAATTATGTGCATAGGGTTCCCACCAAGAAGTTAGGGTCCCAAGCCAACCTCACCTGCAAGTGGTGCACCTGCCGATCAACGGACGAGGTTCTGGCAAACAAAATATCCCGATAAGCGGCAATAGGCTCGCCACCACGTGGGATCAAAACACTGGCGAAAAGTGGGCGTTTAATATGCCTCTGCATACCCCTTCTGGGAAACAGGCGTGAGTCTATGTAAATATAATTACTCCGATTATTACACGACTTGTATAGTTAGTAAAATTATAATGACTCATGCATGCAAGAAGTCTAATCTTTGCCACCTAAGGTTATGTCACCTATTATAAGACTTTAAAAAAATGACATTGAATTTAATTTTATATTTTATATTATTCACAAAGGACTCTTAAGAGGCCGTTCCAAAATTCACGGACTGCGTGAATAGGTATTTTACGTCAAGCGCGCGGGCAACGCGATCGAGTTGTCAATGTGTGCGTCTGTGTAGCCCAACAAAATCTACCTTGCAGTGAACTCACGGAGACAAAACAAATTGATACTTTGACCAATAAAATTTATGATCGTAATACAGAATTATTTTGGCTAAGGTATTTTGATGTTTAAATGTAATAACTCCAGGTAGATTCCATTGTTGTTGTTAAAAAAATCTGACTTCAAACAGTCGTAGAAACATGCAATCTCATTTACTTAGATTACAATAAATACTAATTCTAGTTATTCTGTTATAAAATCCAAAATACTGAACCGATTTCGGAAAACTTTCTATGGGACCAAGCTGGAAGTAATATCATTATATCCTATCCTATGAAATAAAAATAAATCCAAATCGGTCCATAAATGATGCATTAGTTAGGTTACAAACATTAAAAAATATGAAAAAATAATACAACCGAATTGTGAACCGCCTCCCTTTTGAAGTCAGTTGAAAATATTAATCCCTACTATAATATTATAAATTCGAAAGTATTTATGTATGTTCCGTTTTCACGCGAAAACGTCTGAACCGATTTTGTTGAAATTTTATATAGAGCTATATTGGACCATGGAGACGGACATAGGCTATCATAAGTTGCAAAAAATAAACTGGGAGGGATTGTAGGGAGGATAGAAGTTTGTACGGCAAAAATTTTCCTCTTGGAAGTAAAAACGCATGCGCGAATAATTGAGTGCTGCGCATGTGCTATCTGTCAGTACTTCACATCATACATATTGTCATATTGTGCACGGTGATTCCATTGTTCGTATATCTAAACTAATAATTATATACTACGCTCAAACGGCTGAAACGATTTTCTCTACCCACTAAAATTATAAATGCAAAAGTGTTTATTTTATAAATATAATAATTGGACATGTATTGAAACATGGCTTTGACATTTGTCATGGATACTGATCGAGTTACTTTGTACCTTATAGAACTTCTGACTCTTTAGAATAATCAGGAGTGTTTTCACACAACTTGAGACTGAAAGTAGATATGGGTTAGTTACCCCGAATTTAACGCGCGCGAAGCCGCGGGCAAAAGCTAGTATAAAATATAAATGATATTTTACTTAAGCTGAAATAGTAGCCGAATCTTTTTCTGGGGTATCCATCTCCTCATTAATTGTACTATTACAAATCAACTGATAGCCACCATCGCCGCTATGTACTGTTTGCTAAAATAAATAAGTAAAAGTAACGCCTTAATGTTTTGTTTTCAATACCATGCTGTCACCATTATATACGTAAATACCATTATATACATAAATCATATACGTACCAACATTTCCATTTTTTTTCTGGCAGGAAGTATTTAATAATAAAATCTTATAGTACAAACCTCTTAGGCGGTGATTGAGTCATTATTAACAACAACATTTTAGCTCGAACTTTATTAAAATGTAGCAAAGGAAATCAGCTGTTCCATACAAAATTGAACTTAAACATCGACAAAATGAATGGAGCAGCTGCTTTTTGCCGCGATTTCGGCTGTCTGTGCTATGTATTCCTAAGAGGTTTACACTAAGTATACAAATAAGTAACATTGTATACAGTGTAAAAAGACCCTTAACGAATACTGAAAGCCCATGTTGTACCAATCACTACGAACATTTTTTACTTCGGCACCATACCTGGGAAATTACTGGTTCAGGAGATATTGAGGCTCAAAGTTAGTGAATTTTTCTAATTAGGTACAAAATCGATGCATTTACTCCACCAATATGTTCTTTAGCCCTATGACCCATGGATAAGTAGGTATTTCGAGCATAGCACGCACGCACTTTTAATTGCGGTTTAAAAAATGTGAAAACTTAATAATATTCGTTTCCCAGGTATCATTCTTGGTAAGTATGACTTGGCATAATGTACACAACCAGTAGACTTCGGTTTGGTGATTACACAATATTCTTAACTAATCTGTCATAAGGCGCTAAAACTATCTAGATATTGGGTGAATAGTCGTTAGATCCAGATTCCGTATAAATGAGACCGTTTCTATAAACTTTAAACTTAAATGGGAATATTAATCCTGCTGCTATTAACTCACAAAGTCCGCCATAAGTAGCATTTTTCATCATTTCAGCAAAATATTCGTCAGGTGTTAAGTACATAGTTATTACCTTTCCTGTCGTGAGTCGTAATTGAAAACTTGCTCCAGTCATTAACCACATACATATCTGACAATGTCTGAACGCACCATCGCTCTATCTTGTGTTCCGCACATTAAATAAGAGAGAGCACTAAACAAACATGCACCGTCACCAACAATAGGGACGACAGTACATTCTTCAACTTCTCCATTAACGTTCAGATTTTCTTTAGCCATTTTAAGAAAGCCTAACCGACAAAACCTACGCTTAAACCAAACGAAAACAAAATAAATGCCAGATACAAAGCTGAGTCTATAACCAAAACTACTAAACCGAAACAAAGCAAATGCAATCCAATGCAATCTACAATCAAAAGTCCATTCCTAATGGTTGCCTGGAAGAAATTGCTGTATGCGATAAGGCCGCCAATTGTGCATTTCTTGTTTGTGCTCCTTCAATGTATGTTTTCCTTATGTGGTGTACAATAAAGATTTATCTAACCTAATCTAATCCAATATATGCCAAGATAAGAACAGCTAAAATCGTCAAATATAATCCGCTAGAAATATTTAGGTGTGGTATGTACTATACAGCAACCAAAAAGATTTAACGATCAACAACATCCAACCAACTGCGTACAACTAACCTACCTGACGATGAACGTTAAATAATAACTGGAGAAGGTCATTACTCCGCAGAAAATCTTAACACCTCGATTCCGCAACGCTATCTATTGTCAACATTTAGAACAAAAATTATTTTGTTCGTCTTAATTTATTCGTTCCATTAGGTACTGATAGTTCAAACTAATACATTTACATCCTCCACCATCCCTGAGTTTATCCCCACGGGGGTTGAATTTATCAAAATCATATTTAAGCGGACGTCTTCATCATAGTAGCTCCAATCTTTAATTTCAGTTCAATCAGTCGAAAATCTATGAAAATTTATACAAACTTTAATCCCCTATTTTATTTTTAGGAATTTATCAAAATCCTTTCTTAGGGGATGCCTACGTTATAGCAGCTATATGCATGCAAAGTCTCAGCTCGATCGGTTTAAAATTGACAAAGTTTCATACAAACTTTCATCCCCTATTTTATCCCCTTGGGGGTAGAATTTATTAAAATCCTTTCTTAGCGGATGCTTACGTCATTACATCTACCTGCATGCCAAATTTCAGTCCGATCCCTCCAGTGGTTTGGGCTGTGCGTTGATAGATCACTTTGTCAGTCAGTCACCTTTGAGTTTTATATATATATTTAGATACAATTTCTGACATTCATAAAAGTCACCTTGTGACCTAAGTGAATAATGTATTTTTGAATTTTGCGGTATTTATTTTATAAGAGCATCGGTTTCGTTATCATTATTTTATTATACATATTCAACAATAATAACTCACATCAAGAAGGGTTGGTCGCGCTATAAATACAGAGGTGTTTACAAGGCACGCACACAGACGCAGTGACAACGGCAAACGGCACACGTCCTACCTCGATGAGCGCATAGACTAATATATCGTGTCGGGATAGTGATACTTACCTACTTTTTGATGCAGAGGCATGCATCACTATGTCCCCTATGAACTAGATGTGGGTTTGTTAGTAGGTAGGATGAGCGCTCAGCGTGGTCTAAAGTTCTGTAGACGCGTACAGAATTTACCTATATAACGAATTCTAGCTTCGTTTAAAAATTAATTTAAAATATTTGTAAACACATTTAGAAGCTGTTTTTTTTTTCTAGCAAGGTATTATATCAAATATTATTGCAGACTATTTGTTTTTTTTATTTCTTGGTGTATTTTATGTGATAAAAAATAATCTATTTAGACGTAAACTGACAATTTAATGACATTTTACGTAACATTTTTTTGGTTTATTTCTGAATGAAACCTAATATTCTGGCACGTAACATTTTTTGGTTTATTCCTGAATGAAACCTAATATTCTGGCACAATCATACCAAGGGGAAGGATGTTGTTATGTCGTAGATGCATTTAAAAGTTAATTACTCACATTATTATCGATGTCATGGACCATCGCGTAATGCTCATAAAATGATTTTTTCATAACATGCTTTACGAAAACTTGATTTTTCTGTTGTAGGTAATTAAACACTTCTTTTTACTACAATCATACCATAGTAACCGAAGTGATCTAATAAAATCATCGTTAATTTCTTAATTTGTTGATATATCTGAGTCACAATCACGTATCTCCGCGCGTGTTAACCGCCAAAATAGCTTAAAAAACGGGAACGGCCTCTCAAGGGATGAAGAATTCCAACAAAAATCAACCTTTGTTAACATAGAACGTCTTTTAAATCGAACGTTTCCGCAAAACAACGCACGATGATTACCACGGACTCTCGCTCTTCCGCCATAAAACGTCCTAGGTCGATATGTAACCCACTATCTCGTACAATAAAAGGACTAGAAATATACACTATAAAGCTTTTAATTAGGCTGGGCTGTTATAGTAACATACCAAAAAATCTTAATTTTAAGTATCTCGTTATAAGAGTTATAAAGAGTTACACAAGTCAAGAACTTCTACAGCCTCTACTGAAAATGTTAAATATGCACTTGTTCCCATGTGCCATTAGTCGCCTCCTATGACGCTCCGGGAATAGCAAAGGGGTACCACCCTCTATTCTTAAGTCCGGCACCACACGAACTACATTTTTAATATGTATACTTACGAAAAATCTTAGGATTACCAACAGTTGGTAGGTACATATAGTGAAGTGTCCTGTCATAAGTAGCAATCCGCCGCCGCCTGTATATCGTTATGTTTGTGTGTTCAGGTGCGCCGCGCGCTACTTCTCATGGTGCAGCTGATACAAGGCGTGACGTCACGACGCGTGACGAGCGACAAGAGACGACAGCCTACACTTTGTGAACTAAAGTACAATCTCATCAGCGACCGACATGTTCCCTGACACTTCTCTCACATTGGCGAAGCTACGGTGGAGCGGTCGCGTCGGCTCGTCGATCATGGCGATATTTTTATAAAAATTACAAATATCCGGCACGAAGGACCACAAATGTACGGGTTCTTGTGAACAAGCCCGCACTTCTACCCTAATAACAAAGTCAAAATGATTCATTTTACTAGTAAATAAACTACAGTTAGCAGTTCAGCGTATCTTGCAGTTGATTGTTGTTGTTAGGTATAGGTAAATTCACGAAAGTTGACCACAAATGGCGGCCGTCGCGCATATGTACATTCGTGCACCAATGGCGTTGCTCCATTCTTGACGCATTTAGGGAATGCGTCAAGAACGGAGCCACGCCATTGGCACTCCACCCGCGCCTCACCCCGCACCTCCACGGGGACCTAAAAAATGATTTCTGCGCTGTGGTCATCTTTCGTGAACCGACCTATAATAAATATGTGTCCTAAATTTATACTGATTTGTATTGATTCGGCTCGAAGGACCACTATGTACTATGTCTGGGTTTTGTCTGCTCACATCCAAGAATTGTCAAAGTGCAATGATACTTGATTTCTTGCTTAGTACTCAATTCAATTCGATTACATTCCATTATGTATATTTACAGATGGTAGACTAAGAATTACGTAGCAATTATGAAACATATCAGGCGCAGCATTATTGTAATTAAGGTGCATTATTGAAATTAAAGAACTAATATTTTAAAGAGGAAACCTTTGTTTTCGTATGTGTGTTTGTAATGTATCCACACAAAAAAATAGGGATCTCTAATAAATAAAATAAAATGCAATAATATAATCCAAGATGTGAAACAATAAGTTATAAAAAATCTGTAATCGCGTGTGCTGCGGAAATTATTGAATGATAGAAGAAAAAAATGTTCTACAATATAGATCGCGATACCATACGTCCAACTGCTGAAGTTATGTCACTAAAGCTACTATAATAGTCCGGTCATTATAGTAAGTTCACCTCGGAATTCGAGATACCCAGCTGTAAGTCTGTAAATACTTGTATATTGACACCCTAAAACTTCAAAACCTACATATGGTAGGGTGTACGCAACTATGAAATTACAAGGTCAAAGGTCACAAAAAACGGTATTTTGCGCTTTATTTGTAAATATCTCATTTCGTGTGGGTTTTTTGCTGTTTGTATGGATAATCAATATTGTAGAATACAAAATTCTTTAAAAATTTTGTTTTAATTTTTTTTTATACGGTGAACCATTTTCGAGATAGAGGGCGGAGAGCGCGCGGTCACAGGATCACTTCGGGTCAACTGGTGCCTCCGGTCAAAAACGCGCCATATATAGTTGATGAACTATCGATAAATCAATTTTATAATTTTTTTCGTAACCTATCCAATTTTTATTTAGTATTAATTTATTTAACAACACTTACCTGCCCATGTAATTGCAGAATTGTTAATGAAAATTTAGGAATTATATTTTAATTTTAACCAAATTAATATTAATAACTTCTTACATGATGAAAAAGAAAAGCAAATAAGTTTAATCTTTTTATTAAAAATATCATTCAATACATTTATTTTTATTTAAAGTAAAAAAATGGAATAAAGGGTACAAAAACTACAATTTATGATTTTAATCATCATCTTCCTCTTCATCGTCGTCTTCCGGCTGCTGGTAAATTTCAAACTGGTCTTCATTATCGTGTTCAACGACATATGACTCGAGTTCTTCCATGATTTCGGGGTCAAAGGTTCCATCGTTAATGTCGCTCTGATATGGTAGAGCATTGAGACAAGCTTGCCCATCACATTGGCCAGCTAAAGAGCTTTGCAAGCCCGCTTTCCTGCATCCGCATCGCAAACCACAACCACTCTTGCAGTTGCAGAAAATTGTATTTAGCAAATCTTCTGGAGCAGGTGGTGAAATTGTCATGATAGGCTCCAGAAAATCGTTTCGCATTGCCCAACCTCATACCTTGTGTTCCAAATCATGCCGTAACCAAGTTTGAACCTGATAATATACACGTTTGAAATGTTGATGAGCAGCTGCACTTGTTGGTGAAATATTTGAAAGCTGCACAGGTTTATTAAGTTTTGTAGACTTGACGTAATGCATATAACGAAGATGATCGAGACTTTTCACAGATTTTGGAGCATTATAGACTGCAAATAAGGTTTGAGAAGATGCACTTAATTATTTTCTATTTAAAATGTCATTAGTGTAAATGCGAATATAATTATATTATGATTTAAGGTTTCCCCTCAATTATTTTTTGATTTTAGGAAATGGTTATCAGTATTATTGAATAGATATAGATTTCATACATGAAGAAAATGATGAAATATAATATAATAGTTAATTAAAATTGACAAATATTTATAATCATTGATTTATCGATAGCTCATCAACTATACACCGCTATTTTTTAATTAGAACAAAAAATTTAACAGAGCACTAAGTATCTTTAACTGATCATATTTAAGTAGTTAAAAAATAAAAACATTAAGTCCCGTCTCAAAACTGTCCATAAAAATACGTGATAATTGGTAAATGCAATACTAATACTATGACCGACCCGAGTACTACGAGTATCATAATAAAATGAACAATTGATAAATTCCCCTCCCCCCCGCCCCTCTGCGCCTGCGCCACGCCCCGACGATGTGACAAACAGTACTAAATTGCTAGCAAAAGTGAGCATATCTAATTTCGTTGCAAAAGTTAATTGTTTGTCTACGTTTGCCCGACGCGATGGCCTATCATATCAGTTCATATCACGGGAGTATGTAGCTATGCTTCGTGCGTACTTTTTGAGTGGAAAAATCGCGAGTGCAGCTGTGTACCCATGGACATCGTATTGTGAGTGTACAAAAGTGATCCGGTCAGTGTCAAACAATTAAAACAGTGCATATTGGATGCTTTTGACAACGGTGGTGGACATTTCGAAGGACAATGGAAATACTTGTAAGTTTAGTAAATAATACGTACTTAAGTAAATAATAATTTGATGCGGGCGGCTCAAAATCGGTCTGTGTTCTCCACACACCTTGAGGAAGGCCTATGTCCAGCAGTGGACGTCTCTAGGCTGACATGATGATGATAAAATAATATTTGTAAATAGCAGATGATTCTAACTTCATAAATACGCCAAAATTACTCTTTTCTTTTAGTCCAGAACACCTGCTTTTATTTTGATATTTGTTTGCTTTCTAATTACATACCTCCGTATTTAATTACTTGTTAAACGATAAAGGAGAATGAGCAACGTACTATGGCACTTGGTTGCGCAACTTTTGACACAGTAACGTAGTGAAAATTAATCACAAGAAAGGGTTAGTGTCATACTTCACAACAAGGTTAAATTTAAAATTAAATATTGTGGGGTTTTGAAAAAAAAACCGTAAGTTGAGTACCTGTTGGGGTTATGTTACATTTCAAAACAATTCGTTTTGAAACCAATAGAGTTTAAAAACTGGCACATATTTAACATTATTTGTTACATAATAATTGAGTGTTACTTACGTACCGTACCTCTCAGAAGAACCACATTTCTAACAATTTATCTGTCAAGTGTAAATCAACAACACAACTTACGCTTAAAAAAACACGTAAACAGAAAACACCATTTTGTAATGTTTGACATTTCATCGAATAGTGTTGTGACCCAGCAATAGATTACGGAATCATAACACTATAGATTATATCTTAATTGTTTTATTTTTGCCAAGAAATTGCTTGTTAACGAAAGAAATAGTAATATAATCGAAGAATAATTATAATGACAACTCTTAATACTTTTTAGTTCTGAATGTAAATTATTTTGTTGTTCCACGATTTATGTTAACGTATAATCAATCGATTATAATTGAAAAAGGAGTCGCTTCACTATTATGCAACAAATGACGTATTTATTGTATTATATACTAATTAAAATTAAAATAGAAACCCCACAAATTATTTCAATGAATTTTGGTAAAAAAGCATTAAAAATAATATCCTGAATTATGCATTTACTCCAATGGCTATACGCGTCAAAAAGTGAGATTATAAGTGCCCAATATCCTTTTACCGGTCCTAAGCCCGAATGAAGTGTGAAAGAGAGGGTAGAATTAACAAAATTAAAAAATAACTAGGTACCTACATTTATTATTTTTCTTCATTTTATTTTCTATGGCTTCCTACATCATAAGTGCGACAGAGAGAATGCGAATGAGCAGGATGGAATATTATCAATGAATTAGTGAATGGATTGTAAAATATGACTATGATTTAAGTGAGATTTTCTACAATAAACAAATGATAATAACTTTGCTCTCTATTGATATTATGAAATTCTTACGTCACATATATGATAATAATATCTTCGCTAATCTGTCCTTAAAGGTTTTGTACTAATTAAAAAATAGCGGTGTATGTTATGGTGCGTTTTCGACCGGAGGCACCGGTTGACCTGAGTGACCGTGCGCTCTCCGCCCTCTATCTCGAAAACGGTTCAACGTATGCAAAATTTTTTACACCAAATTTGTAGACAATTTTGTATTCTACAATATTGATAATAAATACAAATAGCAAAAACCCATAGGAAATGATATATTGACAAAAAAAGCGCAAAAAAACGATATTTGTCCTTTGACCTTGAAATTTAATAGTTGCGTACACCCTACCATATGTAGGTTTTGAGACAACTTTTAGGGTGTCAATATACAAGTATTTACAGACTTACAGCTGGGTATCTCGAATTCCGAGATTCTTACCTAATTTAAGCTTAAATGACTGGACTAAAAGTAGTTAAGTAGCTAAAGTAGCACTTTCAAGTTTTTAAATGTTATAAAACAATTAAAAACTTGAAAGTGCTGACAATTATCAAACCATCATATTCATACTTCTGTATTAATCCTCATTTTTTTTATAAAGGCCATGCTAATACCTGTTAAATACTCTTTCTTATACTTAATAAATAAAAGTTACATAAAAGCCTTTAAAAATGCATTGTTTCGATACTGATGCGTTTGTTTTTATTAAAGAACAATAACAAGTAGGTGTACATTATAAACTACAATAATAAGTGAGTAAGAAAGTGTTGAATGTACAAAAACGTATAACAATATAAAGGTGTGGTGTCGAAAGCATTGATTTCGATGATAGGTACATAATACTTATATACAGTACGTGATGGCGGCTAGAGCGGGGTGGCGAGGGCGCGGGGCACGGCGACGAGCACGGAGGCGCCGGCGCGCAGCACGCGGCGAGCCAGCAGCTCGCGCAACACGCGCGGCAGCTCGTGCGCGCCGCCCGCGCTCCCCGCGCCCCCCTCGTCCAGCACCACGAGCGAGTCGCTCAAGGCGCGCGACGCCGCCTGCTTCACTCTGCTCTCAGACATCCTGTAGCAGACTATGTCGCCCCTGCCGCTCCTGTAGCCACCTGCCAGCTTGTTCGCTGCGTGCGGCACGCGCGAAACGTACACCTCGCTCTCGCTGCAAACAAAACACTTTATTAACTGATACAGCAGATAACGACACGATACTGCTGATATGTTAGCCTCGCTCGGCTCCTACCAAACAAATACATTTCCACGTAAAATCAACATCGCATTACGGGACGTTCTTGGATACCCACACGTTGGTAAAGATGGACGTCCCTGTCCGCTGCCCTATAAATCTGCAAAATCGCGTTCGCCACTCAAGAACCTGATTGCTCCAGCGAACACGATTCTGCGCCATATCATCATCACTACTACTAGGCTTCTCCTTTGCAAGGAGGAATTGGCCTACTAGACGCTGGCCAAACGGGTTGGTATACGGTTTGTTTCAATGTTTTCTTCTCTACTATTCAGTGCTATTCGCTGCATAATGTGGTCCCTTTGTCGGCTCTTATGACACCCTGGAATGATATGGGGTGAAGACATTCTGTATTCTCAAACCGTCACCACACGGATACATATGCGCCGTATAAGACCTGCCTACTGCCATTTCAGCTTACTTATATGCTGAGTCACGTCGGTTACTTTTGATCGCTGTCGAATTATTTTATTCTAAATTAGATTTCTAATTGAAATTTGTCTATCACCCTTATTGAACAACAACACCATCACACTTCAGAAATAAATTCTCTTGTGATTCGTCCTAGGGCTTTTCCATTATTAAGTTTCTGTCAAAGTTTATGTCGTGTAGTGAAATGCTGTTAAGGCAAATATTAGAGAGTATAATTACCTGTCGGTGGTATCTTCGCTGCAGAAGGCTATGTCCTCGGTGAAGTACTCGGAGTCGTCCATCGCACTGCTACTAGATTGATCGCTATCCTCAGAATATGAAATAATATCATAAGTGTTGGAACTTTCGCCAGAGCTGCTAAAGCCTAATGAGCTCTCACTTTTAACGATAAACACAGAGGGCAAACTATCGTCTGACGATTCAGTGCGAGTGTAGTACTGTGGTAGATAAGATATCGAGACAGGTGCTTTATAAATATCGATACTGGAGTCGATATATGTCGTGCGCTCAGCATTGTCGCTGCTCTCGTTAGACGAGTTATTACTGTAATATCCTATTGTAGGAGAAAAGTCTTCGACGTAAATGGATCCGTTGTCACTGGTGAACGTTTCAGAACTGACGACGCTGTACATTATGTCGTGTAAACGACATTTTTCCCGTATTTGGTCTAAGAGTTCCTGTAGTGCGTCAATCGAATATATATTGCTATCGCTCCTTGATCTTGTTGTAAAATGAGTTAGCTTTTGAGAATTCGATAAAATATTGCTTCGTCCTACATAATAGGTAGGAAAGCCGACCACGCTGCCGACTGTAACTTTGATGCCTTCGTTATCGACGATGACTCCTCCTTTGACGCCCGGAATACATTCCTCTGGACATGAACACAAGGAAGATATGTCTGGCGAAGTCACTCGAATCTTCACGTAGCTATGTTTGAATTTAATTTTCTTCTTGTCGCAGCCGCAGGCATGATCGCATACAGTTGTTTTGGCAATCTCTTCAATCTCTTCTTCTATGCCTCCGGTCTTCACTTTTTTCAAAAGCGAGATGCCAACGCTTTTAGATCTCTTTCTTATTTTCCCCAGTCTTTCGGAAGGTGTTGGCTCAGCAGGTAAACCTGCATCAAGTCTGACTTTCTTAATTAAACTTTTTTCTGAGGCTGTTCTTCCTTCCGGTAAGGGCAGACCGGCCTCTATAAGACCACGAAGTATTTTTTCTCTATCAGCTGGTGTTTTACCGGCGAGAGGTGTGAATAAACCTTTAGCTTTAGCCTTGCGGACTATAGACATTTCGGATGGAGACGTTACAGATGGTGGTATACCGTATTCGGCTTTAACTTTGCGTATCAACGACTTTTCAGAAGGGGTTTTAGCGTGTGGCAAGGGTAACCCGGCTTCGGCTAAACCTCGTATTATCTTTTCTTTTTCAGCTGGTGACTTGCCTTCTAAGGGAGTTATCAATCCAGCAGATTTTGCTTTTGCTAATTGGTCAGCCCTTTCCGCTTTTATTTTATTTATGAGTGATTTTTCTGATGGTGTTCTTCCTTCTGGTAGAGGTATTCCCATATTAGCCTGCGCTCGTAGAATCTTTTCCTTGTCCTCTTTTGATTTGCCCTCTAAGGGAGTTATTATCCCGGCAACATCTGCTTTATGCATCTTTTTTTTCATCGATGCTGTCTCTGCCTCAGGCGGTAGACCTAAGTCGTTGCGAACCTTTTTTATTAGTTCCTTTTCCGACGGAGTTTTACCTTCTGGTAAAGGAACGCCAACTTTAGCAAGGCCTCTTAATATATTTTCTTTTTCCTCAGGCGTCTTTCCCTCCAAAGGTGTAAGAAACCCTTGTACTTTTGCAGCCCGTAATCGTTGTGAGGGCGTACGGGCCTTCACTCTTTTGATCATAGACTTCTCAGAGGGCGTTCTACCCTCGGGAAGAGGTATACCAGCATCAAACATTTTCTTTACGATGGCTTCCTTCTCAGCTGGTAGTTTGCCCTCTAATGGGGTAATTAATCCAGCAGCTTGGGCTTTTTTGTATTTCTCTTTAATAGAAGGTGTTTTTGGCTCGGGTGGCAGTCCAGTTTCAGCTCGGATTCTATCGATCAAACTTTTTTCCGATGGTGTTTCTGCCTCTGGCAGTGGTAGCCCAGCGTTAATTAGGCCTCGAATGATTTTGTCTTTTTGTTCCGGCGTTTTACCGGCTAGTGGTGTTAAAATTCCAGCTGCTTTGGCTTCTCTTATTTTCTCAGACTTTGTTTTTTTTGGGCTTGTAATTTTTTTAATGAGTTCTTTTTCAGATGGTGTTTCACCTTCTGGTATTGGAACTCCTGCAGCAATCATATCTTTCAGAATTTTTATTTTTTGAGATGGTGTTTTTCCAGCTAGAGGAGTCATCAAACCGGCAGCTTTTGCTCTCTTTTGTCTTTCAGAAGGAGATGGTGTAACATAACCAGTGGACTCTTTAATTTTGTTGATCAGATCTCTTTCCGAGGGTGTTTTTCCAATCGGTAGCGGCAGACCAGCTGCAGCTCGGCCTCGTAACATTTTTTCTTTTTGTTCTGGTGTCTTACCGTCAATAGGTGTCAAGAAACCAGCAGCTTTGGCTCTACGTATTTTTTCTTCGGGTGTTTCTTCGGGTATGTTATAATCTTTTTTAATTTGATTTATAAGCGCTACATCCGACGGTGTTCGGCCCTTAGGTAACGGAAATCCTGCTTTAGCCAAGTTACTTAGTATTCTTTCTTTATCTTTTGGTGATTTTCCTTCAAGAGGCGTTAATAGTCCTGCTTCTTTGGCTTTACGAAGTTTCTGAGTAGTGATGGAAGGAGGATGTTTAAATTGCTCAATCAAATCTTTTTCGGAAGGAGTGCGTCCTTCAGGCAACGGCACTCCTAAATCAGCTAAACCACGCAGAATTCTTTTCTTTTCTTTCGGCGATTTGCCTTCCAATGGCTGGAGAAATCCAGCATCAGCAGCTTTAGCATGCTTTTCTTTCATTGATGGAGTTTTAGGTCTGGGCGGTAGACCAAGATCAGCACGAACGTTTTTAATTAAATTCTTTTCAGAGTCTGTTGTGCCTTCTGGAAGTGGTATACCTTGCATTGCCATCCCTTTTAATATTTTTTCTTTTTGTTCGGGCGTTTTCCCTTCAAGAGGCGTTATTAACCCTGCTGGTTTTGGCTTAGATATTTTTGCTGAAGGTGCTAATACGGATGGTACATGAGTTTCCTTTTGCAGTTTAGCAATAAGAGATTTCTCAGAAGGTGTGCGTCCTTCGGGTAAAGGTATTCCCAGATTGGCTAGTCCTCTAAGTATCTTTTCTTTGTCTTTCGGGATTTTGCCTTCAAGTGGTAGTAGAATACCAGCATCTGCTGCTTCTTCATGTTTTGCTTTCATTAATGAGGTTTTTGGTTCGGGAGGAAGACCGAGATCAGCACGAACTTTATTTATCAGATTTTTTTCAGAATCTGTCTTCCCTTCAGGAAGTGGAATACCGAGATTAGCAAGACCTTTAAGTATATTTTCTCTTTGTTCTGGTGTTTTTTCCGTGAGAGGAGTAAGTAATCCAGCGGCTTTTGCTGTGCGTATTTTTTGTGATGGTGTAAACATAGATGGCGGTCGGGCTTCTTTCTTTATTTTAGATATTAGGGACTTCTCTGATGGGGTACGACCCTCAGGTAACGGTATCCCCATATCAGCCAATCCCTGTAGTATTCTTTTTTTTTCTATTGGTGTTTTGCCTTCTAAAGGTAACAAAAGTCCAACTTCAGCTGCTTTTTCATGCTTTGCTTGCATTGCCGGAGTTTTAGGTTGCGGCGGAAGGCCTACATCGGCGCGCACTTTATTTATAAGGCTCTTTTCGGAATCTGTCGCTCCTTTTGGAAGTGGAATACCTAGATTTGCTAATCCTTTCAATATTTTCTCCTTTTGCTCTGGTGTTTTGCCCTCAAGGGGTGTAATTAAACCTGCAGCTTTAGCTCTACGCATTTTTTCTGATGGCGCTAATATCGAAGGAGCACGAGGTTCGCCTTTAATTTTAGCTACAAGTGACTTTTCAGAAGGTGTACGTCCTACGGGCAACTGTATTCCTGCATCAGCTAGTCCCCGTAAAATTTGTTCTTTTTCTTTCGGCGTCTTACCCTCTAGAGGTTGTAGTAAACCAGCGTCGGCGGCTTTTGCATGTTTTAATCGCATATCTGACGTTATTGGTGCTGGTGGCAGGCCAATATCAGCTCGAACCTTATCTATAATTTTCTTTTCAGAGTCCGTTGTTCCTTCTGGGAGAGGAATACCTAGGTTCGCAAGTCCCTGGAGTATTTTTTCTTTTTGTGCCGGCGTTTTACCCTTTAGAGGTGTTATTAAACCTGCAGCTTTGGCTTTACGCATTTTTTCGGATGGTGCTAGTTTTGAAGGTACTCGAGATTTGGGTTTTATTTTAGCTATAAGTGATTTTTCCGATGGCGTGCGTCCTTCAGGCAACGGTATTCCTGCATCAGCCAGTCCCCATAAAATTCGTTCCTTTTCTTTCGGGGTCTTACCCTCTAGAGGTTGTAGTAAGCCGGCATCGGCGGCTTTTGCATGTTTAAGTCTCATATCTGACGTTCTTGGTACTGGTGGGAGGCCTATGTCAGCTCGAACTTTATCTATGATTTTCTTTTCAGAGTCGGTTGTTCCTTGTGGAAGAGGAATACCTAGGTTCGCAAGTCCCTTGAGTATGTTTTCTTTTTGTGCCGGAGTTTTATTCTTTAGAGGTGTAATCAATCCTGCAGCTTGCGCTTTACGCATTTTTTCTGATGGTGCTAGTTTTGAAGGAACCCGTGATTTAGGTTTTATTTTAGCTATAATTGATTTTTCCGAGGGTGTGCGTCCTTCAGGCAACGGTATTCCTGCATCAGCCAGTCCCCGTAAAATACGTTCCTTTTCTTTCGGGGTCTTACCCTCTAGAGGTTGTAGTAAGCCGGCATCGGCGGCTTTTGCATGTTTAAGTCTCATATCTGACGTTGTTGGTGCTGGTGGGAGGCCTATGTCAGCTCGAACTTTATCTATAATTTTCTTTTCAGAGTCCGTTGTTCCTTGTGGAAGAGGAATACCTAGGTTCGCAAGTCCCTTGAGTATTTTTTCTTTTTGTGCCGGAGTTTTATTCTTTAGAGGTGTAGTCAATCCTGCAGCTTGCGCTTTACGCATTTTTTCTGATGGTGCTAGTTTTGAAGGAACCCGTGATTTAGGTTTTATTTTAGCTATAATTGATTTTTCCGAGGGTGTGCGTCCTTCAGGCAACGGTATTCCTGCATCGGCCAGTCCCCGTAAAATTCGTTCCTTTTCTTTCGGGGTCTTACCCTCTAGAGGTTGTAGTAAGCCGGCATCGGCAGCTTTTGCATGTTTAAGTCTCATATCTGACGTTGTTGGTGCTGGTGGGAGGCCTATGTCAGCTCGAACTTTATCTATGATTTTCTTTTCCGAGTCCGTTGTGCCTTCTGGGAGCGGGATGCCCAGGTTCGCAAGTCCCTTGAGTATTTTATCTTTTTGTGCCGGAGTTTTATTCTTTAGAGGTGTTATTAAACCTGCAGCTTGCGCTCTACGCATTTTTTCTGATGGTGCTAGTTTTGAAGGAACCCGTGATTTAGGTTTTATTTTAGCTATAAGTGATTTTTCTGAGGGTGTGCGTCCTTCAGGCAACGGTATTCCTGCATCAGCCAGTCCCCGTAAAATTCGTTCCTTTTCTTTCGGCGTCTTACCCTCTAGAGGTTGTAGTAAACCAGCATCGGCGGCTTTTGCATGTTTTAATCGCATGTCTGACGTTATTGGTGCTGGTGGGAGGCCTATGTCAGCTCGAACTTTATCTATTATTTTCTTTTCAGAGTCCGTTGTGCCTTCTGGGAGCGGGATGCCCAGGTTCGCGAGTCCCTTGAGTATTTTATCTTTTTGTGCCGGAGTTTTATTCTTTAGAGGTGTTATTAAACCTGCAGCTTGCGCTCTACGCATTTTTTCTGATGGTGCTAGTTTTGAAGGAACCCGTGATTTAGGTTTTATTTTAGCTATAAGTGATTTTTCTGAGGGTGTGCGTCCTTCAGGCAACGGTATTCCTGCATCGGCCAGTCCCCGTAAAATTCGTTCCTTTTCTTTCGGCGTCTTACCCTCTAGAGGTTGTAGTAAACCAGCATCGGCGGCTTTTGCATGTTTTAATCGCATGTCTGACGTTATTGGTGCTGGTGGGAGGCCTATGTCAGCTCGAACTTTATCTATTATTTTCTTTTCCGAGTCCGTTGTGCCTTCTGGGAGCGGGATGCCCAGGTTCGCAAGTCCATTTAGTATTTTCTTCCGTTGTTCTGGCGTTTTCCCCTTAAGCGGAGTAATTAAGCCCGCAGCTTTTGCTTTACGTATCTTTGCTGTTGTAGTAGATGGGGCTAATATCGAGGGAGCTCGAGGTTCTGCTTTAATTTTAGCTATCAAAGATTTTTCCGAGGGTGTACGTCCTTCCGGCAACGGTATACCCAAATCAGCTAACCCACGTAGAATTCTTTGTTTTTCTTTTGGTGATTTACCCTCTAGAGGTTGCAGTAAACCAGTGTCAGCTGCTTTTGCGTGTTTCGCTTTCATTTTTGGTGTTTTGGGTGATGGTGGGAGACCTACGTGCGCTCGAACTTTATCTATAATCTTCTTCTCAGAATCAGTCGTTCCTTCCGGGAGTGGAATACCTAAATTTGCTAGACCTTTTAATATATTTTCTCTTTGTTCTAAAGTTTTCCCTTTCAGTGGTGTAATTAAACCTGCAGCTTTCGCTCTACGCATCTTCTCTGATGGCGCCAATATTGAAGGCGCTCGAGGTTCGCTTTTAATTTTATCTATCAATGATTTTTCCGACGGCGTTCGTCCTACTGGCAATGGTATTCCCATATCAGCTAATCCACGTAGAATTCTTTGTTTTTCTTTTGGTGATTTATCCTCTAGAGGTTGCAGTAAACCAGTGTCAGCTGCTTTTGCATGTTTGGCTTTCATTTCTGGTGTCGTAGGGGTTGGGGGTAGGCCAACGTCTGCACGAACCTTGTCTATTATCTTCTTTTCAGAAGCCGTCGCGCCCTCTGGGAGGGGAATCCCTAGATTTGCGAGTCCTTTTAGTATTTTTTCCCTCTGTTCTGGCTTTTTGCCTTTCAGTGGTGTAATGAAACCTGCACTTTTCGCTCTACGCATCTTCTCTGATGGCGCCAATATTGAAGGTGCTCGAGGTTCGCCTTTAATTTTAGCTATCACAGATTTTTCCGACGGCGTACGTCTTACTGGCAATGGTATTCCCATATCAGCTAACCCACGAAGCAATTTTTCTTTTTCTTTTGGTGTTTTACCTTCTAAAGGTTGCAATAACCCCGCGTCAGCTGCTTTTGCATGTTTGGCTTTCATTTCTGGTGTCGTAGGGGTTGGGGGTAGGCCAACGTCTGCACGAACCTTATCTATTATCTTCTTTTCAGAATCTGTCGCGCCCTCCGGGAGGGGAATCCCTAGATTTGCGAGTCCTTTTAGTATTTTTTCCCTCTGTTCTGGCTTTTTGCCTTTCAGTGGTGTAATGAAACCTGCACTTTTCGCTCTACGCATCTTCTCTGATGGCGCCAATATTGAAGGTGCTCGAGGTTCGCGAGGTTCGCCTTTAATTTTAGCTATCAACGATTTTTCCGACGGCGTTCGTCCTACCGGTAATGGTACTCCCATATCAGCTAACTCACGCAACATTTTTTCTTTTTCTTTTGGTGTTTTACCTTCTAGAGGTTGCAATAACCCGGCGTCAGCTGCTTTTGCATGTTTGGCTTTCATTTCTGGTGTCGTAGGGGTTGGGGGTAGGCCAACGTCTGCACGAACCTTGTCTATTATCTTCTTTTCAGAATCCGTCGCGCCCTCTGGGAGGGGAATCCCTAGATTTGCGAGTCCTTTTAGTATTTTTTCCCTTTGTTCTGGCTTTTTGCCTTTCAGTGGTGTGATGAAACCTGCAGTTTTCGCTCTACGCATCTTCTCTGATGGCGCCAATATTGAAGGTGCTCGAGGCTCGCCTTTAATTTTAGCTATCACAGATTTTTCCGACGGCGTACGTCCTACTGGCAATGGTATTCCCATATCAGCTAACCCACGAAGCAATTTTTCTTTTTCTTTTGGTGTTTTACCTTCTAAAGGTTGAAGTAAGCCGGCGTCTGCTGCGTCTGCATATTTTGCTTTCATTTCAGATGTCTTAGGTTCAGGTGGGAGACCAATATCAGCGCGAACTTTGTCTATTATCTTCTTTTCAGAGTCTGTCGTGCCCTCTGGAAGAGGTATGCCTAAGTTTGCCAGTCCTTTTAAGATTTTTTCCTTCTGTTCTGGCCTTTTACCCTTTATAGGCGTTATTAAACCTGCTGCTTTCGCTTTGCGCAATTTGTCTTTTAATAAACCAGCTCTTTTTTTAATTTTGTCTATTAGAGCCTTTTCAGATGGTGTACGTCCTACCGGTAGTGGTATTACTAAGTCAGCTAAGCCACTTAGTATTCGTTCTTTTTCTTTGGGTGTTTTGCCTTCTAAGGGTTGGAGTAAGCCAGCGTTAACCGCGTCAGCATGCTTAGCCTTCATTTCCGGTGTAGTAGGTTCAGGAGGAAGGCCGATATCAGCGCGAACCTTATTAATGATCTTCTTTTCAGAATCGGTTGTTCCTTCTGGAAGAGGTATGCCGAGGTCGGCGAGGCCTTTTATAATTTTTTCTTTTTGTTCTGGAGTTTTGCCTTTGAGTGGCGTTAGTAATCCTGCCGCCTTTGCTTTACGCAGTTTGTCTTTTAGTTTGTCTTTTAGTGAACGACCTCTCTTTTTAATCTTATCTACGAGTGCTTTTTCCGCTGGTGTGCGTCCTTCGGGTAGTGGTATTCCTAAATCTGCTAATCCATTAAGGATCCTTTCTTTTTCTTTCGGCGTTTTGCCTTCTAGAGGTTGCAGCAAGCCAGCGTCAGCTGCGTCAGCATGCTTAGCTTTCATTTCCGGTGTAGTAGGTTCAGGAGGAAGGCCGATATCAGCGCGAATTTTATTAATGATCTTCTTTTCAGAATCGGTCGATCCTTCTGGAAGAGGTATGCCGAGGTCGGCGAGGCCTTTTAATATTTTATCTTTTTGTTCTGGAGGTTTGCCTTTGAGTGGCGTTAGTAATCCTGCCGCCTTTGCTTTATGCAGTTTGTCTTTTAGTGCACGAGCTCTCTTTTTTATCTTATCTACGAGTGCTTTTTCCGATGGTGTGCCTCCTTCGGGTAGGGGTATTCCTAAATCTGCTAATCCATTAAGGATCCTTTCTTTTTCTTTCGGCGTTTTGCCTTCTAGAGGTTGCAGCAAGCCAGCGTCAGCTGCGTCAGCATGCTTAGCTTTCATTTCCGGTGTAGTAGGTTCAGGAGGAAGGCCGATATCAGCGCGAACTTTATTAATTATCTTCTTTTCAGAATCGGTCGTTCCTTCTGGAAGAGGTATGCCGAGGTCGGCGAGGCCTTTTAATATTTTTTCTTTTTGTTCTGGAGTTTTGCCTTTAAGTGGCGTTAGTAATCCTGCCGCCTTTGCTTTATGCAGTTTGTCTTTTAGTGCACGAGCTCTCTTTTTTATCTTATCTACGAGTGCTTTTTCCGATGGTGTGCGTCCTTCGGGTAGTGGTATTCCTAAATCTGCTAATCCATTAAAGATCCTTTCTTTTTCTTTCGGCGTTTTGCCTTCTAGAGGTTGCAGTAAGCCAGCGTCAGCTGCGTCAGCATGCTTAGCTTTCATTTCCGGTGTAGTAGGTTCAGGAGGAAGGCCGATATCAGCGCGAACTTTATTAATGACCTTCTTTTCAGAATCGGTCGTTCCTTCTGGAAGAGGTATGCCAAGGTCGGCGAGGCCTTTTAATATTTTTTCTTTTTGTTCTGGAGTTTTGCCTTTGAGTGGCGTTAGTAATCCTGCCGCCTTTGCTTTATGCAGTTTGTCTTTTAGTTTGTCTTTTAGTGAACGACCTCTCTTTTTAATCTTATCTACGAGTGCTTTTTCCGCTGGTGTGCGTCCTTCGGGTAGTGGTATTCCTAAATCAGCTAATCCATTAAGGATCCTTTCTTTTTCTTTCGGCGATTTGCCTTCTAGAGGTTGCAGTAAGCCAGCGTCAGCTGCGTCAGCATGCTTAGCCTTCATTTCCGGTGTAGTAGGTTCAGGAGGAAGGCCGATATCAGCGCGAACTTTATTAATGACCTTCTTTTCAGAATCGGTCGTTCCTTCTGGAAGAGGTATGCCGAGGTCGGCGAGGCCTTTTAATATTTTTTCTTTGTGTTCTGGAGTTTTGCCTTTGAGTGGCGTTAGTAATCCTGCCGCCTTTGCTTTATGCAGTTTGTCTTTTAGTTTGTCTTTTAGTGAACGACCTCTCTTTTTAATCTTATCTACGAGTGCTTTTTCCGATGGTGTGCGTCCTTCGGGTAGTGGTATTCCTAAATCTGCTAATCCATTAAGGATCCTTTCCTTTTCTTTTGGCGTTTTGCTTTCTAGAGGTTGCAGCAAGCCAGCGTCAGCTGCGTCAGCATGCTTAGCTTTCATTTCCGGTGTAGTAGGTTCAGGAGGAAGGCCGATATCAGCGCGAACTTTATTAATGACCTTCTTTTCAGAATCGGTCGTTCCTTCCGGAAGAGGTATGCCGAGGTCGGCGAAGCCTTTTAATATTTTTTCTTTGTGTTCTGGAGTTTTGCCTTTGAGTGGCGTTAGTATTCCTGCCGCCTTTGCTTTATGCAGTTTGTCTTTTAGTGCACGAGCTCTCTTTTTTATCTTATCTACGAGTGCTTTTTCCGATGGTGTGCGTCCTTCGGGTAGTGGTATTCCTAAATCTGCTAATCCATTAAGGATCCTTTCTTTTTCTTTCGGCGTTTTGCCTTCTAGAGGTTGCAGCAAGCCAGCGTCAGCTGCGTCAGCATGCTTAGCTTTCATTTCCGGTGTAGTAGGTTCAGGAGGAAGGCCGATATCAGCGCGAACTTTATTAATGACCTTCTTTTCAGAATCGGTCGTTCCTTCTGGAAGAGGTATGCCGAGGTCGGCGAGGCCTTTTAATATTTTTTCTTTGTGTTCTGGAGTTTTGCCTTTGAGTAGCGTTAGTATTCCTGCCGCCTTTGCTTTATGCAGTTTGTCTTTTAGTTTGTCTTTTAGTGAACGACCTCTCTTTTTAATCTTATCTACGAGTGCTTTTTCCGATGGTGTGCGTCCTTCTGGTAGTGGTATTCCTAAATCTGCTAATCCATTAAGAATCCTTTCTTTTTCTTTCGGCGTTTTGCCTTCTAGAGGTTGCAGCAAGCCAGCGTCTGCTGCGTCAGCATGCTTAGCCTTCATTTCCGGTGTAGTAGGTTCAGGAGGAAGGCCGATATCAGAGCGAACTTTATTAATGATCTTCTTTTCAGAATCGGTCGTTCCTTCTGGAAGAGGTATGCCGAGGTCGGCGAGGCCCTTTAATATTTTTTCTTTTTGTTCTGGAGTTTTGCCTTTGAGTGGCGTTAGTAATCCTGCCGCCTTTGCTTTATGCAGTTTGTCTTTCAGTTTGTCTTTTAGTGAACGACCTCTCTTTTTTATCTTATCTACGAGTGCTTTTTCCGATGGTGTGCGTCCTTCGGGTAGTGGTATTCCTAAATCTGCTAATCCATTAAGGATCCTTTCTTTTTCTTTCGGCGTTTTGCCTTCCAGAGGTTGCAGCAAGCCAGCGTCAGCTGCGTCAGCATGCTTAGCCTTCATTTCCGGTGTAGTAGGTTTAGGAGGAAGGCCGATATCAGCGCGAACTTTATTAATTATCTTCTTTTCAGATTCGGTCGTTCCTTCTGGGAGAGGTATGCCGAGGTCGGCGAGGCCTTTTATTATTTTTTCTTTTTGTTCTGGAGTTTTGCCTTTGAGTGGCGTTAGTAATCCTGCCGCCTTTGCTTTATGCAGTTTGTCTTTTAGTTTTTCTTTTAGCGGACGACCTCTCTTTTTAATCTTATCTACCAGTGCTTTTTCCGATGGTGTACGTCCTTCGGGTAGTGGTATTCCTAAATCTGCTAATCCATTAAGGATCCTTTCTTTTTCTTTCGGCGTTTTGCCTTCTAGAGGTTGCAGCAAGCCAGCGTCAGCTGCGTCAGCATGCTTAGCCTTCATTTCCGGTGTAGTAGGTTTAGGAGGAAGGCCGATATCAGCGCGAACTTTATTAATTATCTTCTTTTCAGATTCGGTCGTTCCTTCTGGGAGAGGTATGCCGAGGTCGGCGAGGCCTTTTATTATTTTTTCTTTTTGTTCTGGAGTTTTGCCTTTGAGTGGCGTTAGTAATCCTGCCGCCTTTGCTTTATGCAGTTTGTCTTTTAGTTTTTCTTTTAGCGGACGACCTCTCTTTTTAATCTTATCTACCAGTGCTTTTTCCGATGGTGTACGTCCTTCGGGTAGTGGTATTCCTAAATCTGCTAATCCATTAAGGATCCTTTCTTTTTCTTTCGGCGTTTTGCCTTCTAGAGGTTGCAGCAAGCCAGCGTCAGCTGCGTCAGCATGCTTAGCTTTCATTTCCGGTGTAGTAGGTTCAGGAGGAAGGCCGATATCAGCGCGAACTTTATTAATGACCTTCTTTTCAGAATCGGTCGTTCCTTCTGGAAGAGGTATGCCGAGGTCGGCGAGGCCTTTTAATATTTTTTTTTTGTGTTCTGGAGTTTTGCCTTTGAGTGGCGTTAGTAATCCTGCCGCCTTTGCTTTATGCAGTTTGTCTTTTAGTTTTTCTTTTAGCGGACGACCTCTCTTTTTAATCTTATCTACGAGAGCTTTTTCCGATGGTGTGCGTCCTTCTGGTAGTGGTATTCCTAAATCTGCTAATCCATTAAGGACCCTTTCTTTTTCTTTCGGCGTTTTGCCTTCTAGAGGCTGCAGCAACCCAGCTTCAGCTGCTCTTGCATGATTCAATTTCATTTCTGGTGTTTTGGGCGATGGTGGCAATCCAATGTCGGCACGAACCTTGTCTATTAATTTCTTTTCAGAGTCTGTTGCCCCTTCCGGCAAAAGAATTCCGAGTTCTGCGAGTCCTCGTAATATTTTTTCTCTTTGTTCTGGAGTTTTGCCTGTTAGCGGCGTAATCAAGCCCGCAGCTTTCGCTTTGCGTATTTTTTCCGACGGCGCTACTATAGAAGGTGCACGAGGTTCTGCTTTTACTTTTGTTATAAGAGATTTTTCTGAGGGTGTACGTCCTTCTGGTAAAGGTATACCCATGGCTGCTAAGCCCCGTAAAATTCGTTCTTTTTCTTTTGGTGATTCGCCTTCTAAAGGAAGAAGAAGTCCAGTTTCAGCTGCTGCCGCATGTTTAGCTTTCATATCTGCTGTCTTAGGTTCAGGTGGAAGACCGAGTTCTGCACGAACTTTATCAATGAGTTTCTTATCTGAATCCGTCGTTCCTTCCGGAAGGGGGATGCCGAGGTCGGCGAGGCCTTTTAGTATGTTTTCTTTTTTTTCTGGCGTTTTGCCTTTTAGTGGTGTAACTAATCCCGCAGCTTTCGCCCTGTGCATTCTATCTTTTAATGAACGAGCTTTCCTTTTTATCTTGTCTATTATTGATTTTTCTGATGGGGTGCGCCCTTTTGGTAAAGGTATTCCCAAGTCAGCTAATCGTTGCAAATTTTTTTCTTTTTCCTGTAGTGTTTTACCCTCTAGGGGCTGAATTAATCCTGCTTCAGCAGCTTTGGCGTACCTTTCTTTCATAAGCGGAGTTTTTGGGTCAGGCGGTAAACCTAAGTCTGAACGAACCTTCTTTACTAACTTTTTCTCTGAAGGTGTTTTGCCCTCAGGCAGAGGAAGACCAGCTATTGCAAGGTTTCTCAATATATTTTCTTTTTCTTCCGGTGATTTTCCATCAAGCGGTGTCAAAAGCCCAGCGGCTTTTGCTTTTCTAAGCTTTTCTGATACAGTGTCTGGTGGTGCACCAACACCTGCTAGAATCCTCTCTATAAGTGCTTTTTCAGATGGTGTTCTTCCTTCAGGAAGGGGTATACCCATATCGACATAATTTTGTAAAATGACTTCTTTCTGTTCTGGAGTTTTACCTTCTAAAGGCATCAATAAACCCAGTTCTGCTGCTTTATTTATTTTTGCTTTGTCAGCGGCAGTTCTTGGTTTCGGCGGCAGACCAAGATCTTTTCTTACTTTCCTGATTAATGATTTATCCGACGGTGTTTTACCGTCCGGCAATGGGATGCCCCTCATCGCTAAATCCCTTAAAATATTTTCCTTGTCGGCTGGCGATTTCCCGACCATATCCTTTTCCGCATTCTTTATCAATTCTTTCATTTTTCCTCTGTCGATGGCTGGGGCTATTGGCAGACCTATTGAAGCCAAGGATTTCTTTGCTTCACCCAACATCCGCTCCTCCCGATGTACATGTGAGCATAGAATACAGTTACATTTATTGCAGTCTTTTTTCTTATAACAGTCATATAAGCTTTTCATTACTTCAAACATTGCATCCGAGGTACATGAACAACAGCAGGTTTCCTCTTTGGTCACTAACTGACATCTATACACTTGCCATTTAATTCTGTTACTGGAGCTACGAAACATTGTGGTATCGCGATTATTACTCTTATGTTTTGACACTAAGGTATATATGGATTCAACAGTCTTGCAGTCGCTCCTCGAGAATGCATTGGTACTTTTAATTCGGAGTTTGATTGTTTTACTACTTTTGTTAGATTTAGAAATTACTGGCAAGCTCACACTCTTCGTTATATCCTTTTTGCTCTTTACTTTTAAAATTCTGAAGTATTTTATATCACCACGTTGGTATAATTGGTTAGAAAAAGCATCGTTGTGATTTATCCTTCTCAATAAGTTGTACTCTGAATTCGTCGCCATATCGAAATTCCTTCCAAATTTGTAAAATTTTTGAAATTAGTTCACGTAAATGTTCGAGGATCGTGAATGAAGGTTCATATATTTAAATGAAAAGACGCCTATTATTTTCATATAATTAAAATTTCGCTTTTTAATCCTTTTTCAACACATATCATCTTCAATCCAACTTCTTGATTACGTCTTTCTTTCGCTTTGAGCTATAACAAAATGATTGTAAGGTTACACAATATACACGAACTAAGGTCTCAGCTTTCAAACAAAATTTTAGAGTTGTGGTAGACCACAACTCTAAAATTTTGTTTAAGAACATTAATCTCATTTTCAAAGGCTTTGATTTATCAATAGAATTAAATTAATTTAATTAACCTTTGTGCCTCAACTTATCATAAATATGTAAACTAACTATTTTTATAGATAATATTTTGGGTATTAGGAATGTTATACATTCTGTAGTACCTAAGTAATACGAATAAATTGTATAAACATCGCACAAATGTGTAAACATCTCTATCTCATGTTTTGGATATAGGTATGCCTGAAAACAAGATGGGAAATTAACTACAACAAATTTTCTACAAAATGCACAAAAGCATTATTTAGTAACTTTGAAGATTGAAATTTGTTACTTATTGCCTAAATTGTTAAGACATAAAATCAGATTGTGATTTTTTACGCCTATATTTTTTTTTCAATGTCTAAACCTAACATGTTAGGTTATTTTTTTCAAGGATATCTTATAAAGAACGAGGGAAAATATTTTTTTAAGGTAATATTGTATTAAATTTAGGTTGTCGTTGGATTTTGATTATCATAGAATCATGAGTGCCAAAATTTTGTTTCTTCTGTTTGAGCTCTTGTAGTGAATAAGTGTCAAGTATTTTATAAATAAAAACATGCTCATAACAATAAACAAGTCTATTATTTATTATGAATAAAGGTTAACTAAATCACACTTTTGAAACTTATTCGCCAGAAGCAATTACTATTTGGAGCGGTGCGGTCCGCACGGTACCGGTTAAGTATTTCGGATACTAGTAAGTATCTACTAATGTAATCGGTTCATCATCATCGTCCTAGCGTTATCCCACTTATATCCAAGATATTTCACCATGGAGCCCAGGATTCGCTAACTAGTCGAGGCAGATTAGACAGAATATTAGCATTCAAATAAGAGTGCCGTTTGACCTCCGCAACCTGCTTTAGACCAGTGTCACTTTATTCAGGGTAGGTACTGGCTACCCATAACGACTTTACGACACCCGGCACCGACGTGGCGACGGTTTGATTCATTTCGAGCATCTGTACGCGGAGACAGCTTGCCCATCTATGACACAGCACCTTCGTCACAGTGAGCTACAGATGCCTCGCGCGAGCCAACACTCGGCCGTCTCGTTCATACACTGGGAAGTGTTTCAACAATAGGGTACGTGTGCATTACACATAAGTTTTGTCGTCTGCTCACACTGTGACGGCTGTTTCCTATTTCTGTCCAAAGAGACGGAGTAAATACCAGCGGCAGGACAGTTGGCATGTCGCTGCTAACATTTAGACAAAGGAAACGACAAAACAGCCGCTTCGTTGTAGTGGGAACGGGCTGTTAGCGTTTGATGATGGGTGCACCAGCCATTGTATATTGTGTTAATGGACTGACTTGAATTGAGTAGATACTTGTTGTTGGTAGTTCGGATATAAAGGTTTTGGTTATTCAATCTTATCGTTATAAAAGTGGTAAGGTAATATGAGGTTCGTGTACGTACTAGCCACATAACCATAGCTATTTATTAAAAAATGACACGTTTGACGAAAAGTCAGAAATATCTTTCAGTTTATTGAAAGCGCTAATACTAGTTGCGGCTCGTCGTGCAGGCGCGAGCTTATCGCTATTTGACGTCGAAGGGCGCAGCGTTGCAGCCTACAGAATAATCTATACAATTATTGTACAATCCATGACTACCACTAAATTAAAAACAACAAAATTACTCACCTCTCATATCCACCGTACTGTACTATTATTGTTCTTACTTTTCATAATATTTTTATAAAAAATGATAAATAATTACACTATTTACATAATTTATAAAATAAAAATTTGTTTGTTTTATATTTTGTCACGACATACTTTTAAAAATTAAATATGACACTTTCATGTCACGGTTCGATTATTTCCTCGAAAATGTGCTTCAAGGTGCCAATGACAATGGCGGAATATTACTAAAAAGTTGTTAACTGTGGACTATTGTATCTTGAGACTCGAGATGTGTTTTCGTGCTCCTCTGCTCACCGCCATGTTATTGACGTTAAACTTTAACTTTAAATAGCAGATGTCGATTGACAATCTTTCTAAACAGGTACTTACCTTATTTAAACTAGTCAAATGGACCTCGTTGTCGTGAGCAAAATTATAAAGACATGAATTTGTAGTGCTAGGTAGGTAAATAATAGCCGTTTAGGTATAAGTATGACAGAATGGTGACGTGATCTTTCGGTAGTACTTACACTACTACCTGTACCTACTGTACTAGAGATGTACCGACGGCTCCACGACCCGCAATCGATGCGCTGTTCGCTTGTGGCTCTCTCGTTGCTAATATAATGTGAGTCTCGGTCGAGTACCCGACATGTACGTAGGTACATGTAGGGTACTCGACCGAGACATGGTTATTCGTATTTCGAACCGTAGCACTGTGGTTCGTCTAGAACATGCTAGCTGGACAATTATTTATTGAGGTTTTTTAGTTCGTACGGCTTTATTATGATATTCTAATGGGGTATTAGCGCATATAACACCAAAAAACAGGAGGTAGGGTCACGTGTGCCAACAAAAAGAAATATAATAGCGATTAATCTTTTATTGTCAGACAGGTAAAAAATAACAATGAAAAAAAATAACAATTGTCATAAAATATTGTGCTACTAAGGACTTGGCTTCTAATTACATAATATACCTACACATAATATATATTATTACTACCTACTCAATAACAATACTTTTTACTTAAAAAATATGCAGTTAAAAAACAATATGTTGACATGTATATTATCCAATCTCTTTGTTGACAACTAATAATAAAGTTAGTTAAGGTACACAGCTTAAAAAAACATTAGTAAAATATTATTTACAACTTCTATTTATTCTGCATCACTAAATTCTTCTTCTGAAGAATCGTCTACCATATAATCTGACATATTTTGATGAGAACTACAATGACTTACACTAGACCTTACATTTACAGGAGGGGGTATAATTAATTCTAAAACCTCAGAAGGAAGTTTACTCGTCGGTTTTTTCGGCACTTCCCTAAGGCCATTTATTACAGGATCAGATGTAATTAGCAACATTTTAAGTAAATCCCTATTCGTGGCAATACGTTAATATTTTCGAGTATTGTGTTCCCGGAACCTCCTATAATCCTTATTACGCGCTTCCTGAGCTTCTTCAGAAAGCTGCCCAATTAGGTAAAAGAGCCGATCTCACAATTTCTACACTGTGCACAAGAATTTTGTGCACAGTAACAGGCATTTTATACCACGAATAGAGACTAAGATACAATTTTTTTGTGTCCTGTGTAAAAGAATTAAATTTAACAACATCAATATCGTAAGCCGAAGCTAAAGTTCTAAGGATAGTGCCAAAGTTCTTAATTAGTGTCACATCTACACCTGTAATATCTGAAGCCTGTTCAGGATTCTCAAAAACCGACGAGCAGTATTCCCATCATTCGTATTACCAAATCCTGGTTTTGGTTTATCTACAATTAAACCCATTTCAACCTTAAACCTTTCTTGGATACGAGCCGAACTTTGCTTCACATTTTCTTTGTCACTTTGACTTCGAAGTTGCCATTTCTTAACTTCAAGACGATAGCTTATGTGAAGCAAACATTCAAAAGACCGGATCCAAGCGTGAAGGCGAGATATACCAAAACCAAGAGTTTCCTTATTTACAACAAATTCGCTAGACTCATCATTCATAAATTTAGGAGTAGCTCCACAAATGTAACATTTAATTGCTGACGAAGTTTCAGTCATAGCGTTGCACACTTTACCATCAATCATCGTGAACAGTAATTCGTGTTTGACCGATATCTCTTTACCATCTATATTACCTATTATTGGCACCAATTGGTTTATTTCCTCCAAAATCTTATTGGTTTATATTACAGTAAAATCTGTTGTTTCTTTGGAGAAAATAAACTTAATCGGTCGACAATACATGGTAGAAGATGGTCGAGGATTCTGCCAAGCAACTCTACCACTATTGTCACGTAACTGAAGTGGCACGAATGAGAACATAAACAAAAACTCATCTGTGTCTTCACTGTTTGAGAATTTTTGTTTGTAAGTGCTATGACCGGAACTTCCATCACACCCCCACTTGCTAACAAGGGAGAGTGATGAGCCAGAATCTACAGATTTTAAAACTTCACGCTGTGCACAAATTAGACGTTCAGCTGTTTTATTTAAAACCGCCTGAAGTTTAATTTCTGCACGCGTTTCGCTTATAAAAGTCTGTTCCTCGGGAGGGTAGCATTCAATTTTTGCCTGCCTAACACTATAAAATGATGGGAATACCTGGTGTCCTGCCTTGATGCTCCATTTCCTCGTTTGTTTATAAGAGTGGCTCGTGGATTTGGCATCCACATAATATGCCAAAGCCTCCTCTTTGGACAAACATCTTGGTTGTTCGCGTACCTTTTCACCCACATATCTTTTCATTTCTTGGCACTTTTCCGGACTACGGCTTGCTTCTTTAATCACAGTAGCCAAATTCCGATGTCAGGATAATCGTGCCGATATTTCAGCAGCGGCTACTAGCTGGTTTACATCTCGCGTGTGTAGTAGGTCCTCCACGCGTCTCCTTTTCGTTTTTTCACTTGCTTCAGGAAAATCTATTGATGGACGTCCGCGAATCGAACTCTTACTTGATGATGATGGTGTTGAGAGGTGGACAGATGCTTTGAATGTAAAATCCCCAGACAACCACTCAGAATTCTTAGTCAGGAAGCGATTACGGCATTTCCCACATTTTTCCCATTTTTCTGTGTATTTGGATGACAATCTTCCAATTGTCATTTTAATTTCCCGCTCAGATGCTTCCGTGATATTAACAAGATCATGTTTCATCACTATAAACTCATACAGTCTAATGTTGCGGTTCTCTTTAGCATGTTTCTGCCATTCATCAAAAAACTCCATTTTCGAGACTGAGAATTCGTATTCTAGAAAACAGACAAAATGACAAAGTTATACTCAAGTGTGCAGGCTAAGATGACTAAAATTTAAAAGCTAACAGATATGGCTATGTTATATATAAAATCTAGCCCGGGTACAAGAGGGTACAAGTAGTTTCTAGTCCAATGAATTCAGAAAATCATCAAAATTTGACAAACTTCTTTAAACTCGAGCTATTTAAAAAAAATGGGGAAATGTAAACCTATTTTCTTATTAGAAATAAAAAGAACATACCTTTAACTTGAAGATCCATCACAAACACTTTTGAAAAAACTTAAACTCACTGACATAGGATGTTACTTCCGTACACGCAAAAATGCAATTAATAAGTGGTTTTCTTACCCTTTCCTTATATACTAACCTCATTACCTTATCAGTAGTTGACACGTGTCCAAAACAATTCTCAGAATTGGGGCACCTGGGTATCTGGTAAAAGGCTCAGGTAATAAATTTCAGGTAATTAGACAATGACTTTTGTCCAGCTAGCATGTTCTAGACGAAACACAGTGCGTAGGTATCTTACGATTTCAACTTCAGCTATAGCACATTAAGCATATCCTTCATTTTGACGTCTGTCGTAGACACGCTAGCGTCTATTTGGACTTCTCGAGGCTGTTCTGCTCTCATCTGAGAACAGTTTGGCCTTCCATTCCTCCAAAGTTCTGGCTATTATAGGTGTGTGTATTGTAGAGGGCAGTTGTGGCGGTGGAGCTGGATGAAAATGCGCATTTCTTTCTACCAGTTCATGATTATTATTATGTTAAAATATAGCCCTTTATTATTATTATTTAAGATTTTTTTCCTGAAACACAGGTGTTAAAGCCTAGTTCAGGTAAACATTAAAATAGCTATATATACCAAATATAAGGTATTACCGTAATAAATAAAGTAACTACGCATCAATGTACCACAATTTAACAAAGGCACTTATCGCATACATTATACTGAATTATAAAATTTAATTTAATTATTTTTACTGCAATATTTTTCCTATGTAACATGTGACGTTTATTTTATTGAATAAAGTTATTATTATTATGTATAGACAATTGTCTTTGAACTCAACTCTGGGTTGGGTATTTTGAACCAGCTACGGGTATACACCAAGTATTCTGGTTCAGTCGTGTTATGTGTCTAGGGATTTTGTGTGTTTGTTAGCAAATGGCTTGTTTGTGTCTCGCTTGGAGTCTGTTGTATGTTCTGCGTGTTTGTGGTATTCTGAAGTGTGAGTGAGGTCGGGTTTAAGAAACGGCGAACTATGGAGCAGGTGTCTAATACAATGGATTTTTGTAGTGGTTTGTATGTTTTTGGGTGAAGATCGATCATTTTTAAAGCGTTATGTAGTGTTTTTGGTATGATACCAGTTGAGGATATAATTATGGGGACTATCTTAACTGTTTCTTAGTGCCACATCTGTTTTATTTCATCTGCTAAAGGTATATATTTTTGAATTTTTGCTGTGTGTTTTTGCTTTAAGTTGTTTGTGTTGGGAACGGCAATATCTATTAAATAGGTGGTCTTAGTATTCGCCCTCGCATACACTCAGCTGCCATTGAAAGAGTGAAAGTTGAACGATTTGAAGAAGAGGATGTACGTAGTCAGTATCAAGAGGCGTTGGAAGAAAGGTTTCAAGATTTGTTTGAGGAAGATGATTGCGAGATAGAAGAATTTTGGAAAGAGTTTAAGAATGGAGTAATAGAGACAGCTATACAAGTATGTGGTGTAAGCAAGAGGAAGCATGTTAAAAAGATTTGTAATGAATGGTGGGATCAGGAAGTAAGTGGTGTGGTCGCGGAAAAGCGCAAAGCATGGATGGACTTGCTGGCCATAAGAGCCAACAAAAGGGTACAAGGTAGTGTGACTGACAATGAAAGGATAGTGAAAGAAAAGTATGTCAGGTTGAAACATAAAGTAAAAGAGACAGTGAGAAGAAAGAAAGAAGAATGTAAGGATAAATTTGATAGAAAGTTTTCTCAGCATTTTCGGGCCAATATCAAATTATTCTGGCACTTGGTTAGAACAGCCCGAGCCAAAACAGGTGACTCAAAAGTTGGTGTGATAAGGGATGTAAATGGAAATATTATAAGAGAGCATGGGGAAGTTTTGGATCAGTGGAAGGTGTATTTTGAGAATTTATTTGAACGAGGAGAAAGTGACACTAGGAATATAGTAGCGAATGAGGAAGATAATTGTGCAAGTAATATAAGTATGGAAGAGATACGGTATGCAATGAAAAGTTTGAAAGCGGGTAAAGCTGCGGGATATGACAGAATATCTGCTGAAATGCTCAAGGTAGGCGAAGGCGTCACCGCAAGCCTGCTGTACCTACTTTTCAATAAATGTTGGCGGTCCGGTCGTGTACCAGGAGACTGGAACAAGGCCGTAATTGTGCCACTGTACAAGGGAAAAGGGTCACAGCAGGAATGCAAAAATTATCGCGGTATAAGCCTCCTGAGTGTTGTTGGCAAATTGTATGCAAAGATACTGATTAAAAGAGTGATCTCTGAAACGGATAGTAAAATTTGGGATGTGCAAGCGGGATTCAGAAAGGGAATGGGATGTACGGATCAAGTCTTTTCCTTAAGGTGCATTTCAGAGAAAACCTTAAGTAAACACCAGAAGGTTTTCTGCGCCTTTATTGACCTGGAAAAGGCTTACGATCGAGTGGTGAGGGATGAACTTTGGTCAACACTTTCTGTGTATGGAGTGAGCAGCAATCTGATACGGGCACTTGAATCCTTATATAGGGATTCAAGTGCCTGTGTCAGAATAAACGGGGCCTACACGAACTGGTTTAACATTGATCGTGGTGTTAGACAGGGATGTGTAGTGTCTCCTTGGCTGTTCAATCTATTCATGGACAGTTGTTTGACCGATCTGAAAGGGTCTGAATGTGGATTAAGAATGGGTGAATCTGTGTTTAAGACCCTGCTATACGCTGACGATCAGGTTCTTTTTGCGTCGTCAGCGTCTGATTTACAGCAGATGGTCACAGTAATGAATGAGGCGTATAAGAAGAAGGGCATGAAAGTGAATGTAAGCAAGACTAAGGTCATGGTCATAGAGAGGGAAGACAGTATAACTGACTGTAACATAATGATAGGAGATGAAAAAGTGGAACAAGTGAATGAGTTTGTGTATTTAGGGTCTTTGTTTACGAGAGATGGGAAATGTGAGGGAGATGTTGAAAGGAGAGTGAAAGCAGGAAATAGTGTGAATGGCGCCTTACGGTCCATCATCAGTAGCGAAATTATACCAAGTAAGGCTCGTCTTGCTGTACTGCAGGGAGTTTTGGCGCCAACACTGATGTATGGTAGCGAATCATGGGTATGGCAGACGAAGCATGAAAGTAGAATCAATGCTGTGGAGATGAGAGCTTTAAGGAGTATGTGCGGAATAAGTTTGAAAGATAAAGTGCGTAACAGTGTGATACGGGAAAAGTGTGGTCTAAAAGAAGATGTAGTGACAAAGATTGAAAAAGGAATGTTACGTTGGTTTGGACATCTGGAGCGGATGGATGAAAGAAGAAATACGAAAGCAGTGTATCGTGCGAGAATAAATGGAAATGTCGGTAGGGGACGCCCTAGGCGCACGTACGCCGACCAAATAGGTGATCTACTGATAAAGGGCAAAATAAAAAGTACCTATAACCGACGCGCATGCATGACGACATTAATGAATGTCGATGAAGCGAAAGAGGTATGTTTGAACCGAAGCATGTGGCGTTCCATAGTCTCTGCCTACCCCAATGGGAGACAGGCGTGACGTTATAGATAGATAGGTGGTCTTAGTAGTTTTTATCGTTAGTGTTATATCAGGTCTGTTGCTAAGGATAGTGCGGTCAGTGATGATGTCTCGATCCCAATAGAGTTTTACTTTATTGTTTTCAAGCACATTTCTCGGTTTGTATTTGTAGTAGGGTGTGTGTGTTTCTATCAGGTTATGTTTTAGTGCAAGTTGTTGGTGGATGTGTTTGGCGACGTTGTCATGGCGGTGTGTGTAGTCTTTGCTGGCGAGTGCGCTGCAGCCCTCAGTGATGTGATCTATGTGTTCGGTGTATTGGTGGCATAGTCGGCATTTATCAGTTTCTATTGGCTCTTTCAAAATATATTTTGAGTAATTTCGTGTATGAATGACTTGATCTTGTATAGCTACAAAGAATCCCTCTGTCTCACTAAAAATGTTGCCTTTATTGAGCCAGGTAGTTGATGCAGTTCGGTCTATATGATCTTGTTCTAATTGGTGGGGATATTTACCATGGAGTGCTTTGCTTTTCCAGTTTTCTAACTTAAGGTCTTCTTTTAAGATTTTAGTTTTGGGATCAAATTGATTGTTGTTTAACTGTAAGGGTGTTCCGGAGTGAGATAAACGATTGCTTTGTGTAGTGTACTGTCGTTGGCTTTTCTGATAACGTATGATCGTAAGTTATCTATCTGGGTGTAGTGTAAGTTTTTATTGTCGATAAAGCCCCGGCCTCCTAGTTTTCGGTTTAGTGTGAAACGTTGTACAGCTGTGTGTATGTGATGTATGTTGTGTTTATAGCATGTTGTTCTGGTTGTGGTGTTAAGAGAATTAAGTTCTGTATCTGACCATTTAATAATTCCGAAAGAATATGTTAATATGGGCATGGCATATGTGTTAATAGCTTTGACGGTATTTCTGGCGGATAACTGGGTGTGAAGTATTTTATTGAGTCTATGTTTGTATTTTGCTTTCAATGTATTTTTTATGTCGGTGTGGTTAATTGATGTGCTTTGTTGGTATCCTAAATATTTATAGGTTTCCCTGGGCTCCATACTATCTATTCTCCCTTCCTGTAGTTCAAGATCGAATGAATTTGTTTTACTGTGCTGGCCTTTAATTATACTATTGATTTTACATTTGTCTGTACCGAATGTCATTTTTATGTCTGTGCTAAATTTTTCTGTTAGGGTTAAAAGGTGGTCTAATTCTTGTCTATTACTTGCATATATTTTTATGTCATCCATGTATAGTTTGATTCTATTGGTGGTGTGTGAGTTTGATTCTATTGTCTCTGTCAATTGTGTATCCGTATGAGGTGTTATTAAGTATTCTGGAAAGGGGGTTTATGGCCAGACAGAACCACAAAGGACTAAGGGAGTCGCCTTGAAAAATACCGCGAGAGATTTTGATAGGTGATGTAGTAAGTGTTGTGGTGTTGGTTCTTAAACTAAGTTTTGTGGTCCATGTGGTCATTGCATGTTATAAGAACTGTAGTAGACTGTCATCGATTTTGTATATTTTCAGAATATGAAGTAACCACGAGTGTGGTACGCTGTCAAAAGCTTTTTGATAGTCAATGTATGAGTAATATAGATTTCGGTGTTTCTGTTTGACTTGGTTATGGATTTCGGCATCTATGATCAGTTGTTCTTTACAACCCATCGAACCTTTGCTGCAGCCCTTTTGTTCTTCTGGAATAATTTTGTTTGCTGAGATGTGAGAGTTGATTTTATGTGTGATGATGGATGTTAGTAATTTGTAAATGGTGGGAAGGCAAGTGATGGGTCTGTATTTGGCTGGGTTTGTAGTGTCTCTATCTTTGGGTTTTAAATAGGTTACTCCTTGTGTTAGAAAAGTAGGTATGTCTTGCGGATTTTTAACCAGTTCATTTAATGATTTTGCTATGTGCTGGTGTGTTGATGTAAAGTATTTGATCCAGTAGTTTTGTATTTTATCAGGTCCCGGTGCCTTCCAGTTTAAAGTTCTTTTTATTGCAAAAGTTACATCGACTTTATCGATTACTATTAATGGCATTGGTTCATTTTTCTCCATCTCTTGCTCTTCTATTTTAGCCCACGACGAGTGTGTGTTATGATGAACGGGTTTCGACCATATATTTTCCCAGTATTTTTGTATGTCTGCTATGTCTGGATGTTGTGTGACTGTAATGTTCTCAGTGTTAAGTTTTTGATAAAATATTTTTTGGTTATTGTTAAACAAAATATTATCTGACTTCCTTTGGTTGCTTTTCTTGTTTCGGTTCAGTCGTTTAGCCTGTGCTTGTAGTTTCTGTTCACTTGTATCGAGTTGGTCATCTAATTCGTGTCTAGGTTTGTTTTTAGGATTTAATTTCTGTTGCTTTTTATGTGTAAGGTTTCCATTTAAGTATTGTGTAAGCTGTCTTATTTCTTTTCTTAGTGCTATGATCTTGTTTTCTATACGTCTTTCCCATTGAGGTTTCTTTTGAATGTTGTGCGTATTGGTTGTGTTTTTGTTGGGTGAACGGGAGGTGTTGTCTTTTGTCATTTTAATTTGCCTATCGTGTAGTGTTGTTACTGTTTTTTTCAGCACAATAGATGACAGTGTGAATTTCTTCTAATGTTACGGTATCTCTGTTTTGTAAGTGATTGTCAACTATTTCGTTCAGGGTATTTATAGTTTTTATCATCTGTCGAGAAGTTTGCAATTTAGGTATTATGGGTCTGCATGATGGGTCTATACCTGTATATTTTATTAACATTTCGGTAAATATATTTTGCACGTGGTTAAAAACTATTGGCGTTACTGTTGTATTTGTAGGTTCATTTTCTTGAGTTTGGATGTGTTCGCTAGGTCCTAAGGATTGAATACTTTCTATCTGTGATATAGTTTGTTGTTCTTGTGTGTGTGGTGTATTCGGTATTGTTTGAGATACGTTTGTGATAGGTGGCTGGCTGCTATGTTGGTACGTGTTAGATGTATATTGTACTTCGATAGTGTTATCAGTGTTGTTTAGTGTATGTGTAATGGTCTCCTTTATGCGTTCGCGTTCTACTGCTGATATTCTATTGTTTCTATGGATAACTCTTATCTGATCTGATAGACGTTGTTCAGAGATATGATTTAGCTCTGGAAATTTTTCTGTGAAGACTTGATGTAATAATTGTCTCCAGGCGGTCATGTCGGTTTCGCAGATAGTTACTGTGTAGTAGCAACGGAGGAGTTCTATGTTTATAGCATTAGTCCATTTCATCCGTTGTCTACTCTTTCCAGCAAGAGTGGTTGGGGGAAGTATATCTCGCAAAACACTTCTTGCTGGTGTGTTAGTGTCGATGTGTGAAAAATGTGTGTTGTGATCTACGTTATTTGTATTATTTTGTAATAATCGCGTAGAGTTGGTGATGTCAGACGTGGGCACAGGAGAATTAGCAAACGCTTCTTGTGCAGCATCGCACGTCATTGGTGATGTAGTAGTGGATCGGGATGATTGATGATATTGTAATGTATAAGGTGACGATGATCTGGGTGATTGATATAAACTATGTGTGGATGATATTGGTGATGAAGAGTTTGTATAGTGTAGGGGTGATGAGATTTCATCATTAGTTGCAACAGTACTGGACTGGGCAGACCTTAGCGATACGTTGCCCCCCCCAGAATACGAGGGGCAGCCCGAGCCTGACGGCCCGCGGCGGGATTCACTCGTGTGGGTACCCGCCTGGGGTAGTTCTCTGTTTCTAAGTCGCATCGCATATTGGTGTTACTATGGCTCCGTTGGTCATTGGTGAGTATATAGCGCAATGCTGCCAATGTCCGCCCCTCACGTGGCTACAGGTGGTCGAGCCGGACGTGGAGTTAGGTTTGTGTGGGGCTTATTATTTTATTATTACCAGTTTTTTCTAATGCTACATTCCCTCATACTGCCATTTATTACCTCAATAAGACGCGTACGAGCTTCAGTACCTAATGGTGGAAAAGTAAATTTTCCACATATTGCTGACAATGAAACGCTGTGTCTCGAAACCGACTGATAGTATCTGGTCCCGTGGTTCGAGGCACATCGAGTGTATTGATCGATGTGGTGCTCAGTGGCGGCGCTGGACCACATGTGGAAGTTGGCGACATCAACTTCGCGAGGCCTCTTTTACTTCGTAGTAAAAAAACGTTAAACAATTAATAAATAATGTACGAATAAATAAATGACAAAAGAAACATTTTCACTCAATACAGATATCGTGTCGGGCAGTGGGTGTGAAAACGCTCGTTCGGGCGAAAGTTTCATTTCATAGTGTTGCAAGACATACGATTCTGAATTAGGTACCTACCCGTAAAGTACTACTCACTTCACATGACTTCACACCACAAGCACGTGTCCGAAAATAGTAAAAGTCATTATCATCTGCTTAGCTTTTTCCTGATTTGTTCGGAATCGGCTACCTACCTAGGCCAGGATGATATACGAACGAAAATAGATAACTTGTAAAACTTATTTGCGGGGCCTTCTCAGGCGCGAGGCTTTCGGCGGTGGCCGACGTCGCCGACGCGTAACGCCGCCACTGGTGGTGCTGGCTGTACCTAGCGACAGCTCAAATCACTGCCTTAGCTGCAACAGTTGCATACAGAGGCAATTTTACAGTTACTAACAATAAACAAACACTACTAACTCACAATAAACAAGATGTACCTACACCTTAGGGCCCAACATAACAGGCAGTTTTAACACGGTAACTCACCGGCTACATGAAAAACAACGACTAAATTCTGAAAACTTGTAATTTGTATCTCCAACAAAATAAGTATAAATGTTCAATTTATTGCGGGAGTACACACTTGACAAAAAAAAAACCGCTGATGAGCCATGGTTAAAGCAAACAAACATGGCGACGAATGATATAGATGGGCGGTGAACTCTGCCGGTGAGTGAAGTCACGGGGCTGGCGGAGATGTGAGAGAGTCTCCGCGAGAGACCGGTCGTACACAGTGGGCTCACTCAGACCAGCGCGGCGTGCTCGACGTCCTGTAGTGCACGTCGCGCATCAGTGTCATCATGAGCTCTACAAACTGTCTCACAGCTAGGCACGGGCCTCTTCTCACTATGGAAAGGGTAAGGCCATAGTCCACCACACAGGCCAAGTGCGGGTTGGCAGACTTCACATGTCTTTCGAGAATATGGAGAACTCTCAGACATGCAGGTTTCCACACGTTGTTTTCCCTCACCGATACGCAAGCGATAATTAATTATTAACACGTCGATGTACGAACAGTGTAATGCCAGGCTTGTGCACATATGCATGGTGAAGCGCAGCGGAGAGCATTTATTTAACTGATAGACTGCAGTTCGACCGCAACCGCTGTATCGCGCCTTAGGTATATGCGGGGAGGTGGGGTGTGGGCAGGCAAGAGCATGAACGCACATGAGATTCGTAGTGTCAGACAGAGATCTTACGATATCGAAGCACAATTTTTTTAACTATATTTACGAGTATAATTATCCAATCTCTGTTTTGTCCAATGTAGCGAAGTACAATAAAAGAACCAATATAAATGAAATGAATCTTTAATCCGTGGAAATAACATTGTACATGAAAAAGAAAAAGTGACGTTCTTCTGATGACGCCCAAATCAAAATCGTCAATAACATATTTTTCACCACAGCAGCTCAAACATGCCGCTTTTGCTGCGAGACAACAGTGAACAAAACGCGATTTTGATTCGAGCGTGAGGCAAAGTAGCTTTTTAATTTTTCTATCTTCAGTGCCACGAATTGACATTGTTCAGCCATAAAATTGAAACATTCGAATTTTATTGTGCTCTGTCTCTTTCACATGCATATAAAAAGTGAGTGAAAAAACAAACCCCTTCGAATTTGAAATTCGATTTTGGAATTCGACCTCAAAGAAAACACCTACGGCAACGCAAAAAAAAGATATTTGTAATAAAGAAATTACTTTTTTTTATATGTTATTGTTTACATGTTTAATTTATTATTGGATTTTAATAAAAATAAGTCTAATTAATAGTATAAAATTAGTATTTAACCAATACATTTTTATTTAGAATTACAACAATGATACATTTGAAAAATAAACATTAGGGACGCGGTATTAAAACGCGATTTAAAAAAGTAGCGGGAATAAAAATTTCGCTGATACAGTAGGTACAGCGTAACGTGTTAAATTATATTAATTAATAATTATATAAAATAATCTAAAAAGATGAGTGAAACTAGCGATGATGACTGTACTTTAACACCAGAAGAGTTAAATCAACAAGTGATTATGCAGAATTCAATCTATTCCTGTTAATTTATATGTCTCCTAAGTAATATGTGTTCTCACTGCTGAGGTGAAAAGTTATGTGTGCTACACGAGAGCAAAGTTTTTTGTATCTCGTGCTGTTGAGTCCCTCACCACGCTCAGGATTCTAACTTTGATTCACTCGCTACGCTCGTGAATCAATCATAGAATCCTTTGCTTGCTCGGGACTCAAAATCAGCACTCGAAACAAAAAACAACTTTGCTCTCTTGTTGCACAAATAACTATTTCTATATTATAACTTTTGTTTTTTTTTGGTGAACTAAATGTCAGTCGGCCTAAATTAGTTGATGAATTTCCTGCAGTTACTACAGTTCTTACAGTTTTTTCGCAGTATCCCGTAGCCTCCGCAACAATTTTGGCGATATTTGCGTCACTTTTATATTCAAAACTTTCTTTGTCTGCTTTCCTTTTTTTAAATATTCAGCCTCTTTGAAAATGACAGTCTTGATATCTCGAGATAACGCACGACCCATCTTTAGATATTTTACCTCAAGGAGCATTACCTCATTATTTACTCATGTGACCTCATGTGCGTCTGACACAGACAGTCCGCAACAAATTAAGACTAGTTGCCGCCGTGAGCCAGCCTGGCGCAAGTTCCTAAGAAAAATCCGAATGTATGAAACGTGCTATCTTTTTAATGGCTACTATTATATGTATAAAACATGAAGATAACATCCTTCACTATGTACCCTTGGAACCGTATTCTTTCAAAGTTAGACGGGTTATACGTACATCACCGCCTTGGCTGTCAATAGTGTCAAATGTCACAACTGTCACATTATTATCCAGATAGAACTTTGCCGCGTTATGTAATTTGTTTTTAAAACGTAAAAAACATATTGTAAAAGTGCTTTGTGTATACCAAATAAATGTGATTTTACACTTCTAGTGTTAGTATTACTATATTTATTTGATTAGCATCGAAAGGAGCGCAATGAAAACAAGCAAAATAACGTGCGAAATATGGCATACAACAACATGCCGGTCAAACAATGAAAAAAGGGTAGGTATTTATGGCAGAATGTCCCTATATAAAGATCAATGAATATTTATAATGTTATATAATGTGATATATTTCAATGAAACATAAAAAATAAGGAAACATTCTAAAGTTTCATATTCTAGTACTTTGTAGGTAAACAATAGCGCTGCCTGTCAGTTATCGATAATCCGTTATTAGAAATTGGCACAAGGACTAAAAATTATATTCTTTTTTTTCTTTTTAGATGTAAAAATGGGTAGCTGCAACTGGAAACCAAGACTTGATTTATGTGCCCATTAAAAAATTACATCAGTTGAACTATGTGTGTGGCAAGCATTTTAAGCCGAAAGACTTAAAAAAAAGGGAACTCAAGTCAGAAAAACAGCTGTGCCTTGCATCTATAGACATTTCTTTAAATCCTATTACAGAAGAAATGTTGAAAACCTTTCCATTACATGTACATACATATATCTTTTAGTTCTGCGTATTTTTCTTCGCTAATCTAGAATAGATTTATAGAATAGGCTAATTTGTTTGAATAAACACATACATATTAAATACATCTTTTATTTGTGTTGGAAAAGTATTATTCTAGTCGAAACTAATAATTATTTCTTACCGAATATTATCGATATCGATATTTCGTTAATCACTAGAGGGTACATCCCTATATTGACGAATATGACAATGCTGACAACATAAAAACGATGTCAATTAGTATCTTTATGTTGGTACGAGTTCTCCCTGCACGTTTCATACAAAGCTGAAAGTCTCGCATGATCTATGGCACATCCGCCTCTTCTTACGTAGTATTTGTATACTCTTTGCCGTGAGCGATGACGGCCCGTATATACTAATGTACTCTGGGGATGACGGCAGAATGACTAGATGGAGCGACTGTTTCGCCCCCCCCGTCTTGCCGCTCGCATACCTAAGGCGCGGTACAGCGGTTACGGTCAAACTATACTATCAAGATTTTCGTCATTGAAATAATGTCCAAAATCAATAAACGCAACTACTTTTTTGAGGTGATCGAATCGACTACTTGCGACTGCGCAAGCCTGCGTGCAGTGCTTTCGAATAACTACAACCAATGATAGTCCTCATTTAATTGATATCCAAAATCAATGAACAAATCTAGCTGATACGAGCATACACGTATATCCGCGCGCATGCTCTGCGCTGTGCCGACCGGGGTCCCGGCGACCCTGACAGACAGAACCAAAGGTGTTTTTCAATAAAACATGCGCAGCTATTTTACATTCCATTTGATGTATTTTGCAATCATTGATTAAACACACATTGTATACATTACTTATAAAAACACAGTAGGTACCTATCGGTAACATCAATACAATCAAGACATACAACACAATCTTGATTTACGCTTTAAAATAATTTCATCAGGTACAAATAAACTGAACAACTTGGATAAGCATAACAAATCTATGTAATCTTGTAATTCATGGCAAGAATTTTGAACATTTCGTTTTTTTTTGGGTGGCACAGAAACATTGTAGTGCAGTTTGAGTAGTACAGTTACTAGACTAGCGGCGGCGCGCATGCGAGGCGAGGGGTGCGGGGGGGCGCGAGAGGCGCGTGGGGCGCGCGCACCAGCACCACGAGCGGCGCGCCGGCTCGGAGCAGGCGGCGCGGCAGCACCTCGTCGAGCGCGCCCGCCGCGTCCTCGCGCCGAGCCTCGTCGATCACCACCGCCGAACTGCACGCTTTTCTACTGCGCCCTTGCCTCCTTTGTGTCCTGTTTAGCTTCGTCAGGGACTTCCCCAAACATATGATGTTCGCTTGCGTCATTTTTTTGTATTTGTTGTACTCGTCTCCTATGCGCTCGATGGATGCCAATTTATGAATGAATGGATTGCTGTAGCTGGAACATACAGTCATGTATTAATTAAGGCATAAGTGTGACCAAGCAGAGCGTGGCAATCGCACGTGGCTGCCGTGCGAGGCTTGCATCGTGCTGTGATTGGAGTCACAGTGTTCGCACGCTACACTCGTCCAATTGGACTAAAATAATGTGAGTGAGTACCTGGATGTGGCGCCTCCAGTGCTGTAGTCGTTGGTCACGCTGCTAGAGTATTCCACCGCTGTATCGCTGGTGTAGCGGGCAGACGACGCGCGCTCCGAACACTGCGTGGTCGATGGCGTCGTGTCATACGTGTAAGAAGTAAAGCTGTCAGTGAACAGGCTCCCTGTAGACGTGCTCAAACTCAAAGACGTGTCACTTTTTACGATGAAGATTGAAGCCGAACTGTCAGCAGACGTGGCGGTGCTCAGATTGGTTTTAGAAAAATATGTTACAGGTATTCTCTCAATATCGCTCATCGCTTTTAAGTATGAAGAATAGTCAAGGTATCCCTTATGGCCATCTCCGTGCGGATAACGACGAAGACGATCGGTGCGCCAACTACCGTTTGAAATTAGTGAAGCGTTCAAAATATCGTTGGAAATGTCACTGCTAGGACTTGTTTCAAAACTACTAAAACTGATTATTCTGCGTGATGATTTACTTTTATTATGAATTTGATGAACAAGAAATTGCAAAGTATCTATAGACAAGCTTTTGCGGTTACTAAGTGGTATTGTGTCACTTATTTGTTTTACTGCTATTGGTTGAGTGTGTCGGTACACTGGGGAATATGTAATCGGTATACCGACGACGCTGCCCACCGTTACTTTTATACCTTTTCTAGCAGCTGATCCTGGTCCTGAATCCTTAGTCTTGGACATAATATCTGTCATGCATTCGACTGGACAGGGACATAAATTTGAGATGTCAGGCGTTACTATGGTAATTTTGACGAGGCTATGTTTAAATTTAATTTTTTTCTTATCGCAGCCACAAGCATGATCGCATACAGTCGTTTTAGTAACCTCTTCTATGAATTCATCTTCTGCTTTGATTTTTTTGATGATTGACTTTTCGGAAGGTGTTCTGCCTGCAGGTAAAGGTATTCCAAAATGGAATAGATTTTTTAGTATCGATTTCTTATCAGCGGGCAACTTCCCCTCTAATGGCGTAATTAGTCCAGCATCGTGGGCTTTCCGGTATTTTTCTTTCATAGAAGGTGTCTTCGGCTCAGGTGGAAGACCTGCTTTAACCCGGAGCTTATCAATCAAGCTTTTTTCTGACGGATTCTGGGCTTCGGGTAAGGGTAGGCCGACTTTAATTAAACCCTTTATAATTTTTTCTTTTTCTTTTGGAGATTTACCTGCTAAAGGAGTTAAAAAGCCACCAGCTTTGGCTGCCTTGATTTTTTCAGACTGAGTTTTTTTTGGAGAAGTAATTCTTTTTATAAGTGATTTCTCGGAAGGTGTTTCACCTTCTGGTATTGGTACACCTGCAGCAATCATGTCTTTTACGATTTTTATTTTTCTTGAAGGTGTTTTGCCTGCAAGTGGAGTAATCAAACCTGCAGCCTTTGCTCTTTTTTGTCTTTCAGATGGAGATGGCGTAACATAACCGGTGGACGCTTTAATTCTATCGATTAGATCTCTCTCTGAGGGTGTTTTACCGATTGGTAATGGCAGTCCAGCTGCGGCTCGCCCTCTTAATATTTTCTCTTTTTTCTCTGGAGTCTTTCCGTCTAAGGGTGTGAATAATCCGGCAGCTTTAGCTCGACGTACTTTCTCTTCTGGAGCCTCCTCTGTGATGCCAACATCTTTTTTAATTTTTCTTATTAGATCTTTTTCTGAAGGACTTCTACCTTCTGGTAATGGAAGTCCTATCTTAGCTAAGTTTTTTAGTATTTTTTCTTTGTCTTTTCTTGATTTGCCTTCTAGAGGCGTTAAAATTCCAGCTTCTTTTGCTTTTTGTAGTTTTTCTGTAGTTACCGAAGGTGGTCGTTTCTCTACTTTGTACTTGTTAATCAATGATTTTTCTGAAGAAGTACGTCCATCAGGTAACGGTATGCCCATGTCTGCCAAACCTTTAAGAATTTTTTCTTTCTCTTTCGGAGATTTACCTTCCAGTGGCTGCAGTAAACCAGCGTCAGCTGCTTTTGAATGTTTATCTCTCATCGCCTGATCTATAGGTTCCGGTGGGAGACCGAGATCAGCTCGAACTTTATTCACAAGGTTCTTTTCAGAATCAGTTGTACCTTCTGGAAGTGAAATACCAAGCATCGCCAGGCCTTTCAATATTTTTTCTTTATCTTCTGGCGCTTTCCCCTCTAAAGGAGTAATCAGACCTGCTTCTTTGGCTTTGAGCAATTTGTCTGGTGGTATCAGAGATTCGGCTTTTATTTTTTTTATGAGAGCTTTTTCAGATGGTGTGCGGCCTTCAGGTAATGGAATACCAATATCCTTTAACCCTCGTAAAATTACCTCTTTGTCTTTGGGCGTTTTACCTTCTAGTGGTTGCAATAAACCAGCATCAGCTGCTTTAGTATGTTTATCCTTCATAGCTTGATTCTTAGGAGTAGGAGGAAGACCAAGTTCAGTACGGATTTTATTTATTAGTTCTTTTTCTGTAGGGGTAGTACTTTCGGGGAGTGGTATACCATGCATAGCGAGGCCTTTTAAAATGTTTTCCTTTTGTTCTGGCGTCTTTCCTTTAAGGGGTGTAAGTAAACCAGCAGCTTTAGCGCCGCGCATTCTCTCCGAAGGTGTTAATGTTGAAGGAACATTAGCTTCTTTTTTTATTTTAGCTATAAGAGATTTCTCAGAGTGAGTGCGGCCCTTAGGCAGCGGTATACCTATATCAGCCAAGCCTCGTAAAATATTTTCTTTCTCTTTGGGATTTTTGCCCTCTAATGGCTGTAATAAACCAGCGTTAGCGGCTTTCAGATGTTTATCCCTCACAGCTGCAGTTTTAGGTTCAGGCGGCAAACCAATATCATCGCGTACCTTATTTATTACATCATTTTCTGAGCCTGTTGTTGCTTCTGGAAGTGGAAGACCGAGCATAGCGAGTCCTTTCAGAATATTTTCTTTTTGGTCTAACGGTTTTCCTGCTAGAGGAGTAAGTAAACCGGCGTCCTTAGCTTTACGCATTCTATCTGATAATGCTAATACAGATGGTTCATGCTTACACATACACACTGCTGCCGGTTTATCAACATGTTCTTCTTTTTTTTTGGTTGCTGATGGAATAAGATGAGTGGCAGCTGTTGCTTTACGCATTTTCCCCGATTCGGCCTTTATCCTACTTACAAGTGATTTCTCAGAGGGCGTTCGTCCTTCTGGTAATGGGATGCCAATATCTTTTAATCCTTGAAGAATCCTTTCTTTTTCCTTATTTGTCTTGCCTTCTAACGGTTGTAAAAAGCCTGCATCCGCCGCTTTGGCATGTTTATCTTTCATAGCAGAATTTTTAGGTTCGGGTGGAAGACCAAGATTGGTGCGAATCTTATTTACAAGACTTTTTTCAGATGGTGTTTTGCCTTCAGGTAGTGGAATACCGAGGTTCGCAAGCCCTTTTAATATTTTTTCTCTTTGTTCAGGTGGTTTGCCTTTTAGTGGCGTAATGAGTCCTGCAACCTTAGCACGGCGCATTTTCTCTGATGGTGATAATACTGGAGGTGCAGAAGTTTCCGCGTTTATTTTATTAATTAGAGCTTTCTCTGAGGGTGTGCGGCCCTCTGGTAACGGGATACCGATATCATCCAGCCCGCGTAGAATACGTTCTTTTTGTTCAGGCGTTTTACCTTCCAGTGGTTGCAATAGGCCGGCATCAGCTGCTTTTTTATGTCGATCCCTCATAGATTTATTCTTCGGTTCAGGTGGGAGACCTAGATCAGCGCGAACCTTATTTATAAGGTTCTTTTCAGAGCGTGTGGTACCTTCTGGAAGTGGAATGCCATGCGTAGCTAATCCTTTTAATATTTGCTCTTTTTTTTCTGGCGATTTACCTACCATAGGTGTAAGAAGGCCGGCAGCTTTTACTCTGCGCATTTTTTCTGATGGTGCTAACATAGAGGGGATGCGAGGTTCTGCTTTTATTTTTGTTATAAGAGCTTTTTCTGAGGGCGTGCGCCCTTTTGGCAACGGTATGCCCATATTGTTCAACCCACGGAGAATCCCCTCTTTTGCCTTTGGCGATTTACCTTCCAGCGGTAGCAATAAACCCACGTCAGCTGCTTTCGCATGTTTATCTCTCATACCTGGATTCTTTGGTTCTGGTGGAAGACCTAGATCACTACGAATTTTATTTATCAGATTTTTTTCAGAATCTGTTCCTCCTTGTGGAAGCGGAATACCATGCATTGCTAATCCTTTTAAAATTCTTTCTTTTTTCTCTGGTGATTTCCCTTCCAAGGGAGTAAGCAATCCAGCAGCCTTAGCTCTACGCATTTTTTCTGATGGTGCTAAAATTAGAGGTCCACGTGATTCTGCCTTTATTTTGCTTATAAGATCTTTTTCGGAAGGTGTACGTCCTTCCGGCAACGGGATGCTGAGGTCGTTCAATCCTCGTAAAATTCGTTCCTTTTCTTTAGGTGCTTTGCCTGCTACAGGTAGCAATAATCCAGCATCAGCTGCCTTTGAATGCTTATCTATCATAGCTGGCGTATTTGGTTCGGGCGGGAGACCCAAATTAGCTCGAACTTTATTGATTAGATTCTTTTCAGAATCTGTTGTACCTTGTGGCAGTGGAATACCGAGGCTTGCAAGTCCCTTTAGTATCTTCTCTCTTTGTACGGGTGTTTTATCTTTTAGAGGTGTTATCAGTCCAGCAACCTTCGCTCGGCGTATTTTCTCTGAAGGCGATATTAACGATGGAACAGGAGATTCTGCTTTTATTTTATTTATAAGACCTTTTTCGGAGGGTGTGCGTCCTTCCGGTAACGGGATGCCAAGATCATTTAAACCTCGTAATATTCTCTCCTTTTCTTTTAGTGGTTTACCTTCTAATGGAAGCAATAAACCAGCATTTGCTGCTTTCGCATGTTTATCTATCATAGATGGCGTTTTTGGCTCAGGTGGTAAACCAAGAGTCGTGCGAACTTTATTAATTAAATTATTTTCAGAATCTGTTGTGCCTTCTGGAAGCGGAATACCGAGGCTTGCGAGCCCTTTTAATATCTTTTCTCTTTGTGCAGGGGTTTTATTTTTTAATGGTGTGATGAGTCCTGAAGCTTTAGCTCTGCGCATTCTCTCAGATGGCCCCAAAATGGAAGGTTCTGTATTTAGTTTATTTATTAGAGCTTTCTCAGAAGGTGTGCGACCCTCTGGTAAAGGGATACCAATATCGTTTAAACCTCGTAAGATCTTTTCTTTTTCCTTTGGTGTTTTGCCTTCCAGCGGTTGCAATAAACCGGCATCAGCTGCTTTTGCATGTTTTTCTTTCATATCTGGTGTTTTTGGTTCAGGTGGAAGACCAAGCTGCTCTCGAATTTCATCGATTAGTTTTTCTTCAGAGACTGTTGAGGCTTCTGGGAGAGGAATGCCGAGGTCGGCGAGTCCCTTCAATATTCTTTCTTTCTGCTCTGGTGTTTTACCTTTTAGGGGTGTAATTAATCCAGCTCCTTTAGCCTTGCGCATTTTCTCTGATGGTCGCAATAGCGGTGCTGATGGCTCTGCTTTTATTTTAGTTATAAGATCTTTTTCAGAAGGTGTACGTCCTTCCGGCAACGGGATTCCGATAGCGTTTAGGCCGCGTAGAATCCTTTTCTTTTCTTCAGGTGTTTTACCTTCCAATGGTTGTAATAAGCCGTCATTTGCTGCTTTTGCGTGTTTTTCTACCATCGTGGGGGTCTTTGGTTCAGGCGGCAGTCCAACATCAGCTCTAACTTTATTAATTAAGTCTTTTTCGGAGTCTGTTGTCCCCTCTGGGAGAGGAATACCGAGGTTTGCGAGTCCTTTTAATATTTTTTCTTTTTGCTTTGGTGTTTTACCTTTTAGAGGTGTTATTAGTCCTGCGACTTTAGCCCTGCGCATTTTTTCGGATGGTGGCAATATTGTAGGTGCTGCTTTAATTTTATTTATGAGGGCCTTCTCGGAGCGAGTGCGTCCTTTTGGCAACGGTACGCCAAGATTATGTAATCCTCGTAAAATTCTTTCTTTTTCCTTAGGTGTTTTGCCTTCAAGTGGTTGCAACAAACCGGCATCAGCTGCTTCTGCATGTTTATCTATCATAGCTGATGTCTCCGGTTCGGGAGGAAGCCCAAGGTCAGCACGAACTTTATTAATTAGATTTTTTTCAGAGTCTGTTGTACCTTCTGGAAGAGGTATGCCGAGATTGACTAGACCTTTTAAAATTTTTTCTTTTTGTTTTGGTGTTTTACCCTTTAGAGGAGTTATTAGTCCCGCTCCCTTGGCTTTGCGTAATTTTTCGGATGGTATTTTAGATTCTGTCTGTATATTATTTATAAGAGCTTTCTCGGAATGCGTGCGCCCTGTCGGCAAAGGAATGCCGAGATCATTTAATCCCCGTAGTATTCTTTCCTTTTCCTTTGGTGTTTTGCCTTCTAGTGGTAGCAATAAACCAGCATCAGCTGCTTTCGCATGCTTATCCTTCATAGCTGGTGTTTTAGGTTCAGGTGGCAGGCCAAGATTAGCTTGAACCTTGTTGATTAATTCTTTTTCTGAATCAGTCTTTCCTTCTGGTAGTGGAATACCAAGGTTTGCAAGGCTCTTTAATATATTTTCTTTTTGTTCCGGCGTTTTGCCCTTCAGCGGGGTGATTAGCCCCGCCTCTCTAGCCCTACGCATTTTCTCTTCGGGTGGCAAAGGTTCAGCCATTATTTTTGAAACAAGATTTTTCTCAGAGGGAGTGCGGCCTTCCGGCAACGGAATACCGAGAGCATTTAAGCCCCGTAGAATATCTTCTTTTTCCTTGGGTGTTTTGCCGTCTAATGGTTGCAATAACCCTGCATCACCTGCTTTTTTATGCTTATCCTTCATAGCTGGTGTTTTAGGTTCAGGTGGCAGGCCAAGATTAGCACGAACCTTGTTGACTAATGCTTTTTCTGAGTCAGTTTTTCCTTCTGGTAGTGGAATACCAAAGTTTGCAAGGCCCTTTAGTATATTTTCTTTATGTTCTGGCGTTTTGCCTTTCAACGGGGTGACTAGTCCCGCCTCTTTAGCCCTACGCATTTTCTCTCCCGGCGGCAAAGGTTCAGCCATTATTTTTGAAATAAGATTTTTCTCAGAAGGAGTGCGGCCTTCCGGCATCGAGATACCGAGATCATTTAAGCCCCGCAGAATATCTTCTTTTTCCTTGGGTGTTTTGCCTTCTAGTGGTTGCAACAACCCTGCATCACCTGCTTTTTTATGCTTATCCTTCATAGCTGGTGTTTTCGGTTCAGGTGGCAGGCCAAGATTAGCACGAACCTTGTTGATTAATTCTTTTTCTGAGTCAGTTTTTCCTTCTGGTAGTGGAATACCGAGGTTTGCAAGGCCCTTTAATATATTTTCTTTTTGTTCTGGTGTCTTGCCCTTCAGCGGAGTGACTAGCCCCGCCTCTTTAGCCCTACGCATTTTCTCTCCCGGCGGCAAAGGTTCAGCCATTATTTTTGAAATAAGATTTTTCTCAGAAGGAGTGCGGCCTTCCGGCATCGAGATACCGAGATCATTTAAGCCCCGCAGAATATCTTCTTTTTCTTTGGGTGTTTTGCCTTCTAGTGGTTGCAACAACCCTGCATCACCTGCTTTTTTATGCTTATCCTTCATAGCTGGTGTTTTCGGTTCAGGTGGCAGGCCAAGATTAGCACGAACCTTGTTGATTAATTCTTTTTCTGAGTCAGTTTTTCCTTCTGGTAGTGGAATACCGAGGTTTGCAAGGCCTTTTAATATATTTTCTTTATGTTCTGGTGTCTTGCCCTTCAGCGGAGTGACTAGCCCCGCCTCTTTAGCCCTACGCATTTTCTCTCCCGGCGGCAAAGGTTCAGCCATTATTTTTGAAATAAGATTTTTCTCAGAGGGAGTGCGGCCTTTCGGCATCGGGATACCGAGAGTGTTTAAGCCCCGTAGAATATTTTCTTTTTCTTTGGGTGTTTTGCCTTCTAGTGGCTGCAGCAAACCTGCATCCGCTGCTTTTTTATGCTTGTCATTCATAGCTGGTGTTTTAGGTTCAGGTGGTAGGCCAAAATTAGCGCGAAATTGATTTATAAATTCTTTTTCCGAGTCCGTTTTTCCCTCTGGGAGTGGAATGCCGAGATTTGCAAGGCCCTTTAATATATTTTCTTTTTGCTCTGGATTTTTACCTTTTAAGGGGGTTAATAATCCTTCAGCTTTAGCTATTTGCGTTTTCTCAGCAGGTGTCAATGTTAAAGGCTCTGCCTGTATCTTTGCTATAAGAGCCTTCTCTGATGGTGTGCGTCCTGTTGGCATAGGTATACCCAAATATTTTAATCCCCGTAGAATTTTTGCCTTTTCCTTTGGAGTTTTGCCTTCTAAAGGCCGCATTAAGCCTGCATCAGCTGCTTTTGCATGTTTATCTTTCATGTCCTGAGATTTGGGTTCAGGTGGGAGACCCAGCTCTTCTCGAATTTTGTTTATTAGACGTTTATCAGAAACTGTCCCTTCTGGTAGCGCAATGCCGAGGTTAGCTAACCCTCTTAATATTCTTTCTTTCTCATCAGGTGTCTTGTCCTTAAGAGTTGTCAATAGGCCTGTAGCTTTAGCCCTGCGCATTTTCTCGGATGGGGCTAAAATTGAAGGTGCACGAGGTTCTGCTTTTATTGAAGTTATAAGAGCTTTCTCGGAGGGGGTTCGCCCTTCCGGCAATGGGATCCCAAGGTCATTTAATCCACGTAGAATTCTTTCTTTTCCTTTCTCAGTTTTGCCTTCTAGTGGTTGCAGTAGGCCGGCATCGGCAGCTTTTTTATGTTTATCTTTCATAGCTGGAGTGTTAGGCTCGGGTGGAAGTCCAAGCTTAGCACGAACCTTACTAATTATATTTTTCTCAGAATCTGTTGTTCCTTCTGGCAGAGGTATCCCTAGACTTGCAAGTCCTGTCAAAATTTTTTCTCTTTGTTTTGGAGTTTTGCTCTTAAGTGGTGTAATCAATCCTGCAGCTTTAGCTTTACGCATTTTTGCTGAAGGTGCCAGTATGGAATGAGCCGGAGTTTGTGCTTTGATTTTTGCAATAAGAGCTTTTTCTGAAGGTGTTCTTCCTTTGGGTAAAGGTATTCCCATGTCAGCTAATCTCGTTAGTATCCTTTGTTTCTCATGCGGTGGTTTTCCTTCTAGTGGTTGCATTAAGCCGAGGTCTGCTGCTTTTGCAAATTTTTCTCTCATTTCCTTAGTTTTCGGCTCAGGAGGTAAACCTAACTCAGAGCGTACTTCATTTATAAGTTTTTGTTCAGACGGTGTCTTAACTTCAGGCAATGGTAGGCCAGTCAATGCCAGGCCTCTCAATATTTTTTTCTTTTGCGCCGGGGTCTTGGCTGCTAGTGGTGTTAGTAACCCTGCAGCCTTAGCTTTACGTAGTTTTTCTGATAGTGAATCTGGAGGTGCAGATGCCTTAACTTTTTGTATAAGTGCTCGTTCAGATGGTGTTCTTCCTTCTGGAAGAAGGATATTCATATCAGCGAGATCCCGTAGAATCTTTTCTTTCTTTGTTGGACTTTTCCCTTCTAAAGGTTTAAATAGACCTAAAACGGCCGCCTTTTCAACTTTATCTCTTTCAGCTGCTGTTTTTGGTATTGGTGGTAATCCCAAATTTTTTATAAGTTTGTTGATTAAAGCTTTTTCAGAAACAGTTTTACCTTCAGGTAAAGGAATACCAGACATTGCCAAATCTTTTAATATCTTTTCTTTCTCAGAGGGAGTTTTGCCCACCATTGCCGTCTCAGCATTCTGTATCTGGTCTCTTATATCTTTTATACTAGGTGAAACGACTTTTACGGAAGATTTTGCTTTTTTCAATTGCGCTAGGCGACGTTTCTCTCTAAAAAAGTTACCACAGAGTATACAGTTGCAGTTGTCGCAACTTCTCTTCATGTAGCAGTCGTACAAACTCTTAATTACTTCAAACATAGCTTGAGAATTACATGCAGGGCAGTAGTGAGCCTCATTGGTACTAACTTCACAACGATATACTTTACATTTAATTCGGTTTGCATCATAAAAAGGATGTACTGTGTCATGACACCTGGGTTCTGACACTACATTCAGTAGGTAAACTGAGCCAGAAAGACAACAAGCATTTTTTGGCATTCCATTTGAATTTAGAATACGTTGTTTTGTTGCTTTTGTGTTTATTATATCAACCATGCTGGTACATTTTGTGACAGCCCTTATATTCCATAATGAGCTCGAATTCACAGGTTGGTAAAGTCTTGTCGACTTTTCTACGGGCTCTTTATGCGGTTCTTTTCGTTTTGCTTGCGCAATGAGTTGAACTTTATTTATTCCAGTACATGAACTACTGCGATCGAAGTAAGGTGTCATGCACTCTGTAATTTCGTTTTTAAACTTGCCGTAACGAAAACAATCCATTGCGCTGTTCATGATTACTGATTGTATGATCGCAATATCTTTGTAAGCTCCTCTGCTTATTTCTATAGGTACATTTGGCGAACACTGAGAGCTGCAATACAAATTGCTAAATGGATCATTAGAAGTTTTCCGTAGCAGCTTAATATATGACCAATCAAATATGTTTAATTATTACGCTCTTCATGTATAACACACTCTGTAACAAAATGTATTCGATTATATAAGTATTGTGAATAGATCAATGGTATTGTGATTGAACGATAGGAATGTCGATTGACAGAATATCCGATACCCTTTAATAAAATTAAGTAATATTATTTATTGGTGTCGTCGGTGGCTGTCAGACAGGCGGCTCAGCTGCTGCGTGAGTATTCTGTATTTTCGAACACAACAGAATACCAAGTTTCGCTTTCGTTCTCTCAACTCGACTATGTCGACAAAATATCCAATAAAATGTTGAATGATCCTGCGTGAGGGACATCTGTGAAACTACATTGTGCTTGGTCCAACTAGCCTTACACCGGTTTATCTAATTGTAGGTACCTAAATCTACCGAACAGTAGTATAATCTGTTGTAAAATAATATACTTACTGGGATAATGTTTTATTCAATGGTTATTTTGTCTCTGAATACAGCATAGGTATTATACCAATATCAATAATATGTATAGATAGATATAGATACATGAGTGTGACTACATTCATACGTTTCTTACTTAGAAGAAATGGCGATATCTTAGATAAATAATTGGTCTCTCTGTGCTCGTCTAGATACCGTCGGTGTCATCATCATCATCAGCCTGTATAGGCTGTAGCAGTCCACTACTAGACGTAGACCTCTCCTATGGCATGCCAATGACCTCGGTCTTCAACTTTCCTCTTCCAGTCCCTGCCCGCCGCCCTACGAATATCATCGCCCCATCTGGCTACTGGACGCCCTACACTACGTTTGCCGAGTCACGGTCGCTACTCAAGAACCTGACTGCTCCAGCGACCATCGCTTGCGGCATATATGACCTGCAAACTGCCACTTGAGCTTGCTTATTCGTTGGGCTATGTCGGTAAATTTAATTCTCTGTCGAATAACTTCGTTCCAGATTCGATCCCTAGGAGAAACTCCGAGCAAAGCTCTTTCCATGGCTCGCTCAGCAACCTTGAATTGGTAGACAAGCCGTACTGTGGCCACGTCTCGGTCGTATAAGTCATTACTGCTAGCATGCACTCATTGAAGACTTTTGTCTTCAAGCTTTGGTATGTGGAGAAGACCCGACAAAGTTTTCCAAATGCTGCCCAGCCCAGCCGTATCCGCCTTTTGACTTCCTCATCGAAGTTGCTTCTACCTAATTGGATGATCTGTCTAGGTATATATATTCGGCAACAAACTCGATGAAGACTTCATAAACTTAATTTTTGTCTAACGAAATTCATCCGGAGACCTTTTGTTGTAATATCTGCAATGTTTCTGCCATGATTACGATATCGTCTGCGATCGTAGATGGAAGATGTGCTTCCCGCTTATTTTGGTGCCGTGATCTTTCCAGTCCAGCACCCTGAACAAACCCTCCAGTGCGTTGGTAAACAGTTTTGGTAATATGGCATCGCCTTGTCTCATCCCGCGACTCAGGTAAACATGTTTAGTGTGCTGACTCTGTACTACGACCGCCATTGTTGCGGTTTCATAAAGCCGCCAGCCAACTTGGCGTCGTTGCACAGAATCCAGAACAGACCAGGTTTTAATATTGTCAAAGGCATTCTCATAATCCACAAATGCTTATTGTACTCCTCGGTCTTCTCAATAATCTGCCACACTGTGTATAAGTGGTATATGGTGCCGTATCTACTTCGAAATCTGGCCTGTTCCGCCGGTTAGAATTCATCGACTCTTCGATCAAGACGGTTCGTGATGACCCTTGAAAATAGCTTATGTACATGACTCAGAAGCGATATGAGTCGGTAGCTTTTCAACAAGAAAAGTGGACTACACATGCGTGCATGTGTAGTCCTCCTAGTGAAGAGGTCGATATTAAACAGTTCCTGAAGATTTTTTATCATAAGGGTTCCTCCAGCCTTCTTCACCCGGGGCTTTTCCATTTTTGAGCGGGCATGAGTATCATGCTGCTGCCCATGATGCTCATGCCCTTAAACAGCTCAAAATGATCGATCGATCTCGTTTATGCTAATCTTGGGCAAATCCTTCCTAAAGTAGCGCTTAAGGGTGGCTTCGGGATAACTTCTCAGAGTTTTGGGTCGAAGTAAAAGTTTCTGACTTCCGAGAGAATCTCCGGCTTAGAAGTAATCACTGTTCCCGTTCGTGTGGTCAGTCTTGTCAGGTGGCTTTTCCCGATCTGTGGGATGAGCACTTTCGATCCCAGCTCAGATGTCGCGTAGTACCAGCTTATTTATATGTTTATTTAGAAACCGTTGTTCTGAGAAGGTTGACGGGAGATTTAGACGGCGCTCCTTCATAAGCTCCAGAGCTTCCCTCGAAAGCTGCGCTTGCTTTTACCAGAACGTTTCGTTTCGCAGAATTATTCGCCCTCTTCTTTAAGCGTGCTTACCACTTGGTCGAGCTTCTGGTCAAAGCCGTCGATGAATCTGTTTGCCAGGTTATTTGTAATTTTTTAGAGCATGTGGCCACTTACAGCATGTTTGGTCGGAGCTTGGACTTCATCACTCCCGGACTCTTTCCGGCTTGTAGTCAATGTTCAAGTTTCAAGTGTTCGGTGCAGGTACTATAGTCCTTTGAAATGTTACATTTTTTTGGGCTTAGCGTGCATTTGTCAAAGGACGCAAATTTATTTCATAGATGTCAAGAGGGGGTTAGTGTAAAGTTAAATTCAAGATTGTGGGGTTGTAGGCACTTGCAGCCCTTGTGTTGCGGGAGTGATACAAATGAATTTTCTAGTATATCTGGCAAACTATTGGCCACACAGAAAACAATTAAAACATGTTGAGCTGCATATTAAATTCTCTACAACTTTGGTCCTTTAGCGTCGTAATATGAAAAATATAAAAGTTACAAACGAAAATACAATGAAAGGACTATGGGCACAAATGTATGGGCTCCGTCCCCATATACCAACACACATGGAACTGATGCCAATGTGTACCTTAGTCCTTAAGTATCTCTCTCTACTTGATTAAAATCCTTTTTTTTACTTAAATCCGTGGGATATATATAAAATACAATGAAAGGACTATGGGCACAAATGTATGGGCTCCGTCCCCATATACCAACACACATGGAACTGATGCCAATGTGTACCTTAGTCCTTAAGTATCTCTCTCTACTTGATTAAAATCCTTTTTTTTACTTAAATCCGTGGGATATATATAAATAAAAGACAATTTATTGTTATTAATTAACCTATATTTTCATTTTACACTTGTAAGTTATTTTGACATTATGGTTATATTTCAGTACAAAACATGATTTAGTAACTACTAAATAAAAAAATATGTATTTTTAAACATTTAAATGATAATGAATGAATAATAGGAAAATAACGAATATAAATGAAACATCATCGCCCTAGCGTTATCCCGGTTGCACCCAAGACTTACACGCCCGAGGTCCGCTTACTGGTCTAACCAGATATAACAGAATACCAACTTTTCCACAGAGTGACTGCCGTCTGACCTCCGCAACCAAAAGGGATAGCGATATTATATGGTTAAGACCAGTATCAGTTTATTTGATGGTACTGACTCCACGTAACGACTGTCAAACATCTTCATGACAGCCGGGACCGACGGTTTAACGTGCTCTCCAAGGCCCCGTGCCTTGGAGAGCACGTTAAAGTGATAATTAATAATTTAAGACTCACTTAACTTCGAATAGTCATTGGTGCATGCCGTGGATTCGAACCCGATTCCCTCTGCATGTCAGTCCATTGGTATCTCCTCTAGGCTATCGCTGCCCTTATATAATAATCACTACATAGTATAAAACAAAGTCTGTCTTCTGTCTGTCTGTCCCTATGTATGCTTAATTATTGCGGTTAATTAATTAATGCGGTTTTTTTAATAGATAGAATAATTCAAGAGGAAGGTTTATATGTATAATTGACGCGGGCGAGGCCGCTGGCGCCGTCTAGTATGATATAAATGAATGAATCATTCAAATTCATTTTCTTCTAATTATTCATTCTTAAAATGCTCATAGTAGGCAAATAATAGTGAGTGTTAATATTACTGGTCTATGTTCACTGTGCACTAATGAATACATAAATGAGTAGGTGTTTTACAAATAATCGTCAAAAATACGTACTTATACGAATATTTGTTTAAACGTTAATTACTATGACAACCCCATGCTTTTGGGCAACGTGCCCATAATAAAAAAATATCATCTTGCCAAGATGTGTCAATCGAGCTCCATTTCATTTTTGTTGATGGGTTGGGACGATTCCGCCCATCGTCCTTTGCAAAAAAAATCCTTCTCAATGTGTTGTAGCCTTTTTGTCCTCAATAACAAAAAAATACTGCCTCCAAAACAATAGTCCTCCAACTTGAGACTCTGCTGCCTCCAACGCTACCATAATGTCCAATTTTTACTCATTATACATCATGAAAATGAAAACAGGGGTTGGTAAAATATGGACAAAACTCTATAACTACGGCACTCTATGGGATTCTGAGGTCGATGTTCCGCCCGTGCAAAGGAAGCTGGAATGTTCTACAGCACCTCGATGTTCTGGGGAGAGATACAGCAAAATAGTTGAAAAATCAATGGCAATTATGATTTACCGACAAAATGCGTTTTTTTTATAGTTCTTCATCAATAATTGAATACCGAAGTTCTATTAGATCATAAACCGCAGCGTGGCTCATAAAAATACTAAAGACATAAGTAGTAATCATGAAGAAACGTTATAATAACCTAAAGAAAACAATTTCATAGAAAACTTTTTTATTCATGGTTTTACGACCGAAAGTATCAGAACCAAAGTTGTAGAGAATTTAATTTTCAGCAAAAAATGCTTATTAAACACAAGAAAGAAAAACCATCCTCGTTCCAAGATGGCGGCCGAGGGACAAGAAGTACGATCCCACTGGATCAAGCTTTAGGTACACTAGCGCTTCCTGCATAAAATTGCGTCCTCTGACAAATGCAACCCCAAATGTAATTTTTCAATGGACCACTTGTACATTGCGGAAACGAATCCTTCGCCGAATTGGAAAATTTTATTGTCACTCCTACAACTAGGTGTGCTGTGATTAGATCTCCACGTAGCACAATCATTTGTGCGGTACTTAGGTGATCACTTGTCGGTCTTCAGTCAATGTTATTTATTTATTTAGCACAACCACATCATATATATTTATACATTTAAAGTAAACATTCACATGCCATGCATATGATGTATACATAATTATTATTATGACAATTAGGTACGATACGTGTAGCACTGAAAATAATAATGTAATAAAACGGTTTTAAAACTAACTTAGTTAGGTAACAGTTAACCAAATAGCAGAAACTTTAATAAAATTTGTTAAAAGTAAATGTAAATTTTATATTTTTCTTATTTGTATTTTCAATGATTTTTAATAATTACACTAAAAGCCTAGTCTTACTCAGCCGGACCCTTTGTTTCCTCGGTTCCTCTAAAATTAAGAATGCACCCGTGACAGCACAATGTATTACTATTCACATTTAGAGCAACATGAAATTAGGTGGTCCGTGCTAGTGGGGACAGTCTTTACCGTGGCTTACCTGCTCTCATATTTCTCCGATTGAATTCAAATAACTCAAAAACAATATAATTATGTTACTGGATATACCTACACGCGGTTTATTTACATATTTTATATAAATATATTTCTTTTTACACTTTTCCACAATATTCTATGCCACTCATTTTGTGTCACATCTGTGACATTATAATCAAACAGTTGTCCACAGAGTACATACCTTTTTATGTTGTCATCTGTGTTGTCATCAGTCCATAGACTAATATAATTGTATACAAACTTAGATTTATTAGTATATAAAGATGAACGCAGACTTGGCCGCACCGCACGCGCCGCAGTAGGTATTCGCATTCGAATTCTTTATATGAAGTTCTATGCAACCTCCTAAGACGAACTAAAAATCCTTATTTCATTTGAGGCAACCTCGCACACCCACCCGATAAATATTTTTGGTCAAATGTCTAAGTTTCGTATGTGTCGATATATTTAAGCCGTAGAAGTAAACAACTAAAATATTGAAATTGTAGTTTTTGCTGTCGACGCCTGACAGTGCTTTGCAAAGACTTGCCAGACAGACAGTACTAAAAAAATGCACGTGTTTAATTGTTCGTTTTAGCCATAAAATCTATTGACAAACAGTATCCATAAACTAATGAGCGATGCGTTGCGAAGCGATGCTAAGAAACTGTCACTTAGATCATGTATTGTTCGAATTTTATAATACCAGATTGGCTAATGCCGCAGGCTTTGGCAGTTTGTTTGGGTCGCATCATATCATGTTGCTTGCTATCGCTTACGTTGGACACTGGTCGATTTTTTTAGAGTTGTAGGTAATACGATTTGTGATACGCCAGCACAAATGATTCACCACGCCGAAGCTTGCGGGTTCGATTCCCGCTCAAGTCAAACATTTGTGTGCATGAATATGGATGTTTGTTTTGGTCTGGGTGGTACTATGTATAATATGTAATATATTTACAAAAAGTATATACCTATGTATGTTTGGGACCAGATGGTGTTGTGTGAATATGGAAGAATATTATATTCTATGGTAGAATATTATAAAGCAGACTACAAGGCAAGACGTCTTTGATCAGTCAGGATGGCACTAATATGATAAATAACATACCTAGAAGTAGGTAGATTAGCTTATTTAAAATTGTTAATTAGCTTATTTAAAATTGTTAATGATGAGTACAATAAAATTTTTAAACTGAAGACGTTTGCAAGGAGCATTAAAGTAAATTTTTGTGATTGGGCAACAGTAGGTATATACAAAAGTAGAGCTAGGTTGTATGATCTATATGGTATGAAGAAATACAATTTTAATCCTGAATTTATTCAATATGTTAGAAATTATTCAAAGGTTTTTAAGAGGACATGTGCTTTAGCCAAATCCTTATATTTAAGCAATAAAATCAAAGAATCCAAGAACAAAATTAAAACTACTTGGAGCATTATTAACAATGAGACTGGTCGAGCTAAATTGGTAGATAACAATTATGAATTAAAATTTAATGGTGAAATTATTACTAGGAAAACTGATGTTGCTCAGACATTTAACAATTTCTTCATAAACATACCAGTGAACACAACCAGCTGTCTAGATTCATGTCCAAACAAAGCAGAAATGTTGGTTAGGGGCAATGTGAATGAGTGTGATGTGCTTTTTAATTTTAAATATATTGACACCAATGGCATACTGAAGGTATTCAAGACGCTCAATAATAAAAAATCTGTTGACTTATGGGGCATTTCTGTTAAACTTGTGCGACAAATTATTTCTAGCTTAGCTCCATATTTAGCTGCAATATTCAACAGATGCGTAGATACAGGAGTATTTCCTGATCTAATGAAACACAGTAAAGTAATACCATTATTCAAAAAGGGATCAAAGAGCGACCCTAGTAATTTTCGGCCAATTTCTATCTTGCCTGCTATTAGTAAAATTTTTGAAAAGATTATTTTGCATCAACTAGAGAGCCACTTTCACACAAATAATTTATTTCACAGTGAACAGTATGGCTTTACTAAGGGTCGCTCCACCGTTGATGCCGGTGTAACTTTGTTAAAGCATATTTTTAATGCTTGGGAAAACTCGAAGGATGCCATTGGTGTTTTTTGTGACCTATCAAAGGCCTTTGACTGTGTGGAACATAATACGCTTTTACTTAAATTGAAACTTTATGGTATTAGAGATACCGCACTCAATCTTGTTGCCAGCTACCTTAATGATAGAATTCAGTATGTAGATGTTAATGGGAGTAGGTCTCTAGGTTTGCCAGTAGGAATGGGCGTTCCACAGGGCTCTATTCTCGGTCCATTTCTTTTTTTAATATATATTAATGATTTGCCGTTCTTTGTACAAAATTTATGTGATATTGTTTTGTTTGCCGACGATACGTCACTAATTTTTAAAGTTGATCGTAATTTAAGTAACTTTGATACCGTCAATAACACTCTTGCACAAGTATTAGATTGGTTTTCGACAAATAATTTGGTACTCAACTCAAGCAAAACCAAATGTGTTAAATTCTCTTTGCCTAATGTCAAAAGTGTTCCTACTAATATAATTTTAAATAAGGAAACAATTCAACTAGTCGAATCAACCGTATTCTTAGGTGTAACTTTAGATTGTAAGCTTCAGTGGGGCGCCCAAATATCCTGTCTCGCAGTAAAACTTAGTTCTGCAGCGTTTGCAGTTAGAAAAGTTAGGGAATTCACAGATATAGATACTGCTAGACTAGTTTACTTTAGTTATTTTCACAGCGTAATGTCTTACGGAATAATGTTATGGGGTACAGCTGCTGATATACAGACTATTTTTGTCATTCAAAAAAGGGCCATACGTGCAATTTATAAGTTAGGTGCTAGAGATTCTTTACGTGATAAATTTAAAGAAGTAGACATATTGACAGTTGCATCGCAATATATATATGCTAACTTAATTTACATTAAGAAAAACTTAATTCTATACCGCAAAAATAGTGATTTGCACAACGTGAACACAAGGAATAAACATAAACTGGTGGGAACTAACTACCGTCTACATAAAGTTCAGAACTCATTTGCGGGGATTGGTATACGATTTTTCAACAAATTGCCTCTTGAAATAATGAATTTACCCATGCACAAATACAAACGGACAATTAGGAACTTTCTTTTACAAAGGGGTTATTACACTATTAAGGAATTTTTAAATGATAAGACACCGTGGGGATAGGCTTAGGCTTGTTTAACTCACGATTATTTTATTTACATGTTAAGTGGAGGTGCCTCGTGAACACATGATTTTTTTTGCAGGATTTGGATATTTTTATGATTTGTTGAATGTAGTTTAACATGGTTTATCCCTGATCATATCATTGTTCACTTGTCACCTTCACAAAATTCTTTCTACATTTGCATTCCTTCACGCGTTCCACTAATTTATGTTAATATTAAAAAGATCTAGAAAATGGAGGTAATTGGCGGTCATGGTCAGTAGATTGCTTCTTACTGCCGGTTCGTATACCGTTATCGTCATGCTCACTAAAATGTAATTTCTTGTGGTGGCGTCGTGTGTCGGGTCATCCCTGTCCCTCTAATATGGCGAGAGGGATGATGGCTGGCACATGCGTCATACTCGTGAACGGGTGCTACTTGCGATGACTGGTCGATGACGGTCTTGCGGGCTGGTATTACATTTTAATATTTAACTGCATAATTTCCATCATGGTTCTGATCACTTTCGCGGATTGCCTGCATTATTAGGTATATATAATGTAAGTGGATGCTCCTGTTTCACCATGTCTATTCTGAGGCTAACCAAAAGTATTATGCTTGAGTATTATGATGTACAGTAAATATATACAAGTGATACAGAAGGTGTAACAGTTGCAGCACCTTACAAAATGTAAATTGTGTATAATGCAAAACCTGGCTTTGAAAAAGAGTGACCGTGAGTTTTATTGCCCGTTCTTTCTCATGGTTCTACCTATTGCTTTGCGAACGTGGCAGTAAATGTAAATGTAGAAGCATACAGTAATAATGTTTTAAATTTGAGTATAAGTAATTATTTTATAAATTTATTATTTTGACGTTCATAAGCGTCACATTGTGACCCAAATGAATAAAGGATTTTGAATTTGCATTTGAATTTGAATTAATTAAAATCGTTGCAATTATTAGATTTTATTAATACCTATCTTCAAACTAAAATTACACTCTTTTTGTTTTTATTTAGTTACATAATATACTTTCATTAGAAACAAGATAACTATTAAGACAGTAAATATAAACATTAGAGTAAATTTTTGTATCATCTCCTTTGCTGCGTGATGAATGCGATTTAATGATGCAGGCCATAACGATTCAAAGCCGGATAAGTGACATTGTAATTTCCATAAGTAATTTGAGTGCCTGCACAACGGCACAACCAGTGTATCAGTATTCTAAATATTTAAAGTGGAACCAAATTATCAGACGCTACTGGAGCATGCTTTTATAGTCTGTAACTGCAGCAAAGCGTAGTATTAGATCATTATCCTGTACGCGTAGTCAACATACCTAGATTACGCGTACACTGGAACGCTTGGTCCGTACAAGGCTTTAGGTTAATAGACGCTACTTTTAAGGTAGGTATCTAAATAAATTATGTAATTAAACTGCGCATACTATCAAACACGTGATACAAACTAGACCGCCTGGTCGTCTTTGTTTCTTCTTCATCAGCCTTTAATAGTCCACTGCTGGACTAGGCCTCTCCTTTGAAAGGAGGAATTGGCCTACTATACCACGCTGGCCAAACGGGTTGGTATAGGGTTGGTATCAAGTTTTCCTTCTCTTACAGTGCTGTTCTCTGCATAATATGCTCCCTCTGTCGGCTCTTACGACACCCATGGGATGATATGGGGTGGTGACATTCCGTATTCTTAATCCGTCACCACACGGACAACGTCTTTGTTTATTGTCAACTTAAAGTGACTTCCATCGCTTTTTGTTAATGGCCTCGCATATCTATCCGCACCGCAGTCACTGCAGTCGTTCCCGTCGCCGCACGCATCGCACTTGATTACTTTTATTCAGTTTGTAATATAAATTAAGAGTGGGCGTCATCCGCGACGCGCTAGCCGCAGCGTCCGCTGCGTGCGGGCCGGCGTTGGTGACGTCATCAGCTGCGGCTTGGGGAGTTCGGTCATTTCAGGGACTGCGGCGGCTGCGACGCGTGTGGGTGTGCGAGGTTGCATAGAACTTCATATAAAGAATTCGAATGCGAATACTGCGGCGCATGCGGTGCGGCCAAGTCTGCGTTCACCTTTAGCAACCGCGGCGCGCTGTCGCTTCCAGCTACAGTTTTACATTAATGTCCGATAGTTTGTTTCCGTATTTATTTGAATTGTTAATAATCGCTTGTCCCGTGCTTCAGAAAGCACGTTAAGCCGTCGGTCTCGGTTGCATGAAGATCTTTGACAATCGTTACAGGGCGTCAGTACCTTCTAAAAATAAACTGACACTAGTCTAAACCATGGAATATCGCTATCTCTTCGGGTTGCGGAGGTCAGACAGGCAGTCGCTCCGCGGAAAAGCTAATATTCAGCCAAATCTGGTTAGACTAGGACCCCAGATTGAAACTGGGATAACGCTAATAGGATGATGAGTTTGTTTCCGTATTTATCCCTCATTCAAAAAACATCGATATCTCCTTTCACTGTCAAATCCCATCACTCCTTAATGATGGGATTTGACAGCACGGCTATTTAGAGAATGCAGTCAAAGATATGAGTCTGTGAAGAATCTATGTCTCTTTAAATGAGACGCGTAATTTGACGTTATGATTAATCAACTAAGACCAACTGACATTACAAGTTGCACGTTCGGTATAAGGAAAAATAGGAACCATGTTCTCTCTAGTCTAAACGTAGTCCAAACTCTCTGTGTGGTAGCCAGACAGTAGACAAAACATAGAGTTAGGAAACCGAGTGTTGTTCGTAACAGTGATGATTTATCGATAAATATTTTTGGTCAAATGTCTAACTTTAGTATGTGTCGATATATAAGCCGTAGAAGTAAACAACAAAAATATTGAAATTGTAGTTTTTGCTGTCGATGCCTGACAGTACTTTGCAAAGACTTGCCAAACAGACAGTACTAAAAAAATTCACGTGTTTAATTGTTCGTTTTAGCCATAAAATCTATTGACAAAAAGTATCCATAAACTAATGAGCGATGCGTTGCGAAGCGACGGTAAGAAACTGTCACTTAGATCATGTATTGTTCGAATTTTATTATAATATGTTTGCGTCGCATCATATCATGTTGCTTGCAGTCGCTTATGTTGGACACTGCTCGATTTTTTTAGAGTTGTAGGTAATTCGATTTGTGATACGCCAGCACAAAAGATTCGCCACGCCGAAGCTTGTGGGTTCGATTCCCGCTCAAGTCAAACATTTGTGTGCATGAATATGGATGTTTGTTTTGGTCTGGGTGGTACTATGTATAATATGTAATATATTTACAAAAAGTATATACCTATGTATGTTTATCGATTGTCTAGTACCCGTAGTACAAGATATGCTGAGTTTGGGACCAGATGGTGTTGTGTGAATATGGAAGCATATTATATTATATGGTAGAAAAGTATATAGCAGACTACAAGGCAAGACGTCTTTGATCAGTCAGGATGGCACTAATATGATAAATAACATACCTAGAAGTAGGTAGATTAAAAGACTAGAATTAAAATCGTTGCAATCATTATATTGTATTAATACCTATCTTCAAACTAAAATTACACTCTATTTGTTTTTATTTAGTTACACAATATACCTTCATTAGAAACAAGATAACTATTAAGACAGTAAATAAAAACATTAGAGTAAATTTTTGTATCATCTCCTTTGCTGCGTGATGAATGCGATTTAATGATGCAGGCCATAGCGATTCAAAGCCGGATAAGTGAAACTGTAATTTACATAAGTAATTTGAATGTCTGCACAACGCGACAACCAATGTATCAGTATTCTAAATATTTAAAGTGGAACCAAATTATCAGACGCCAATGGTGCATGCTTTTATAGTCTGTAACTGCAGCAAAGCGTACCTAGTATTCGATCATAATCCTGTACGCGTAGTCGACTTAACTAGATTACGCGTAAGCTGGAACGCTTGGTCCTTACAAGGCTTTAGGTTAATAGACGCTACTTTTAAGGTAGGTATCTAAGTAAATTATGTAATGAAACTGCGCATACTATCAAACACGTGATAGAAAATTAGACGGCTGGTCGTCTTTGTTTATTGCCAGCGCCGCGCTGTCGCTTCTAGCTACAGTTTTAAATTAATGTCCGATAGTTTGTTTCCGTTTTTATCCCTCATTCAAAAAACATCGATATCTCCTTTCACTGTCAAATCCCATCACTCCTTAATGATGAGATTTGACAGCACGGCCATTTAGAGAATGCAGTCAAAGATATGAGTCTGTAAGGAATCTATGCCTCTTTAAATGCGACGCGTAATTTGACGTTATGATTAACCAACTAAGACCAACTGACATTACAAGTTGCACGTTCGGTATAAGGAAAAATAGCGAGCATGTTCTCTCTAGTCTAAACGTAGTCCAACCTCTCTGTGTGGTAGCTAGACAGTAGACAAAACATAGAGTTAGGAATCCAAGTGTTGTTAGTAACAGTGAGGATTTATCGATATATATTTTTGGTCAAATGTCTAACTTTAGTATGTGTCGATATATTTAAGCCGTAGAAGTAAACAACTAAAATATTGAAATTGTAGTTTTGCTGTCGACGCCTGACAGTGCTTTGCAAAGACTTGCCAGACAGACAGTACTAAAAAAATTCACGTGTTTAATTGTTCGTTTTAGCCATAAAATCTATTGACAAACAGTATCCATAAACTAATGAGTGATGCGTTGCGAAGCGATGCTAAGAAACTGTCACTTAGATCATGTATTGTTAGAATTTTATAATACCAGATTGGCTAATGCCGCAGGCTTTGGCAGTTTGTTTGGGTCGCATCATATCATGTTGCTTGCTATCGCTTACGTTGGACACTGGTCACGGCACGTGAGCACGCACACCGAGGAAACATTTGTAGCGGGCGTACTTTGTAGCGAGACGATGTCTGCGCTACACGAATCCAAGATAGAACACGTTCGTTTTTTGTGTCGCGTTGGTTTGCAAAAATGAGAGACAACATAGAATTTTACGTTGAGTTTATTGCAGAGGTTGAAAAAAGCCCTATATTATACAATCATACGCTCAATGATTATAGTAACAGACGGATTACAGAAATTATTTGGACTAAGATTGGCGAAAATTCAATGAAAAGAGTAAGTACCTTTCTTTGTACATTTAAAATCGTGCTACATTGTGTTATTATTTTGCCATGACACCGGTCCGTATGGTTTTAAGAAGTAATAAACACAAATATTCTCGATTTTCTGTAGCATCGTTATTCGGTCTCCCTTGATTTATATAATTGGTAGTGGGGTCAGGTATATATACATAGGTTAGGTATTAGGTCAGCTGAAATACACTCTCTGAAGTATATTATATGTGTATGTGTTTTCAGACATTCGATAATATAAGTGGAACTTATCTTCAGCGGATTGTAATTCATGGGAATTTTGAAATTCCCGTAAATTGTAGGTACAATGTTGATTAAATGGATGAACCCAATAACGTCTTTCTTTTCTCCTTAATCGCCACATCAAGAAATCGTCGTCATCAGACGATGATGTCGACATTCTCAAAGCAGTGCCACGCTACAACTGTGCTTCCAATGTGCGCATATACAATACATTTGTAGTAAGCTGAATAGTAGCTCAATGATTGTGGCGACGTAAATGTTCGATGCGTGTAGCATGTGGCGCTGGTGTGCGGCCTGCTTAAGACAACATAAATTTGTAATAGGTACCATCAGTAAAAAAGTACAATGGAAAAAGAACCACCAAATATTTGACCCCTACATTTTTTAACAAACATAACTGGCTGAGAACAGATGTTAATATAATACAAAAACAAAGTCTAAGAAAACTCAAAAACGTATTGCTGAGCGAAACCAGTCAAGATGCGTGATTTATGGCTTATACTTCGGTTATTATTTACTGTGTTTAATTAAATTGTTACATTTTAAATATTCACCTTCCTTCAACGTGACTATGTCAAACAAGAGTGTAAAACATATTTTATAAGTTAAATAATCGAGCGCTAATCCCGCCGACAAATTGTTATGCAGTTTGGTGGGTTTTATAAATTGTAATTTGTTTTTTATTTCAATAAATATACTTTATTATTATTATTCACTTTATTTATTTACATTTCTCGTAGTTAATTTTATATTAATAAACTATTAAAAAAAAAAAAGTTTAGAAATATAAAAGGGACCACGGAGACCCACCGGTGTCGGGTACAGGGACCAAGCCACCGGTGGTTAGGGCCTCAGAGACAGGAACTTCCTCACGATGCGTGCCGTGTCGAGAAGAACTGCCTTCTGCATCAAGGACTTGATCCAGCTGCCTAGTGCGAGCCTCTTTAGATGTTGATCGAGGCTCTTGGCGATTAGCCCATTCACTGACACGACTATCGGCACAATGATCGCCGAATCCACATCCCACATGTCAACAATCTCGTGAGCTAGGTCCAAATATTTAATCTCCTTCTCTTTTTCTGCCTTCACGAGATTGCCGTCATGCGGTATGGTGATATCGATTATCATTGCGAGTCGCTCTGCTCGGTCTATCACTACAATATCAGGCTTATTGGCTACAATAGTCCTGTCTGTAATGATAGACCGATCCCAGTACAAAAATGCACGACCATTCTCGAGAACTGGGTCGGGCACATATCTGTAGTACGGTACCTCTGAACCAACGAGATTATATTTAAGGGCTAGTTGCTGATGGATTATCCTGGCTACTTGGTTGTGTCTGTGCATTATTATTATTATTATTAAGACAGTAAATATAAACATTAGAGTAAATTTTTGTATCAACGCCTTTGCTGCGTGATGAATGCGATTTGATGATGCAGGCCATAGCGATTCAAAGCCGGATAAGTGACATTGTAATTTCCATAAGTAATTTGAGTGTCTGCACAACGCCACAACCAGTGTATCAGTATTCTAAATATTTAAAGTGGAACCAAATTATCAGACGCCACTGGAGCATGCTTTTATAGTCTGTAACTGCAGCAAAGCGTAGTATTCGATCATAATCCTGTACGCGTAGTCAACATACCTAGATTACGCGTACACTGGAACGCTTGGTCCGTACAAGGCTTTAGGTTAATAGACGCTACTTTTAAGGTAGGTATCTAAGTAAATTATGTAATTAAACTGCGCATACTATCAAACACGTGATAGACAACTAGACCGCTGGTCGTCTTTGTTTATTGTCAACTTAAGGTGAATGCAGACTTGGCCGCACCGCATGCGCCGCAGTATTCGCATATCTATCCGCACCGCAGTCACTGCAGTCGTTCCCGTCGCCGCACGCATCGCACTTGATTACTTTTATTCAGTTTGTAATATAAATTAAGAGTGGGCGTCATCCGCGACGCGCTAGCCGCAGCGTCCGCTGCGTGCGGGCCGGCGTTGGTGACGTCATCAGCTGCGGCTTGGGGAGTTCGGTCATTTCAGGGACTGCGGCGGCTGCGACGCGTGTGGGTGTGCGAGGTTGCATAGAACTTCATATAAAGAATTCGAATGCGAATACTGCGGCGCATGCGGTGCGGCCAAGTCTGCGTTCACCTTTAGCAACCGCGGCGCGCTGTCGCTTCCAGCTACAGTTTTACATTAATGTCCGATAGTTTGTTTCCGTATTTATTTGAATTGTTAATAATCGCTTGTCCCGTGCTTCAGAAAGCACGTTAAGCCGTCGGTCTCGGTTGCATGAAGATCTTTGACAATCGTTACAGGGCGTCAGTACCTTCTAAAAATAAACTGACACTAGTCTAAACCATGGAATATCGCTATCTCTTCGGGTTGCGGAGGTCAGACAGGCAGTCGCTCCGCGGAAAAGCTAATATTCAGCCAAATCTGGTTAGACTAGGACCCCAGATTGAAACTGGGATAACGCTAATAGGATGATGAGTTTGTTTCCGTATTTATCCCTCATTCAAAAAACATCGATATCTCCTTTCACTGTCAAATCCCATCACTCCTTAATGATGGGATTTGACAGCACGGCTATTTAGAGAATGCAGTCAAAGATATGAGTCTGTGAAGAATCTATGTCTCTTTAAATGAGACGCGTAATTTGACGTTATGATTAATCAACTAAGACCAACTGACATTACAAGTTGCACGTTCGGTATAAGGAAAAATAGGAACCATGTTCTCTCTAGTCTAAACGTAGTCCAAACTCTCTGTGTGGTAGCCAGACAGTAGACAAAACATAGAGTTAGGAAACCGAGTGTTGTTCGTAACAGTGATGATTTATCGATAAATATTTTTGGTCAAATGTCTAACTTTAGTATGTGTCGATATATAAGCCGTAGAAGTAAACAACAAAAATATTGAAATTGTAGTTTTTGCTGTCGATGCCTGACAGTACTTTGCAAAGACTTGCCAAACAGACAGTACTAAAAAAATTCACGTGTTTAATTGTTCGTTTTAGCCATAAAATCTATTGACAAAAAGTATCCATAAACTAATGAGCGATGCGTTGCGAAGCGACGGTAAGAAACTGTCACTTAGATCATGTATTGTTCGAATTTTATTATAATATGTTTGCGTCGCATCATATCATGTTGCTTGCAGTCGCTTATGTTGGACACTGCTCGATTTTTTTAGAGTTGTAGGTAATTCGATTTGTGATACGCCAGCACAAAAGATTCGCCACGCCGAAGCTTGTGGGTTCGATTCCCGCTCAAGTCAAACATTTGTGTGCATGAATATGGATGTTTGTTTTGGTCTGGGTGGTACTATGTATAATATGTAATATATTTACAAAAAGTATATACCTATGTATGTTTATCGATTGTCTAGTACCCGTAGTACAAGATATGCTGAGTTTGGGACCAGATGGTGTTGTGTGAATATGGAAGCATATTATATTATATGGTAGAAAAGTATATAGCAGACTACAAGGCAAGACGTCTTTGATCAGTCAGGATGGCACTAATATGATAAATAACATACCTAGAAGTAGGTAGATTAAAAGACTAGAATTAAAATCGTTGCAATCATTATATTGTATTAATACCTATCTTCAAACTAAAATTACACTCTATTTGTTTTTATTTAGTTACACAATATACCTTCATTAGAAACAAGATAACTATTAAGACAGTAAATATAAACATTAGAGTAAATTTTTGTATCATCTCCTTTGCTGCGTGATGAATGCGATTTAATGATGCAGGCCATAGCGATTCAAAGCCGGATAAGTGAAACTGTAATTTACATAAGTAATTTGAATGTCTGCACAACGCGACAACCAATGTATCAGTATTCTAAATATTTAAAGTGGAACCAAATTATCAGACGCCAATGGTGCATGCTTTTATAGTCTGTAACTGCAGCAAAGCGTACCTAGTATTCGATCATAATCCTGTACGCGTAGTCGACTTAACTAGATTACGCGTAAGCTGGAACGCTTGGTCCTTACAAGGCTTTAGGTTAATAGACGCTACTTTTAAGGTAGGTATCTAAGTAAATTATGTAATGAAACTGCGCATACTATCAAACACGTGATAGAAAATTAGACGGCTGGTCGTCTTTGTTTATTGCCAGCGCCGCGCTGTCGCTTCTAGCTACAGTTTTAAATTAATGTCCGATAGTTTGTTTCCGTATTTATCCCTCATTCAAAAAACATCGATATCTCCTTTCACTGTCAAATCCCATCACTCCTTAATGATGAGATTTGACAGCACGGCCATTTAGAGAATGCAGTCAAAGATATGAGTCTGTAAGGAATCTATGCCTCTTTAAATGCGACGCGTAATTTGACGTTATGATTAACCAACTAAGACCAACTGACATTACAAGTTGCACGTTCGGTATAAGGAAAAATAGCGAGCATGTTCTCTCTAGTCTAAACGTAGTCCAACCTCTCTGTGTGGTAGCTAGACAGTAGACAAAACATAGAGTTAGGAATCCAAGTGTTGTTAGTAACAGTGAGGATTTATCGATATATATTTTTGGTCAAATGTCTAACTTTAGTATGTGTCGATATATTTAAGCCGTAGAAGTAAACAACTAAAATATTGAAATTGTAGTTTTGCTGTCGACGCCTGACAGTGCTTTGCAAAGACTTGCCAGACAGACAGTACTAAAAAAATTCACGTGTTTAATTGTTCGTTTTAGCCATAAAATCTATTGACAAACAGTATCCATAAACTAATGAGTGATGCGTTGCGAAGCGATGCTAAGAAACTGTCACTTAGATCATGTATTGTTAGAATTTTATAATACCAGATTGGCTAATGCCGCAGGCTTTGGCAGTTTGTTTGGGTCGCATCATATCATGTTGCTTGCTATCGCTTACGTTGGACACTGGTCACGGCACGTGAGCACGCACACCGAGGAAACATTTGTAGCGGGCGTACTTTGTAGCGAGACGATGTCTGCGCTACACGAATCCAAGATAGAACACGTTCGTTTTTTGTGTCGCGTTGGTTTGCAAAAATGAGAGACAACATAGAATTTTACGTTGAGTTTATTGCAGAGGTTGAAAAAAGCCCTATATTATACAATCATACGCTCAATGATTATAGTAACAGACGGATTACAGAAATTATTTGGACTAAGATTGGCGAAAATTCAATGAAAAGAGTAAGTACCTTTCTTTGTACATTTAAAATCGTGCTACATTGTGTTATTATTTTGCCATGACACCGGTCCGTATGGTTTTAAGAAGTAATAAACACAAATATTCTCGATTTTCTGTAGCATCGTTATTCGGTCTCCCTTGATTTATATAATTGGTAGTGGGGTCAGGTATATATACATAGGTTAGGTATTAGGTCAGCTGAAATACACTCTCTGAAGTATATTATATGTGTATGTGTTTTCAGACATTCGATAATATAAGTGGAACTTATCTTCAGCGGATTGTAATTCATGGGAATTTTGAAATTCCCGTAAATTGTAGGTACAATGTTGATTAAATGGATGAACCCAATAACGTCTTTCTTTTCTCCTTAATCGCCACATCAAGAAATCGTCGTCATCAGACGATGATGTCGACATTCTCAAAGCAGTGCCACGCTACAACTGTGCTTCCAATGTGCGCATATACAATACATTTGTAGTAAGCTGAATAGTAGCTCAATGATTGTGGCGACGTAAATGTTCGATGCGTGTAGCATGTGGCGCTGGTGTGCGGCCTGCTTAAGACAACATAAATTTGTAATAGGTACCATCAGTAAAAAACTACAATGGAAAAAGAACCACCAAATATTTGACCCCTACATTTTTTAACAAACATAACTGGCTGAGAACAGATGTTAATATAATACAAAAACAAAGTCTAAGAAAACTCAAAAACGTATTGCTGAGCGAAACCAGTCAAGATGCGTGATTTATGGCTTATACTTCGGTTATTATTTACTGTGTTTAATTAAATTGTTACATTTTAAATATTCACCTTCCTTCAACGTGACTATGTCAAACAAGAGTGTAAAACATATTTTATAAGTTAAATAATCGAGCGCTAATCCCGCCGACAAATTGTTATGCAGTTTGGTGGGTTTTATAAATTGTAATTTGTTTTTTATTTCAATAAATATACTTTATTATTATTATTCACTTTATTTATTTACATTTCTCGTAGTTAATTTTATATTAATAAACTATTAAAAAAAAAAAAGTTTAGAAATATAAAAGGGACCACGGAGACCCACCGGTGTCGGGTACAGGGACCAAGCCACCGGTGGTTAGGGCCTCAGAGACAGGAACTTCCTCACGATGCGTGCCGTGTCGAGAAGAACTGCCTTCTGCATCAAGGACTTGATCCAGCTGCCTAGTGCGAGCCTCTTTAGATGTTGATCGAGGCTCTTGGCGATTAGCCCATTCACTGACACGACTATCGGCACAATGATCGCCGAATCCACATCCCACATGTCAACAATCTCGTGAGCTAGGTCCAAATATTTAATCTCCTTCTCTTTTTCTGCCTTCACGAGATTGCCGTCATGCGGTATGGTGATATCGATTATCATTGCGAGTCGCTCTGCTCGGTCTATCACTACAATATCAGGCTTATTGGCTACAATAGTCCTGTCTGTAATGATAGACCGATCCCAGTACAAAAATGCACGACCATTCTCGAGAACTGGGTCGGGCACATATCTGTAGTACGGTACCTCTGAACCAACGAGATTATATTTAAGGGCTAGTTGCTGATGGATTATCCTGGCTACTTGGTTGTGTCTGTGCATTATTATTATTATTATTAAGACAGTAAATATAAACATTAGAGTAAATTTTTGTATCAACGCCTTTGCTGCGTGATGAATGCGATTTGATGATGCAGGCCATAGCGATTCAAAGCCGGATAAGTGACATTGTAATTTCCATAAGTAATTTGAGTGTCTGCACAACGCCACAACCAGTGTATCAGTATTCTAAATATTTAAAGTGGAACCAAATTATCAGACGCCACTGGAGCATGCTTTTATAGTCTGTAACTGCAGCAAAGCGTAGTATTCGATCATAATCCTGTACGCGTAGTCAACATACCTAGATTACGCGTACACTGGAACGCTTGGTCCGTACAAGGCTTTAGGTTAATAGACGCTACTTTTAAGGTAGGTATCTAAGTAAATTATGTAATTAAACTGCGCATACTATCAAACACGTGATAGACAACTAGACCGCTGGTCGTCTTTGTTTATTGTCAACTTAAGGTGAATGCAGACTTGGCCGCACCGCATGCGCCGCAGTATTCGCATATCTATCCGCACCGCAGTCACTGCAGTCGTTCCCGTCGCCGCACGCATCGCACTTGATTACTTTTATTCAGTTTGTAATATAAATTAAGAGTGGGCGTCATCCGCGACGCGCTAGCCGCAGCGTCCGCTGCGTGCGGGCCGGCGTTGGTGACGTCATCAGCTGCGGCTTGGGGAGTTCGGTCATTTCAGGGACTGCGGCGGCTGCGACGCGTGTGGGTGTGCGAGGTTGCATAGAACTTCATATAAAGAATTCGAATGCGAATACTGCGGCGCATGCGGTGCGGCCAAGTCTGCGTTCACCTTTAGCAACCGCGGCGCGCTGTCGCTTCCAGCTACAGTTTTACATTAATGTCCGATAGTTTGTTTCCGTATTTATTTGAATTGTTAATAATCGCTTGTCCCGTGCTTCAGAAAGCACGTTAAGCCGTCGGTCTCGGTTGCATGAAGATCTTTGACAATCGTTACAGGGCGTCAGTACCTTCTAAAAATAAACTGACACTAGTCTAAACCATGGAATATCGCTATCTCTTCGGGTTGCGGAGGTCAGACAGGCAGTCGCTCCGCGGAAAAGCTAATATTCAGCCAAATCTGGTTAGACTAGGACCCCAGATTGAAACTGGGATAACGCTAATAGGATGATGAGTTTGTTTCCGTATTTATCCCTCATTCAAAAAACATCGATATCTCCTTTCACTGTCAAATCCCATCACTCCTTAATGATGGGATTTGACAGCACGGCTATTTAGAGAATGCAGTCAAAGATATGAGTCTGTGAAGAATCTATGTCTCTTTAAATGAGACGCGTAATTTGACGTTATGATTAATCAACTAAGACCAACTGACATTACAAGTTGCACGTTCGGTATAAGGAAAAATAGGAACCATGTTCTCTCTAGTCTAAACGTAGTCCAAACTCTCTGTGTGGTAGCCAGACAGTAGACAAAACATAGAGTTAGGAAACCGAGTGTTGTTCGTAACAGTGATGATTTATCGATAAATATTTTTGGTCAAATGTCTAACTTTAGTATGTGTCGATATATAAGCCGTAGAAGTAAACAACAAAAATATTGAAATTGTAGTTTTTGCTGTCGATGCCTGACAGTACTTTGCAAAGACTTGCCAAACAGACAGTACTAAAAAAATTCACGTGTTTAATTGTTCGTTTTAGCCATAAAATCTATTGACAAAAAGTATCCATAAACTAATGAGCGATGCGTTGCGAAGCGACGGTAAGAAACTGTCACTTAGATCATGTATTGTTCGAATTTTATTATAATATGTTTGCGTCGCATCATATCATGTTGCTTGCAGTCGCTTATGTTGGACACTGCTCGATTTTTTTAGAGTTGTAGGTAATTCGATTTGTGATACGCCAGCACAAAAGATTCGCCACGCCGAAGCTTGTGGGTTCGATTCCCGCTCAAGTCAAACATTTGTGTGCATGAATATGGATGTTTGTTTTGGTCTGGGTGGTACTATGTATAATATGTAATATATTTACAAAAAGTATATACCTATGTATGTTTATCGATTGTCTAGTACCCGTAGTACAAGATATGCTGAGTTTGGGACCAGATGGTGTTGTGTGAATATGGAAGCATATTATATTATATGGTAGAAAAGTATATAGCAGACTACAAGGCAAGACGTCTTTGATCAGTCAGGATGGCACTAATATGATAAATAACATACCTAGAAGTAGGTAGATTAAAAGACTAGAATTAAAATCGTTGCAATCATTATATTGTATTAATACCTATCTTCAAACTAAAATTACACTCTATTTGTTTTTATTTAGTTACACAATATACCTTCATTAGAAACAAGATAACTATTAAGACAGTAAATATAAACATTAGAGTAAATTTTTGTATCATCTCCTTTGCTGCGTGATGAATGCGATTTAATGATGCAGGCCATAGCGATTCAAAGCCGGATAAGTGAAACTGTAATTTACATAAGTAATTTGAATGTCTGCACAACGCGACAACCAATGTATCAGTATTCTAAATATTTAAAGTGGAACCAAATTATCAGACGCCAATGGTGCATGCTTTTATAGTCTGTAACTGCAGCAAAGCGTACCTAGTATTCGATCATAATCCTGTACGCGTAGTCGACTTAACTAGATTACGCGTAAGCTGGAACGCTTGGTCCTTACAAGGCTTTAGGTTAATAGACGCTACTTTTAAGGTAGGTATCTAAGTAAATTATGTAATGAAACTGCGCATACTATCAAACACGTGATAGAAAATTAGACGGCTGGTCGTCTTTGTTTATTGCCAGCGCCGCGCTGTCGCTTCTAGCTACAGTTTTAAATTAATGTCCGATAGTTTGTTTCCGTTTTTATCCCTCATTCAAAAAACATCGATATCTCCTTTCACTGTCAAATCCCATCACTCCTTAATGATGAGATTTGACAGCACGGCCATTTAGAGAATGCAGTCAAAGATATGAGTCTGTAAGGAATCTATGCCTCTTTAAATGCGACGCGTAATTTGACGTTATGATTAACCAACTAAGACCAACTGACATTACAAGTTGCACGTTCGGTATAAGGAAAAATAGCGAGCATGTTCTCTCTAGTCTAAACGTAGTCCAACCTCTCTGTGTGGTAGCTAGACAGTAGACAAAACATAGAGTTAGGAATCCAAGTGTTGTTAGTAACAGTGAGGATTTATCGATATATATTTTTGGTCAAATGTCTAACTTTAGTATGTGTCGATATATTTAAGCCGTAGAAGTAAACAACTAAAATATTGAAATTGTAGTTTTGCTGTCGACGCCTGACAGTGCTTTGCAAAGACTTGCCAGACAGACAGTACTAAAAAAATTCACGTGTTTAATTGTTCGTTTTAGCCATAAAATCTATTGACAAACAGTATCCATAAACTAATGAGTGATGCGTTGCGAAGCGATGCTAAGAAACTGTCACTTAGATCATGTATTGTTAGAATTTTATAATACCAGATTGGCTAATGCCGCAGGCTTTGGCAGTTTGTTTGGGTCGCATCATATCATGTTGCTTGCTATCGCTTACGTTGGACACTGGTCACGGCACGTGAGCACGCACACCGAGGAAACATTTGTAGCGGGCGTACTTTGTAGCGAGACGATGTCTGCGCTACACGAATCCAAGATAGAACACGTTCGTTTTTTGTGTCGCGTTGGTTTGCAAAAATGAGAGACAACATAGAATTTTACGTTGAGTTTATTGCAGAGGTTGAAAAAAGCCCTATATTATACAATCATACGCTCAATGATTATAGTAACAGACGGATTACAGAAATTATTTGGACTAAGATTGGCGAAAATTCAATGAAAAGAGTAAGTACCTTTCTTTGTACATTTAAAATCGTGCTACATTGTGTTATTATTTTGCCATGACACCGGTCCGTATGGTTTTAAGAAGTAATAAACACAAATATTCTCGATTTTCTGTAGCATCGTTATTCGGTCTCCCTTGATTTATATAATTGGTAGTGGGGTCAGGTATATATACATAGGTTAGGTATTAGGTCAGCTGAAATACACTCTCTGAAGTATATTATATGTGTATGTGTTTTCAGACATTCGATAATATAAGTGGAACTTATCTTCAGCGGATTGTAATTCATGGGAATTTTGAAATTCCCGTAAATTGTAGGTACAATGTTGATTAAATGGATGAACCCAATAACGTCTTTCTTTTCTCCTTAATCGCCACATCAAGAAATCGTCGTCATCAGACGATGATGTCGACATTCTCAAAGCAGTGCCACGCTACAACTGTGCTTCCAATGTGCGCATATACAATACATTTGTAGTAAGCTGAATAGTAGCTCAATGATTGTGGCGACGTAAATGTTCGATGCGTGTAGCATGTGGCGCTGGTGTGCGGCCTGCTTAAGACAACATAAATTTGTAATAGGTACCATCAGTAAAAAACTACAATGGAAAAAGAACCACCAAATATTTGACCCCTACATTTTTTAACAAACATAACTGGCTGAGAACAGATGTTAATATAATACAAAAACAAAGTCTAAGAAAACTCAAAAACGTATTGCTGAGCGAAACCAGTCAAGATGCGTGATTTATGGCTTATACTTCGGTTATTATTTACTGTGTTTAATTAAATTGTTACATTTTAAATATTCACCTTCCTTCAACGTGACTATGTCAAACAAGAGTGTAAAACATATTTTATAAGTTAAATAATCGAGCGCTAATCCCGCCGACAAATTGTTATGCAGTTTGGTGGGTTTTATAAATTGTAATTTGTTTTTTATTTCAATAAATATACTTTATTATTATTATTCACTTTATTTATTTACATTTCTCGTAGTTAATTTTATATTAATAAACTATTAAAAAAAAAAAGTTTAGAAATATAAAAGGGACCACGGAGACCCACCGGTGTCGGGTACAGGGACCAAGCCACCGGTGGTTAGGGCCTCAGAGACAGGAACTTCCTCACGATGCGTGCCGTGTCGAGAAGAACTGCCTTCTGCATCAAGGACTTGATCCAGCTGCCTAGTGCGAGCCTCTTTAGATGTTGATCGAGGCTCTTGGCGATTAGCCCATTCACTGACACGACTATCGGCACAATGATCGCCGAATCCACATCCCACATGTCAACAATCTCGTGAGCTAGGTCCAAATATTTAATCTCCTTCTCTTTTTCTGCCTTCACGAGATTGCCGTCATGCGGTATGGTGATATCGATTATCATTGCGAGTCGCTCTGCTCGGTCTATCACTACAATATCAGGCTTATTGGCTACAATAGTCCTGTCTGTAATGATAGACCGATCCCAGTACAAAAATGCACGACCATTCTCGAGAACTGGGTCGGGCACATATCTGTAGTACGGTACCTCTGAACCAACGAGATTATATTTAAGGGCTAGTTGCTGATGGATTATCCTGGCTACTTGGTTGTGTCTGTGCATTATTATTATTATTATTAAGACAGTAAATATAAACATTAGAGTAAATTTTTGTATCAACGCCTTTGCTGCGTGATGAATGCGATTTGATGATGCAGGCCATAGCGATTCAAAGCCGGATAAGTGACATTGTAATTTCCATAAGTAATTTGAGTGTCTGCACAACGCCACAACCAGTGTATCAGTATTCTAAATATTTAAAGTGGAACCAAATTATCAGACGCCACTGGAGCATGCTTTTATAGTCTGTAACTGCAGCAAAGCGTAGTATTCGATCATAATCCTGTACGCGTAGTCAACATACCTAGATTACGCGTACACTGGAACGCTTGGTCCGTACAAGGCTTTAGGTTAATAGACGCTACTTTTAAGGTAGGTATCTAAGTAAATTATGTAATTAAACTGCGCATACTATCAAACACGTGATAGACAACTAGACCGCTGGTCGTCTTTGTTTATTGTCAACTTAAGGTGAATGCAGACTTGGCCGCACCGCATGCGCCGCAGTATTCGCATATCTATCCGCACCGCAGTCACTGCAGTCGTTCCCGTCGCCGCACGCATCGCACTTGATTACTTTTATTCAGTTTGTAATATAAATTAAGAGTGGGCGTCATCCGCGACGCGCTAGCCGCAGCGTCCGCTGCGTGCGGGCCGGCGTTGGTGACGTCATCAGCTGCGGCTTGGGGAGTTCGGTCATTTCAGGGACTGCGGCGGCTGCGACGCGTGTGGGTGTGCGAGGTTGCATAGAACTTCATATAAAGAATTCGAATGCGAATACTGCGGCGCATGCGGTGCGGCCAAGTCTGCGTTCACCTTTAGCAACCGCGGCGCGCTGTCGCTTCCAGCTACAGTTTTACATTAATGTCCGATAGTTTGTTTCCGTATTTATTTGAATTGTTAATAATCGCTTGTCCCGTGCTTCAGAAAGCACGTTAAGCCGTCGGTCTCGGTTGCATGAAGATCTTTGACAATCGTTACAGGGCGTCAGTACCTTCTAAAAATAAACTGACACTAGTCTAAACCATGGAATATCGCTATCTCTTCGGGTTGCGGAGGTCAGACAGGCAGTCGCTCCACGGAAAAGCTAATATTCAGCCAAATCTGGTTAGACTAGGACCCCAGATTGAAACTGGGATAACGCTAATAGGATGATGAGTTTGTTTCCGTATTTATCCCTCATTCAAAAAACATCGATATCTCCTTTCACTGTCAAATCCCATCACTCCTTAATGATGGGATTTGACAGCACGGCTATTTAGAGAATGCAGTCAAAGATATGAGTCTGTGAAGAATCTATGTCTCTTTAAATGAGACGCGTAATTTGACGTTATGATTAATCAACTAAGACCAACTGACATTACAAGTTGCACGTTCGGTATAAGGAAAAATAGGAACCATGTTCTCTCTAGTCTAAACGTAGTCCAAACTCTCTGTGTGGTAGCCAGACAGTAGACAAAACATAGAGTTAGGAAACCGAGTGTTGTTCGTAACAGTGATGATTTATCGATAAATATTTTTGGTCAAATGTCTAACTTTAGTATGTGTCGATATATAAGCCGTAGAAGTAAACAACAAAAATATTGAAATTGTAGTTTTTGCTGTCGATGCCTGACAGTACTTTGCAAAGACTTGCCAAACAGACAGTACTAAAAAAATTCACGTGTTTAATTGTTCGTTTTAGCCATAAAATCTATTGACAAAAAGTATCCATAAACTAATGAGCGATGCGTTGCGAAGCGACGCTAAGAAACTGTCACTTAGATCATGTATTGTTCGAATTTTATTATAATATGTTTGCGTCGCATCATATCATGTTGCTTGCAGTCGCTTATGTTGGACACTGCTCGATTTTTTTAGAGTTGTAGGTAATTCGATTTGTGATACGCCAGCACAAAAGATTCGCCACGCCGAAGCTTGTGGGTTCGATTCCCGCTCAAGTCAAACATTTGTGTGCATGAATATGGATGTTTGTTTTGGTCTGGGTGGTACTATGTATAATATGTAATATATTTACAAAAAGTATATACCTATGTATGTTTATCGATTGTCTAGTACCCGTAGTACAAGATATGCTGAGTTTGGGACCAGATGGTGTTGTGTGAATATGGAAGCATATTATATTATATGGTAGAAAAGTATATAGCAGACTACAAGGCAAGACGTCTTTGATCAGTCAGGATGGCACTAATATGATAAATAACATACCTAGAAGTAGGTAGATTAAAAGACTAGAATTAAAATCGTTGCAATCATTATATTGTATTAATACCTATCTTCAAACTAAAATTACACTCTATTTGTTTTTATTTAGTTACACAATATACCTTCATTAGAAACAAGATAACTATTAAGACAGTAAATATAAACATTAGAGTAAATTTTTGTATCATCTCCTTTGCTGCGTGATGAATGCGATTTAATGATGCAGGCCATAGCGATTCAAAGCCGGATAAGTGAAACTGTAATTTACATAAGTAATTTGAATGTCTGCACAACGCGACAACCAATGTATCAGTATTCTAAATATTTAAAGTGGAACCAAATTATCAGACGCCAATGGTGCATGCTTTTATAGTCTGTAACTGCAGCAAAGCGTACCTAGTATTCGATCATAATCCTGTACGCGTAGTCGACTTAACTAGATTACGCGTAAGCTGGAACGCTTGGTCCTTACAAGGCTTTAGGTTAATAGACGCTACTTTTAAGGTAGGTATCTAAGTAAATTATGTAATGAAACTGCGCATACTATCAAACACGTGATAGAAAATTAGACGGCTGGTCGTCTTTGTTTATTGCCAGCGCCGCGCTGTCGCTTCTAGCTACAGTTTTAAATTAATGTCCGATAGTTTGTTTCCGTTTTTATCCCTCATTCAAAAAACATCGATATCTCCTTTCACTGTCAAATCCCATCACTCCTTAATGATGAGATTTGACAGCACGGCCATTTAGAGAATGCAGTCAAAGATATGAGTCTGTAAGGAATCTATGCCTCTTTAAATGCGACGCGTAATTTGACGTTATGATTAACCAACTAAGACCAACTGACATTACAAGTTGCACGTTCGGTATAAGGAAAAATAGCGAGCATGTTCTCTCTAGTCTAAACGTAGTCCAACCTCTCTGTGTGGTAGCTAGACAGTAGACAAAACATAGAGTTAGGAATCCAAGTGTTGTTAGTAACAGTGAGGATTTATCGATATATATTTTTGGTCAAATGTCTAACTTTAGTATGTGTCGATATATTTAAGCCGTAGAAGTAAACAACTAAAATATTGAAATTGTAGTTTTGCTGTCGACGCCTGACAGTGCTTTGCAAAGACTTGCCAGACAGACAGTACTAAAAAAATTCACGTGTTTAATTGTTCGTTTTAGCCATAAAATCTATTGACAAACAGTATCCATAAACTAATGAGTGATGCGTTGCGAAGCGATGCTAAGAAACTGTCACTTAGATCATGTATTGTTAGAATTTTATAATACCAGATTGGCTAATGCCGCAGGCTTTGGCAGTTTGTTTGGGTCGCATCATATCATGTTGCTTGCTATCGCTTACGTTGGACACTGGTCACGGCACGTGAGCACGCACACCGAGGAAACATTTGTAGCGGGCGTACTTTGTAGCGAGACGATGTCTGCGCTACACGAATCCAAGATAGAACACGTTCGTTTTTTGTGTCGCGTTGGTTTGCAAAAATGAGAGACAACATAGAATTTTACGTTGAGTTTATTGCAGAGGTTGAAAAAAGCCCTATATTATACAATCATACGCTCAATGATTATAGTAACAGACGGATTACAGAAATTATTTGGACTAAGATTGGCGAAAATTCAATGAAAAGAGTAAGTACCTTTCTTTGTACATTTAAAATCGTGCTACATTGTGTTATTATTTTGCCATGACACCGGTCCGTATGGTTTTAAGAAGTAATAAACACAAATATTCTCGATTTTCTGTAGCATCGTTATTCGGTCTCCCTTGATTTATATAATTGGTAGTGGGGTCAGGTATATATACATAGGTTAGGTATTAGGTCAGCTGAAATACACTCTCTGAAGTATATTATATGTGTATGTGTTTTCAGACATTCGATAATATAAGTGGAACTTATCTTCAGCGGATTGTAATTCATGGGAATTTTGAAATTCCCGTAAATTGTAGGTACAATGTTGATTAAATGGATGAACCCAATAACGTCTTTCTTTTCTCCTTAATCGCCACATCAAGAAATCGTCGTCATCAGACGATGATGTCGACATTCTCAAAGCAGTGCCACGCTACAACTGTGCTTCCAATGTGCGCATATACAATACATTTGTAGTAAGCTGAATAGTAGCTCAATGATTGTGGCGACGTAAATGTTCGATGCGTGTAGCATGTGGCGCTGGTGTGCGGCCTGCTTAAGACAACATAAATTTGTAATAGGTACCATCAGTAAAAAACTACAATGGAAAAAGAACCACCAAATATTTGACCCCTACATTTTTTAACAAACATAACTGGCTGAGAACAGATGTTAATATAATACAAAAACAAAGTCTAAGAAAACTCAAAAACGTATTGCTGAGCGAAACCAGTCAAGATGCGTGATTTATGGCTTATACTTCGGTTATTATTTACTGTGTTTAATTAAATTGTTACATTTTAAATATTCACCTTCCTTCAACGTGACTATGTCAAACAAGAGTGTAAAACATATTTTATAAGTTAAATAATCGAGCGCTAATCCCGCCGACAAATTGTTATGCAGTTTGGTGGGTTTTATAAATTGTAATTTGTTTTTTATTTCAATAAATATACTTTATTATTATTATTCACTTTATTTATTTACATTTCTCGTAGTTAATTTTATATTAATAAACTATTAAAAAAAAAAAAGTTTAGAAATATAAAAGGGACCACGGAGACCCACCGGTGTCGGGTACAGGGACCAAGCCACCGGTGGTTAGGGCCTCAGAGACAGGAACTTCCTCACGATGCGTGCCGTGTCGAGAAGAACTGCCTTCTGCATCAAGGACTTGATCCAGCTGCCTAGTGCGAGCCTCTTTAGATGTTGATCGAGGCTCTTGGCGATTAGCCCATTCACTGACACGACTATCGGCACAATGATCGCCGAATCCACATCCCACATGTCAACAATCTCGTGAGCTAGGTCCAAATATTTAATCTCCTTCTCTTTTTCTGCCTTCACGAGATTGCCGTCATGCGGTATGGTGATATCGATTATCATTGCGAGTCGCTCTGCTCGGTCTATCACTACAATATCAGGCTTATTGGCTACAATAGTCCTGTCTGTAATGATAGACCGATCCCAGTACAAAAATGCACGACCATTCTCGAGAACTGGGTCGGGCACATATCTGTAGTACGGTACCTCTGAACCAACGAGATTATATTTAAGGGCTAGTTGCTGATGGATTATCCTGGCTACTTGGTTGTGTCTGTGCATTATTATTATTATTATTAAGACAGTAAATATAAACATTAGAGTAAATTTTTGTATCAACGCCTTTGCTGCGTGATGAATGCGATTTGATGATGCAGGCCATAGCGATTCAAAGCCGGATAAGTGACATTGTAATTTCCATAAGTAATTTGAGTGTCTGCACAACGCCACAACCAGTGTATCAGTATTCTAAATATTTAAAGTGGAACCAAATTATCAGACGCCACTGGAGCATGCTTTTATAGTCTGTAACTGCAGCAAAGCGTAGTATTCGATCATAATCCTGTACGCGTAGTCAACATACCTAGATTACGCGTACACTGGAACGCTTGGTCCGTACAAGGCTTTAGGTTAATAGACGCTACTTTTAAGGTAGGTATCTAAGTAAATTATGTAATTAAACTGCGCATACTATCAAACACGTGATAGACAACTAGACCGCTGGTCGTCTTTGTTTATTGTCAACTTAAGGTGAATGCAGACTTGGCCGCACCGCATGCGCCGCAGTATTCGCATATCTATCCGCACCGCAGTCACTGCAGTCGTTCCCGTCGCCGCACGCATCGCACTTGATTACTTTTATTCAGTTTGTAATATAAATTAAGAGTGGGCGTCATCCGCGACGCGCTAGCCGCAGCGTCCGCTGCGTGCGGGCCGGCGTTGGTGACGTCATCAGCTGCGGCTTGGGGAGTTCGGTCATTTCAGGGACTGCGGCGGCTGCGACGCGTGTGGGTGTGCGAGGTTGCATAGAACTTCATATAAAGAATTCGAATGCGAATACTGCGGCGCATGCGGTGCGGCCAAGTCTGCGTTCACCTTTAGCAACCGCGGCGCGCTGTCGCTTCCAGCTACAGTTTTACATTAATGTCCGATAGTTTGTTTCCGTATTTATTTGAATTGTTAATAATCGCTTGTCCCGTGCTTCAGAAAGCACGTTAAGCCGTCGGTCTCGGTTGCATGAAGATCTTTGACAATCGTTACAGGGCGTCAGTACCTTCTAAAAATAAACTGACACTAGTCTAAACCATGGAATATCGCTATCCCTTCGGGTAGCGCAGGTCAGACAGGCAGTCGCTCCGCGGAAAAGCTAATATTCAGCCAAATCTGGTTAGACTAGGACCCCAGATTGAAACTGGGATAACGCTAATAGGATGATGAGTTTGTTTCCGTATTTATCCCTCATTCAAAAAACATCGATATCTCCTTTCACTGTCAAATCCCATCACTCCTTAATGATGGGATTTGACAGCACGGCTATTTAGAGAATGCAGTCAAAGATATGAGTCTGTGAAGAATCTATGTCTCCTTATATGAGACGCGTAATTTGACGTTATGATAAACCAACTAAGACCAACTGACATTACAAGTTGCACGTTCGGTATAAGGAAAAATAGCGAGCATGTTCTCTCTAGTCTAAACGTAGTCCAACCTCTCTGAGTTTAGAGACATAGAGGGGCATAGACTAATATATTATAACTGGAAATAGAGAAGGAGAGATGCCTGTATAAGCTCCACTGTACATTGACATCTCATCATGCCCCTAAAAGAGACCACACACGCGATGGATACTTATTATCTGCTAGTTTTATCTGTAGATATTGTTATGACCGTCAGATTTACCGGCGACCAGAGAAGTCCACTCACGTTGCGGTGCAATGCTTCAGTTTCAGTGACTGAAGGATATTATGTAGGTACCAGTAGTGGTATGATCGACACATCACACTTTCATGATAATGCCCACGTGTTTCCCTCATCCTATGATCCCGGGTCCTTTAAGCGGGACGTAAAAATGCTTTTCTTTAGTCCACCAAGGTAGAGGCCATCATGCTATTATTATTAATATTTTATTGGCATGATGACTTTTGCTATGGGACTCCATATGTATGTTTAAGATCAGGCGGCATGAAGTCAATCTGGCTTCAATAGAAACTAAATGCGCGCTCTTCGCTCCAAACATGGATGTGAGAACTGTACAGTTGACACACACTCAGCTCAGATAATACTTACAGTTTTAAATATTATGATGTAACGTGTCTCAGTTGAACTGTAGAGTCGAGTGGAATTGACATCAGTTGATACTGATGTATATGAACCCGTAATGTTGTAACCACAGTCGTAACTAACTGTTATAATATAACTGTACAGACCTACATACGTACTACTTTGGATATTTTTATGATTTATTGAATGTAGTTTAACATGGTTTATCCCTGATCATATCATTGTTCACTTGTCACCTTCACAAAATTCTTTCTACATTTGCATTCCTTCACGCGTTCCACTAATTTATGTTAATATTAAAAAGATCTGGAAAATGGAGGTAATTGGCGGTCATGGTCAGTAGATTGCTTCTTACTGCCGGTTCGTATACCGTTATCGTCATGCTCACTAAAATGTAATTTCTTGTGGTGGCGTCGTGTGTCGGGTCATCCCTGTCCCTCTAATATGGCGAGAGGGATGATGGCTGGCACATGCGTCATACTCGTGAACGGGTGCTACTTGCGATGACTGGTCGATGACGGTCTTGCGGGCTGGTATTACATTTTAATATTTAACTGCATAATTTCCATCATGGTTCTGATCACTTTCGCGGATTGCCTGCATTATTAGGTTTATATAATGTAAGTGGATGCTCCTGTTTCACCATGTCTATTCTGTGGAGGCTAACTAAATGAACATCAAAATTAAAATTAGGAATTATGCTTGACTATTATTATGTACAGTAAATATATACAAGTGATATAGACGGTGTAACAGTTGCAGCACCTTACAAAATGTAAATTATGTGTATTATGCAAAACCTGGCGATGAAAAAGAGTAACCGTGAGTTTTATTGCCCGTTCTTTCTCATGGTTCTACGCCCTTGCTTTGCGAACGTGGCAGTAAATGTAAATGTAGAGTCTTTAAGTAATTATTTTCTAAATTTATTATTTTGACGTTCATAAGCGTCACATTGTGACCCAAATGAATAAAGGATTTTGACCTTGACTTTGACTTCGATATGATATCGTTAAGTGTGTGGCCAGATGCGGGGCTATATTTTAGAGACGTAATGTTGCCAGCTTCTTCGTACAATCGTAGTTCTCCTTCACAGACGTATAAGAGAAGGTTCTCCTTATAGTAGGGGAGCCCACGATGCTAAATTGGGATTTACTCGAGCGTCATAGAGACCTATTGGGTTGCAAAGCTTACATGATAAAAAGATAAAAATGACAATAATGTATAATTTTTCATCGGTGTTGGAAGTGGCTATAGACATTCAGAATTTAAAAAAAGAGCTCTAGCCTTAATCCCTCCAGATAATCGTCAAATTATGAGTAAGCACGTCCAGGACGATGGGTTAAAGCATATATAGGTATGTATCGTACCTAATCTGACGCGCTTGAGTAATTCGAATTTACTCATTCACATTTGCAACTTTCTTATAATGGCCACGAGTTTGCGTGACACCTAAATCGTCAGATTATTGAATGAGAGCATTTTTTTAGGTTCACTTAACATCCCCTAAGAAAATCTGACACGCTAGATTAATTTTCATTTTTTTTGCATTTTGAAATCTTACCGCCTCTAAGCAAACGATCAGAATAACATTCCTACTTTATTAAAAATACCTGACGCGCTCGAGTAAATCCCGAAATCCCTTCATGGGCTCCCTTACTATTATCTCTACTCTAACAGTGGGAGTTAAAAGGAGGATTTGATCTACCATACGACGCTGCCAGCGTGGTATCACTGTGTAGGTATTGGCGATGCAAAGATTATCCGCGCACCTCTAGCGGTCAAATTAGAACTTGTCTAAAACCAACACTTTTGACAGCTTTCAATGCATTGGCTCGGAAGATATGGTGGTAACCATGGTAACTGTATTCAGAACTGTCAAAAGTGTTAAAAAGTAGGTAGTAGTAATCTGTGTAAGTGACGATCTAAGACAACTTGTAAATTTCGCCGCTTGAGTCGCTAGTTAGAATCTTAGCCAATGAATACAGATTTACATAATAGAAGCGCATTTCTTAAGGATTTCGTGTGCCGATTCCAACTGGCGTGTTGACGGTTGTCAGAGTAGTACGTAGTTGGCGCCGTTGGCGGCGCTGGCGTCGTTCTCCCTCTCTCTTGCTCTCGTAGTTAAGATACACAGGAGAAACTTTCGTCTCTCTTGCACTCGTAGAGTCAGCTGTCACAGCGCGACTGCCACGCCGCCAAGCGGCAATATGGGTCACACTGGTCACAGAAAGTTTGTCTACAGAGCGCCCATAAGAAATGTGCCTCTATTTAAATATCTATGCTCTATGTCTTAGCATCGCCGATAGGGTTTGCAGTCAAGGGTACCGTCTCTTCACCAAGATATTCGCCTCGTGTATTTGCCGTAGTCGCTGCTGACATTTTGTATATTCTTAAAGTGTCTTATCAGTTTTGTAGTCAAATCTATTTTTTGTCGCTAATACTTAAACATGATGATAACTTTTTTAACTTCAAACGTGAAATCACGTTAAGCTTCTGTTGTTAATCATCAGATAAAACACACACATTCTGTACTAAGATGCATGCATTCAATGTTATTTGGGTCATTCTTTGCGCAAGATTCTTCGCATCAAATTCGTGGCATTTTTTTAATTTCATATTTTTACAAAATTGGCTTCTGTTTATCAAACTTCAAAACAATAGGTACACACCAAATGGTGTAATTACACCAAAATCGATCGACAAATAAAGAAAATATTCACTTTTAAAAATGTTGGTGCCACGAATCTGACGTAGCAAACCACGAATCTGACATGATAAAATTTGATGTTAAAATCAACAGCTTAAGCTCGTTTAACAGACTCATACGCTGTAAGATCAAGCAAGCATCTAAGTTTAGATTTTTATTATGTGATATGCCTATGAAATACACACTTTAGAATAGTTTACACGTTACTGCTTGCATAGCTATTGGTCTAATCGTATCTAAGCGAACATAAAGGATGAAGGTCTATATTATAGTCATCATCCAATGAGATATTAATGTTTTCAGATTTGCAATGTCAATAGGCACACTGATATAACATTTAAGATAGTAAGGTTTTTTGAACATTAATGAAATATCTCAAATACAATCAAAAAGTAATATTTATTTCAATTATTAACATGACTTCACTTTAATTCAATAACTAACACAAATATACTGTTCAATAATTACAATCATACTGACTTATGATGTTCCCAAGTTACAATACAAATGTAACATGTCCCGTATAATTACAATCTTGCATAAGCTCATACATCACAGTGTTACTTTATAATTGTCTGATAAAAGTAACTAGCTATTTTATAAATCAGTCTTTATGATTATCGTAACATTAAAAGTAAAAGTCTTATTAATTACAATCACACTGGCATAAAGAAGGATTGAAAAAAAAAATACAACAAGAATATAACGTTGAATCACAGTATTTTTTGCAATTTACTAACAAAAACATTTTATTAAGTCTTTGATTAATGATTATTTAAACATTAATCAAAGATCATATTATCCAATAATTATTTAAATATAATTAGATTAAGTCTTAAAATAATTAAAAAGAACTAATTAATACTTATTTTTTGAGCCAAATACGTGCCAGCCCTCTGGTCACGCGAGGCGTCTATAAGTCTCTTTGCGAGATCTCTAAAAAGTGATCGCGCACTTGGACCCCATGGCCCCAATGTTTTGGACCCCAAACGGCTCAAATACATAATCTCCTATTAGATTTACATATTTGCGCCGTTTGAGTGTCTCCGCTGTAGCAGCAGCAGCGCCCGCACAACCTGCTGTGCTGGGAAGATGAGATGGCGCAAGGGTATCGACACATGTTGCGTCCCATACCAAAGGCCTACCCAGCTTCCACGGCAGTAACGACATCCCGTCTGGTCTTTTGCCATCGTCGCGTGCCAAGCCTTGAGGTTCAAGTTGGGCTGGAACGCCAGCTGTGGCAAGAGCACGGCGCAGTATGTCATTGAGGTTGGAGTGTCGTGAAATACGACCCGCGCTCCTGCTGCATGACAGGCCATGGTGACCAAGGCTATCGACAGCCTCTCCACAGTGACAACGATGCGGAGAGACACATGACGCACCTAAACGGAGGCAAGTAGCGAAGCGAAAGGTCGTATCGTCTAACATGGTACCTATATTGGAGGTACCTACAGTGCCTGGAGCCAGAGGCCCGATTCTCATTCTCCCACAGCCAGCAGGCGAGCACGCTGTGCAGTTTTGAACGATGTATTGAGAAGGTTTTCTCGTACCATGCTGCAAAGCGGCCCATCCCATTGCCTCTGGGAAGATAAGTTTCGGGGTAACTCAGTTCCTGGACAAGCATTTCTCTCTGTGGGAGCTAAAATTTTCCTAGTCAATTTTGCAGTGCTGTGGATCGATGACAAGAACGCTGGCAGGCTTACGTCGGTAATTTTGCGAACGCCGAGGCCGCCCAAGCGCACAGGTAAGGACGCCTGTAGCCACACCGGGTCGTTCCGGGTCACATTCAAAATTTTACTCAGGGTATTCTGTATAATTTTGTCAATTTGAATGAGTGGAGTTGGATTTTTCCAAAAAGGTGAACACCGTAATGCGTGCGTAAATTTACGGACAAAAAGACAATATCGAATAATAGTGAAAGCCGAATGTAGGTATATTAATTTTGAGTAGCCTGTCAGAAATTTCACTAACATTTTGAATATTTTGCTGTATAAAGGAATCAAAACCGTCGTCTAAAATTGGGGACCCCACAGCTCGCCTAGGATACGCACCACGAGATATCACACGCGTGAATGAAGAAATATTGTCGTTATCGGTTAATATCTCGTTTTCTTTAACATGCGCGCCACGATAGACAAGCTTCACGTCGAAGAATTCGCTCTCGTTGCACGAGTAACCGATGTTGCCCTTTAAAACATAGAATGTCAATTACGGCATTTATTAATGTAACCACACCGGTTTAGTTCATTCAATTTGTGCTCAAATGGCTCAAAAGACTTGTATCCACCTCTATAGTTTATCATATTTGTACTATTTGACATTTGTATGTATTGTATAATTCAAAAGTTGATTAGTTTTAATGGTTTTAATTCGAAAATCGAAACTGATGTCAATACCTACAAAGTATTAACAATAAAATTGTTACCTACTGTGTTGAATAAGAATGAGGTCCCATGCGCAGCTTTGATAATAATGATATTAACTTATCTTTAAATAGACAGGCAGGCCATCTGAATGAGGCTCGAGATCCGTGGCAAGCCTTTCTATGAGAAACAGAGCCATTGGTTTTGATATACGCCAATGCAACTGGAATTCTCTGACGTTCAACGTAAAAGGGTCACAGAGATCCCTAATTCGCTTTCTTTGAACTTTTCTCGCGTGGCGCTCTTCATATAAGGTTATTAAATAATTATAATAAGCCTGCCATTTTCTTTGTTGTTTTAAAGAAATATTTTTAGTTACTCGTGTAGTTCTCGTCGTATGAAAGCAAGACGACTATTATTACTATTTTAGTTGTCAAAATTTGTCTATATCGAGTAATATTAGGCCGTCATGTTAGGATTCGTCGAGAGAAATGCCACAGATAAGTAAAAACGACTATTATAGCTACATTTGACATAACGAGTCGACTCGTGTGTGTAACCATGTTAGAGTCAGCGAGTTAATAGAGATAATCGTCATAAACACGAGTAAACGTGTAGAGATAATTTTCTCGTGGTGCGTATGCTGGACGGGCAGGAGGCGAAGAGGACTTTTTTCAACTTGAGTGATATTGGGAGCCAAATATTGAAATTTTGAAAGAATAGAGGATTTATCTAAATTGTCATTAACAAAAATTTCGCATTTGTTTGTATTCAGTTCTAAGCATATGGATGAAAAATTTGATTTCAGAAGTGCTAGATCTTGGTACACAGACTCTACGTCACCGCCTAGGGTTTCATCATCTAGGTACCAGATGTTTAATTTTGAATTTAGTTGGATTATAACTGGATGGATGGCCAAAGAAAGATCTAGTTAACTAGGCAAGAGGAGACTCTTGGCTACGTCGCGGTATGTTTGACTAGATGTAGATTGATCTGTAATAAAGATAGTTTTATTGATAAGTATAATACATGTTACACAATGCATAATGAGTTATAGATATAAAAACAGCCTGCGTCGTCTATATGTTCCATCTTAACAAAGTATTAACTAAAAGGTCACCAAGACAACAAGAAATCAAATAATACAATCCACCTCCTCCAATATCGTTTTCATTTAGGGCGGTAAGTTAAAAAAAAATATGGCAAAAATGCTTATTAAATGGCCTTAAGTAGTTTTAAATCGTAAAATAACGTTTAAAATGAAATTACACAGTATTAAAAAGCTGCTAATCAGATTCGTGGTTCAATGAGTCAGATTCATGGTACTGGGAAAACGAATCTGATGCCACAAATCAGATGAAATTTTTGTAATTCCTAAATAACTATTTACAGTAAAACATTATCGTAATTCAAGAACTCTTATGGCAATCTTACCTATTCAGACTATTATTACAATAAATAAGAACTGTTGAGAATCCTATGAATCATTAAAACTTAGTAGCCACGAATCTTACCTAAGTAGGTAAAAAAAATATTGACGAAATAATTACGTAAGTACCCCTGCTGTCGCGTATGTGCCATCGAGAATCATGTGTGGTTCCCTCGGCCGTCGCTTGCTGACTGGTGATGCGCGTGAATACAAATAAGATGCCGAAAGTCATTCAATAGTCGAATTATTGAGGGTTGAATCACGCGTTCACACGAGTGCCAAAATCGTGTGACCGATACATTTTATATGAAACTAGCTTTCGCCCGCGGCTTCGCCAGCATGATATTTTAATAAAGAGTGGCCTAATATATACTTCCCCGGGTATCAGATTATCCAGTATCCATGTCAAATTTCATCACAAACGGCTCTGTAGATTAGCCGTATAGCATACATATAAACAGATAATACTGAAAAATTACTTTTGTTTTCATAATCGTTGAACTTCAGGTAAAGATTAGTATGTAAGTATATTTTTGAAGTTATGAATAGCTCATATACCTACTAAATATAACAGCAGCAAAAATAAAATCTGAAAGCATTAGGTACCACAAAGTACATATCAGACAATCAGACCGTCCCTCCGCCTCGCTGTGCTTAAGCGCACTAACTCATAGAAAGGGCTTTTAATGACGCTGCGCTTAGGTCAGACATATCTTGATAACTTTTAGCTATTCGTCAAAACTACTTACTGTAAAAGACAAAGTTAATCTACATTAAATACTGAAGGAAATAAATCTATCAATTTTGAAAACAATTTGATAACTACTCTAGAATGAGCATTGTAAAAAACATATATATTTTTTTGATGTTATACTGTTTTATTAAAATAAAAAATGATGCAAGTAGTTAGATTATGTACTAAAAGTTAAAAAGTAATTCGGTAAGTTCTAGCTACCAGATCGTACTAATCTTCTCATCAATCTGGGGTATTGATCAGACAAATATAAAATCGTTGGGCAAGTGAACTTTCTATCATAATGTTTACTCTGGATACGCTACGCCCAAAATTATTTTTTTTAGTTAATTTTATTTTCAAGTTTTTAGTTTTGTTTTTAGTTGATACTTCTCATTCTATTTTCATAGTGAGCCCTTTTCTACCAATCAAGCCCTGTCATTCGATACCCATATTGAGGTATTTGTGGAAAATAGGTAATCCGCCATTTTGTGGCAGCGGCCACCTTGGATTTTTCATAGTGAGCTTTAGTCTACTAATCAAGCCCTTTAATTTGATATCCATATTGAGGTATTTGTGGAAAACAGGTAATCTGCTTTTTTGTGGCGGCGGCCATCTTGGATTTTTCATAGTAAGCTCTATTCTATCAATCAAGCCCTTTCATTTGATACTCATATTGAGGTATTTGTGGAAAATATGTAATCCGCCATTTTGTTGCGGCAGCCATCTTGGATGTTTCATAGTGAACCCTATTCTACCAATCAAGCCCTTTCATTCGATACCCATATTGAGGTATTTGTGAAAAATACGTAATACGCCATTTTGCGGCGACAGCCATCTTGGTTTTGTCATAGTGAGCTCTATTCTATGAATCAAGCCCTTTCATTTGATACCCATATTGAGGTATTTGTGGAAAATAGGTAATCCGTCATTTTGTGGCGGCGGCCATCTTGGATTTTTCACATGAGCTCTATTCTACCAATCAAGCCTTTTCATTTGATACCCATATTGTGGTATTTGTGGAAAATAAGTAATCCGCCATTTTGTGGCGGCAGCCATCCTGGATTTTTCATAGTGAGCCCTATTCTACCAACCAAGCCCTGTCATTCGATACCCATATTGAGGTATTTGTGGAAAATATGTAATCCGCCATTTTGTGGCGGCAGCCATCTTGGATGTTTCATAGTGAACCCTATTCTACCAATCAAGCCCTTTCATTCGATACCCATATTGAGGTATTTGTGGAAAATATGTAATCCGCCATTTTACGGCGACAGCCATCTTGGATTTTTCATAGTGAGCTCTATTCTTCGAATCAAGCCCTTTCATTTGATACCCATATTGAGGTATTTGTGGAAAATAGATAATCGCCATTTTGTGGCGGGGGCCATCTTAGATTTTTCATAGTAAGCTATATTCTACCTATCAGGCCTTTTCATTTGATACCCATATTGAGGTATTTGTGGAAAATATGTAATCCGCCATTTTGTTGCGGCAGCCATCTTGGATTTTTCATAGTGAACCCTATTCTACCAATCAAGCCCTTTTATTCGATACCCATATTGAAGTATTTGTGGAAAATATGTAATCCGCCATTTTACGGCGACAGCCATCTTGGATTTTTCATAGTTAGCTCTATTCTACGAATCAAGCACTTTCATTTGATACCCATATTGAGGTATTTGTGGAAAATAAGTAATCCGCCATTTTGTGGCGGCGGCCATCTTAGATTTTTCATAGTGAGCTCTATTCTACCAATCAAGCCTTTTCATTTGATACCCATATTGAGGTTGTTGTGAAGTAATATAATATGATCCGCCATTTTGTATCGGCGGCCATCTTGAAATTACAATCATTTAAATATTAATTTTTATCTTGGTGAAAATATGAGTGTATGCCAAATATCAGATCAATCTGTCATCAGGAAGGGGGTAAAATTTCAATTAATAGCTTTCAGAGCTCAGGATTTTTGCCGACTTAGTTTATACTTTTCCTTATATTATGGCAACATTATACAAAATCTTTATAAATTGTAGCCTATGTCTGTATTCTGATGTATGAACTATATTTTTGTAAAGTTTCATCCAAATCCGTTCAGTAGTTTTTGCGTGAAAGAGTTACAAACATCCATCCATCCATCCATCTATACATACATCTTCACAAACTTTCACATTTATAATATTAGTAGGATTAGTAGGAAGTAGGGAAGTAGGGATAGTAGGGATATCATTATAGACTTTCTTTATACACAACATTATCTAACTGTTTTACCACCTTCATATAGAACATGTAAATTATTTTTACCGCTTACTCGTGAAAATGCCACATATAACTGACCATGTGAAAAACAACATGTTCGGGGGTCGATTCCAGCTGTTTCAAGTTTGTCCCGGCGATTTATTTAGAAAATACACACAGGGCTACGAATATCCAGCCCTGCCGAAAGTAAGATAGCCCCGTTGAGTTACTCAAGAGGTATCTGAATTCAGGCCTCAGTCTCCCATCCACAGATTCCCACGTACGTGAGGTGTGGGCAGTTGGGAATAATGAGACACCTGTATAAGTACAGAACACGAACGAACGAAAGAAATCAAAGAAACACATCCACATTCATTCATTATTCAAAAGAAACTACTAAGACACCAATCCGACGAAAACGAAAGAAAATTAACCGAGAACCTCATCAATCCACGGAGAATCTTAAAACCGCCATTCAGAAAACGCCATCTATGTTTACATATACAAACCAACTGACATAGAAAATAATATTGACTAATCGAGAATTTATTGAAAAAAGGATCTATAGTAATTGTTTTTATCACTTAAAGTAAATTGAAATGATTATATAACTATTATATAAACATAATAATTTGAAATAAATGAGATTGACCGTTTAAATTAAGTGGACATTGTAATAAATTTTGACACAGAGACTTTTTGTTTATGAAAGTGCCGAATATTATACTCTATTATCTTTTTAATAACAGAAAGATACCCGACACATAATTATTGTCTTTTTTGCAAGAAACATTTTTTTTTTGCCAGAAAATTATTTGAAAATAGTGACATCTATCGGTCGGAATGATAACTATAAATATGTTCGGTTCCAGTAATTTATTTATCGAAAATACGTAAAAATATACGAAATTAAGAATCGCCTCCTTTTTTAAAGTCGGGTAAAAAGCCATAAAACACTTTGAAGGTACCTATTTAGACTAACTATACTTTTACTAACAAACTTATAATGATCATAGATGGCACCACATATATAACCAGTTTTGCATGATCCCTGTTTTGTTTGGGACTACGTACAAAGGAGAGGTCAAGCTGTACACCGAAAACCACTCAACCGATTGTGATGTAACATATACTATTTTATAGGTTTGAGTATCCTTTGTACATGAGTGTAAGTTTTATGGAAATCAATTTCGCAATTTTAGAGACTTTAGCAACATAGGGAAAGACGTCGGACAGACAGACAGACATAAATTCAAAAAATTATCAAGTATTGCTTTTTAGCATTTTCCTAGATTTTTTAGCAAATTTTCGTCAAAATATCTTTAATGTACAGACTTTTTCACCTCTACAGTTTTATTATAGTATAGATTCCTTAAATATTATAACATTTATGTAAGTCCATATTTATTTCGAAAACTACTACCCGAAACAAATATTTTAAGGTATAATACATAGCAATTCGCAAAGGGAATATAAAATTATACACGATTGTTTGAATTACACAATGAGTGTGACATGCGGAGAACAGCAATATTGTCCCCGTTTTCAGTCTTTGGATTTAGATATCGGCTATTTATTGTTGGTCGATATCAGTAAAACTGTTTTTTTTTGGTTGCCGTATTACATAAAGAAACATATAAAAAATAGTTTAAAGCCATAACTTCAATAACTATTGACATACTGCCGTGTGACCACCAAAATCGAGGCCTTGAAGAATGACCCATTTCATTTGTTGCAGATTTTTCAACTTACTACTCGACTTTTGTCCAAAGAAGTCTGGACAAAATGTCTCTTCGTTGTCGCATGAAGACTCAGTTAAGTTATGTACGTTTGCCCCGCTCGCCCCCCCCCCCCAGATTTTGCATCGTATGTGTAGGTACACCACTGATATGATAAACAAGGAGAATGTCTTGTAGACGAAAATGTATCGGATACCTGTGTCGCCAGTTTACCCCTACCACGCGGCTACTACTACACATGCAGATCAGTAAAAGCAATATAAAAACAATGCGAACACACTCGCATTTTAAATCAAAACTTAGGTACAAAAAATCAATTATAAACCGTATCTTACCGAACATAGCGTGTATTTAGCTTGGTAAATACACGCTATGTTGTATGTTCCGTTCCAGCGCCCCACGCTTTTACAATCAAATATTATAATTAAAAGCACATAGTTTACACTTCAGCCCAGAAATAGAGACAACTTGAACGATCCGTAATTTAATTTTTTGTTTTTATGTGCATTTATAAAAGCGTGTTTTTCGATTGTTTTTTAAACTATTTATTTATTTTTCAACGTACCTCTGTAGTTTTGAAGAAATATGCAAAAAGGGGACCGTGCCATCCAAACGCTTTCAGCACGGCCCTCTTATAACTTGAAAAATATACAGCGTATTAAAAAGTTTCTTAAACACGAGGAATGTACCTACTCTATTAACACGTTATATGTACCGCAACATATATGTAAATTCGTAATAACTATTCGTGCTGGAATAAAAAGTTAGTTATAAGAAAATATCTAAAAAGTGTAACACAACTTTAGCCAAAAACTATTGAAATATAATTTGTATTTAGTAAGTAACATTTGTACTGCATTGTCTTCTCATAACATTTTTACATTTTAAAAAATAAACCTATTTTAGTTGATTCAGCACGGCCCTCCTATGTATCTTTTTCAATATGACTTGTTTGTTTACGAAATTTCACTTGTTGAGTTCGATATAGGGATACATTCTTTTAAAATGAAATGCGTCTCTGCTGTGTACTACTCTACTTACTCTACTTTTAAAAGATACATTGGGTCAAAAATATAATATGGTATTTTTGACCCAATGTATATTTTAAAAGTAGAGTAAGGTATGGTCACCCTGTCAGCTGTAATATATTATATTACATACTTCTGTATTCCATGATATTACAGCTGACAGGGTGACCATCATTTCATAATATCGGCTACATAATATTTAGTCTATTGAAATGTAACATTTTTTGGGCTTACCGTGCATTTGTCAGAGGACGCAATTTTGTTTCATAGATGCCAAGAGGGAGTAAGTGTAAAGTTAAATCCAGGTTTGTGGGGTTGCAGCCCTTGTCCTGCGCCCACCACCTTGAAACAATAACCATGAAAACAGGGGTTGGCAAAATATTTTTATTTTACGACTAATGCTACAGGACCAAAGTTTTAGAGAATTTAATTTGCATCTAATTATGTTTTGAATTTTTCCCGTGCGGCCAATAGTTTGCTATATAAACTAGAAAACCCATTTGTACCACTCTTTTCAAAATGGCGGCCGCAGGACAAGGGCTGCAACCCTACAAACATGGATTTAACTTAGGACTAACTACCTTTTGGCATCCATGCAATAACATTGCGTCCTCTGACAAATGCACGGTAAGCCCAAAAAAATGTTACATTTCAATAGACTAAATATTATGTAGCCGATATTATGAAATGATGGTCATCCTGTCGGTTGTAATAGGTATATGGTATTTTTGACCCAATGTATCTTTTAAAAGTAGAGTAAGTAGAGTAGTACACAGCAGAGACGCATTTCATTTTAAAAGAATGTATACCTATATCGAACTCAACAAGTGAAATTTCGTAAACAAACACGTCATATTGAAAAAGATACATAGGAGGGCCGTGCTGAATCAACTAAAATAGGTTTATTTTTCAAAATGTGAAAATGTTATGAGAAGACAATGCAGTACAAATGTTACTTACTAAATACAAATTATATTTAACAGATATAATTTGGCGCAGATATTAATACTGCGCCAAATTATAGAAAAGGCAAGAGAATTCAACAACCCAGTGTATATCTGCTTCGTCGATTTCCGCAAAGCCTTCGACACAGTAAAGTGGCGTAAACTTTGGGATGTGCTTGTGCAAATGGGTGTCCCCCAGCATCTAGTGAGCCTTATCTGCAATCTATACCAGAAAGGTACTGTCACACACAACAGTCCGAATAGATGGTGTTCAATCTGAAACATTCCAGACGCAAGCAGGAGTCAGACAGGGGTGTATATTATCTCCACTTCTGTTTAACATATACACCGAACACATCATGCGCATAGTTGTGGAGGAATGGACAAGTGGATTTACAGTCGGAGGCAGTAAAATTTGCAATTTGAGATATGCTGATGACACTACCCATCTCACGCAGTCAAAAGAAGATATGGAAGCTTTATTGCCGTCACTCGAAACAGCAAGCCTCTCCTTCGGATTAGCAATTAACAGGGAGAAAACCAAAATGATGATAGTTGAACTGAATCATCCTGAAATCACGTCAGTAGCTAACTGTGAAGTAGTTCAGAGCTACGTATACCTCGGCTCAACTATATACAACGAAGGTGGATGTGAAAGCGAGATTCGGAGAAGATGTGCTATAACAAGATCTGCCGTAAGCAAACTTGATAAAGTCAAACAACCATAAAATCACGAAAAGAACAAAAGTCCGTCTCATGAAAAGCCTAGTGTTTCCAGTACTCCTTTATGCTTCCGAAACATGGACAATCTGACTTCAGGAACGCCGAAAAATTTACGCCCTCGAAATGTGGTGCTGGAGACGGCTACTTAAAATACCCTGGACCGCACGCCGCACAAACGTTTCCATCCTTAAAGAATCCTCAAATATTTCGGGCACATCATCCGCAACGAAAACTCCATCGAGCGTCTTGTCGTCCAGGGCCGCGCCGAGGGGAAACGGTCCCGAGGAAGGTCACCTACTCGTTGGACTGACCTAATAAAAACTGTGACGCATAAATCGGTGGTAGAGTGCTCCCGGGATGCACGGAATAGAAGCCGATGGAGACACTTAGCGAAGTCTGTCTGTAAACAAAATCAAGAGACCACGACCACTCTGTCAAGAGTGAACGGCTGAAGAAGAAAATTAAAGCAGGCATAAGTAACATATTTTACTATACATGTTTATACAATTTACTTTCTCAGATGGATACGATCGCCTTAGAATTTCAGAAAAATATTTTTTATAAAAATAAACATTAGCTCAAAGGACGGCACTATAATAAAAATGTATACCAAAAACTAGCAGAAGTGCTTAATTATGCTATGTCCCCAAAAACCTTGTACTTAAGCTATTAAATAAATTTTCTGGGCACTAACAACCTCACATCAACAAAAAATTTTGGTACCCTGGCAAGCATTACCAGTGTTAGAACGACACCTGCAAATTCATGTTCGGCATCATTACCTGTGTATGGTTCACCCGAAAGTGTCAAAAATAAAGACACAAATGGAGTTATTTTAAAATTTCCTATGGATAATCACGAGTGGAGAAAAATACAGCCAATATGCTCCACATTTCGACGAAATGATGAAAAGAAGCCATACTTAGGTTATAAAACTTACACGACCATTTTCAAATATAAGTTGTCCTGCCTTTTGAGGCAAAAGCTTTGATAACATTTTAAATTTCCCTGTACTGTATCTTTAAAAATTATAATATAAATGGCAATGGAATTACCTTCTACGGGAAATGTACGTAGTGCAACGCAACGGTACGGATTCATGACACTGTGAAGACAGATAAAATCTTCGAATTTCTTTGTGAAATATTCGACTTGGACAAAATTCTTTGTCTAAGTCGATTAGGTAAGTAGTACACTTAAATGAGACGAAAATTATCAAACAATTCAAGAGAAAAGACAGCAACAATTTTTCATAAAGATCTGGCACGTCGCACGGTGAGTTTTGGAGACACCGAATCGAACCACCTAAATTGCCTTCTCTTGGAGCACTGAGGATAATGCGTCATGAATCAAGCAGTCAACATTGGTATCACAAAAATAAAATAATGTCTGTCTAATAATTTTAGCTCAGACCGTCGAGTCTTCTAATATTATGCGGGAAATACTGATACAACCAACATTTCATTTACACTATTGGTTAAAAGAACAATTAAATTATTTCAGGCACTACTCTAAAGTAGTTGATAGAATAACAATTCCATTAGATGCTACTGGTTCTATTTGTAAACACAACAAACGAATCAAGTAATTATTTCTATACGTGGTATTATTAACTGCTAGTAAAAATTTCAAATCTGTCCCTGTCGCACAAATGGTTAGCAATTCTCATACAAAAGACACTATTGCGGATTGGTTAATTAAATGGGCAAAGAACATCGCCTCTCCTGCAGAAGTTATTAGTGATGACTCATCGGCTTTAATTGCGGTCATTATTAAATTTTTCAGAAAATTTGATACAGCCAAGGATTATTTAGATGCTTCTTTTAATAAGATAAGAAAGTGATTTGAATAGTTTACCTAATTTATACATGAGGATTATACGAGTCATTTTATAAAATCAGTTCAAAAAATGTATCTAGCGAACGCATCTAAGGGCCTATGCAAACCACGTTTTTTAAACGCGCCGTCGACGCGCGTTTGTAGCGATACAGACGCGATACGCACGCAAGTCAGACGCAGTCTGTAGACCTTTGCACACCTGTATGAATTCAAACGCGCGTGTGTAGCGATACAGACGCGATGCACACGCGCGTGTGTAGCGATACAGACGCTCTCAGATTATAGAACAAGAATCAGATGGAGCGTGCGTAACAGTTGCGTGAGGCCACTAAAGCAAATACAAATTGAAAAGCGAATACAAATCCGGCTCAGTGCGAAACGAAGCATCGTACAGTTCACGCGCCCCGATCAACTCAACTTTTAAATTCATAAAATGCCGTCATGCGTTTTTAAACATTGTAAAAGTTGTTTTCAAAAGCAAAAACAGAAAGATAGAATATCTTTTCACAGTTGTCTATGGATTATTTGACTGTTTCATAATTTAATTTCGATAACATTCGTATTTCTGCAAAAAATGTGTAAGTGTTGCCAGTTTACGTCGACGCCGTTTTCCCTGTATTATGGAAAATAAACTTGTCAAATGATTTATGTTATATGTAATAAGAATTGTCATGTTAATGAAAAATATATTAACATATTATAAAAGTATATTATTATTTATTATATCTTTATTAGCAAATATTGTTATAGGCTTTCCAATAATTATGTATACATTGTTTTGGGTTCGATCCCTATACGATCTAAATATTCATGTACATAATGTGTAGAAACAGAAATAATTGATTGCAGGCATTCATTTTTTTTAATTGCTTACGTTGTCCCACTCCTGGGCAAAGGCTTCCCCCAAATCTTTCCAGTTACGCTTGTCACACGTAATCTCAAGCCAGCTCTTGTGGTACCCGTCTAGGTCATTTCGCCACCTGTTTCGTGGCCGGCCTCGGCGACGTCGTCTATCCTCTGGTACCCACAGTGTTGATACTCTTGCCCAACGAGCCTCATACATAAGGCTGACGCTGCTCACCCAGTTCCATTTGAGACTGGCAGCCTTTCTTCCCACGTCTTTGATGCCTGTTCTAGAACGCAGCTCGGTGTTCCGTAACCTGTCTTTAAGTTTAGGATCCAGGATGCAGCGCTCTATGGCTCTTTGGCAGAACTCTAGGCGTGACCTGTGAAGCTGGGTAGATGACCAGGTTTGAGAACCGTACGTTGGAATGGTCAGAATAAACAATCATATCCATGAGTTTGCGCTTCTAATATTTAATTTTTTTTAATAGTAAAATTAGTGTTGTCTACAAATCATAATATTTATACTTTATTGTGTACTTCACAAAATTTCGCCGGTTTATGAATACCTTTACAAGGGTGAGAGAATCTATCTATATTCACCTGTATAGTGTACGTCGCTTTCATTAATGTTAACTGTCTCCGGTGCATGAATATTATACGTAATGAAATCTATTACAGTTATATAGTAAATTATCCAAGACCGCAAACTAATGTCAGTATATAACTTCCATAAAAACATTACAAAACTATGTGCAAAATAATGGGAGATTGGGTGACGGATTAAGAATACGGAATGTCATCCCATGGGTGTCGTAAGAGCCGACGGAGGGAGCATATTATGCAGAGAACAGCACTGTAAGAGAAGGAAAACTTGATACAAACCCTACACCAACCCGTTTGGCCAGCGTGGTATAGTAGGCCAATTCCTCCTTTCAAAGGAGTCTTAGTCCAGCCATGGACTGTTAAAGGCTGATGATGATGAATGGGAGATTATTCATAATCTGGCAACTTTACACGCACATAGACGCTCGGGTCCGTACAGTGCAGTCGCCAAATGTCACGCACACATAGCTGTCAACGTGCCTCACTTTGATGAATGCGCTCCATCTGCCTTTTGTTCTAATAATCTGAGCAAACGCTATACTAACGCGCGTGTGTATCGATACAGACGCGCCGGTGCGGCGCGTCTGTATCGATACACAAATGACGACAAACTGCTCTGTAGGATATAAGCGCGCGTTTAAAAAACGTGGTTTGCACAGGCCCTAAAAAGTAAATTTCCTATTTGTACACTGTATTCTTTTCATTAAAAAGGTAGAAAATATTAATGTCCTCAAAAACATCATCGATAATCTGCTGACAGTAATCCGGACTAAACAGCTTTCCTAGGATTGTACTAATAATATTTAGGATATGGAACATAGAACTGAAGCTGACTCTTTTACAAGTGATGATTGTTTTAACGACGACTTTCATGTTAATGATGAGATGCTTAATGAACTGAATTTCGCAACGTGGTTGGAAGCAACTAATTCACGCCTTAAAAGAGAGGGTGACGTTACTGGCCCTGAAGATGATTTCTATTGTCCACCGTTATTAATGACAATAAGACGACTGTTGCGATAATTGCCCCTATGGTCGAATGCAATGATCTCATTGTATAAATCAGACGATAAAAATCCTTCGTGGAGTGGATCAGAGGATTATTTTAAAACGTTGAAACACTTGATTTTGAAATTTAAAATAACAAAATTCAGCGTGGACGATTTCTTGCAAAAACATATTCTTGACTTCAAAGGAGAGCTAAACATTGCAGAGAGTCGATTTTATATAAAGTCTTTTACTGTAAAAAAGAACAAATTTCTGGAAAATTAAACTCTACTAAAAACAACAAAAACCAAAACGAAAAATCAATATTTAGCGATCAGCCAACATTTATAAAAAATTGGAGTGGTCAAGCTGACGAGGCCATTGATTTAAAGCCTGTGTCCATATACAAGTTATTAAAAATGGTACATAAGTCAAAATACATATTATGATGTGGTTAACACATGCGGTTTTGATGCAATTATAGTTTTAATTGCTTTTGGCTTCGATTCATTCTCTAATTTCAAAATGGAAATCGAGCCTAATGATAATAAACTTCGAGACTATATAAATCTCCTTTTAAACAAAAATGTTGACAAATTTACGATACATGAACTGAGAAATTACATTTGTCACGAATATTTTAGCCAGCCGACGCAGGTAAAAAAGTAACAGATTGTGAATGCAATGTCGCTAATTTGTTTGAAAAAATTTTTACTAATTTATTTTCATAGTGTTCTGTTTGCAAAAGCTAATGGTAGGATCATTTACACCTATAAATATAGTAAACATGTTTGGCATTTCGGCATTAGAAGAGTCAAAGTCGGGTCATTACAAGTGCCACGCTTAGCCGGGATCATTGGCTATGTTACGATAATTTAGCTATTAAAATTAGCAACAGTACCTACAGTAGATTCAATATACATCCACATCCTTAGTTACGTTTTACTGAGTAATGTTTAATGTTTTAAATTGATTTGTAATAGTAGTATATACTTACGAATAAAAATAAAGTTTTTAGGTTTCGTAGCCAAAAAGTGGTAAGATGAGCGTGTGTGTGTGTGCATCCCCTCTACTTACTTTTAAAATAAGAGAGTGCTTAATCTGAAAAAGATATATCCTATAGATCGTAATAATAGCACATACTACTAACTATAAATGAGATGTAGTCAGCTGTTTTTTAAATAAGTACAGCACATATCCAAAAACCGCATATATAACTTTGTCGTTTATACGAACACTATGGAATACAAAGTTATATTTGTTGGTGAAAAGGTGAAAATGATATTTAGTTACGTGAAGATAATGGGTATGTTAACTGTACACAGTGTCTGAGCTCTGGGAGGCCTCACCTAGCGCAATTAGAGTGGCCGAATATTAAGCAGGTCTCTGTACTATAGTTGAAAACATTGACTCGAAGAAGAAGAAGAACTGTATACCTCTACTACAGAACCTCTCATGAGCGAGTCTGACTCGTACTTGATATTATTATTCCATCGTAGTAGAGCCCAGGGACCGCTTACTATGCTCTCATGATTACAGTGAAGCGAAACAACTATCAAGTAACTGACTATTAGTTAACTTATAATTACCGTCTGATTTTATGGACATATTGTGCTCCTATAAAATTAGATGCTCTCTATAAAATACATAGACCGGTCAATTTAGATATCTGAGCTTACAATAATTGCAACCTGAAAAATGGTAGGATTGTTCAAAACACCGTTATAAAATAAATTAAAAAAAAACGCCCATTACACAGGGTCAAATGTAACGAAAACGTGTTTTTCGCGATTTACAGTAAAACGGTATTTTTATCATAAAACTTGCTCAACCAAAATGTATATTAGATAATTATTTATAACTTGTGTGACTTTTGACCCCGTGTATCTTCTTTGCCAGGGCCGATCCCAGGAAAAAAAATACACGACCGATGAGGATTTTCAGATGTAATTTATAATGGTGTTTTGAACAATCGTACAAATTTTGAGCTGGGTGCGTATTATTGTAATCTCACCCACGTGTGTTTTGGTTATGAATTAATCTTCTTAATCTTAATAATAAAATCCTTGCGTTACTGACTGACTGACAGACACGCTACAGCCGAAACTATAGGGCGCAGGAAGCTGAAATTTGGCATGTATGTTCCTTGGGGACCGTAGGGGTGCACTAAGAAGGGATTTCCCGAAATTCCCACGGGATCGGCCAAAACGGGTAAATTTAAAAAAGTTGCAGGCGTAGCTGCTGGCTTCCTCTAGTTAAGACATAACTTCACAACCAGTTATTAGGTACTTGTATTTATTTGTAATGGTGCTGATACATTGTGTATCTGTAATGAGCATTCTTGCGAATATAACATAAGTAACAGAAAAATAAACGAGAGTGCTTTAGTGAGTATTCTAACGAGCGTTCTGGCGAGTATTCTAGGGCCATTTACAGTGAAGGACAATGGGCGGTTTTGGGCAGTCGGCAGCCATCAATGAATTTAATGTCAAATGAAAGTACTGATCATTAGGAACATATTTTACTATGGGCGTTACACTGTATTCCATTTAGGAAAAAAGAGATGATTTGTAAAATGATAAAAGAACGAAATAGAGTTTTTTTAATCTCTGGGGTAGGACGGGGGACCAGCTGCTCCCCTGCCTCCCTTTGGCGACGCGCTTGTCTGAATCCGATCACGTCTCGTCGAAGCGATGTCAATCAGAAGTGCAGCCCGCGCATCATCGTATAAACTATCCATGTTAATCATGTTGATGTTAGCCAACTACTTAAAGACATATCTCTTGAGCGAGCTGGAGTGTACTTACACATTATATAATCTAACACTTAGGTACACATAGCGACAAGTTAGCTTGACTTACTTCAGACCTATACAGTCCAGAACGATTTTAATACGTATTTCTTACGCCATAAGAACAGCACAATGGTCAGTGTCTAGCTAGAAGTGTAGCCCCGCGTATACAGTACACAGTACACTACGCCTCACATACCGCTAAGTAGTGGATGCCGCTGATTACGCGTTGATATCGCTGTCCTTGGGTGGAGTGCACGCGTGCTGTCATCGTCACTACATTGGCGGAGGTTAGAGGTTTTATCATTACTACGCTGGATCCATAGGCTGGATCCCAGGCATTTGGAAAAAGGCATATCGTATCTGCTTTGATCACCATAAGAAAAGCGATCGCAACGCCGCGTCATCAGCATGTGCCACGACAAAGGTACTCTGTGGTGCCATGTGCGACGACAAGTTGTACATTTTGGGCTGTTGATTGAGCAACTATTAGTACAAACCACGCCGGTACAAACCCTGTACTGGTACAAACTTCATGTTTTACATTCGGTTACGGATAAAGTGACGTTGCCGAGTTGTTAGTTACACGCGCAGTGACTAGATGGCGCCGCGCAATATTTTTAAATGTAGGTAATCAGTTCACGAGTTTATTATAAATAAATTATTAATTTAAAAAACACTAGAAAAACACGCTTTTATAAATGCACGTAAAAACAAAAAAATAAATCATGGATCGTTCAAGTTCTCTCTATTTCTGGGCTGAAGTGTAAACTATGTGCTTTTAATTATATAATACCTATTTGATTGGTAAAAGCGTGGGGCGCAAGCGGACACTAGCTGTTTCCCGCGGTTTCACCCATGTCCTGAGGGTACTACATCGCGTACCAGGTTAATTTATAGCCTAAGTTACTCCTTGGTACATCAGCTATCCACCAGTGAAGTCGGTCCCGTCAAAATCGGTCCAGCCGTTCCAGAGATTAGCGAGAACAAACAGACAGACAGACAAAGATGTATCACACTGACAGAGTCTAGCTAGAGTAATGTATAGGTGATAGTCATTTTTTAAATGTATTTATATGTAGGTAGTTTATCCTCCGTATATTACCTACATATAAATAAATTAGAGGTCCAACAGGATATTTTAATTTGAGAAAATATTAATTAAGTAGGTAGCTATTGTAACGGTGTCCGATCATTTGACAAAAAACAAATGAAAAATGTTCATTTGACAAATAACATTTGAAAAAATTATACTTGATAAATGTATTATTTTACAAACTATTGTTTAATAAACTACTCATTAGACAATATATTTACTATAAAAAAGTTATTATGCTAAAACATTAATTTACAAATTGATTATTTTTTTAAACATGTTATTTGGCAAAACTACGTAAAGCATAAATAACATTTGACAAAATGCATACTAACCAAAATCTACGTTAATACTTTATGTAGGGTTAATACTAATCTTTGTGTAGGGTCAACTGAAACAATGGCTGGTTAGGTTAGGTTAGAACTGCGACCACAACGCACGAGCCGAGCGAGCGAAGCGAGCGTGCCGCGGCAGCGGCCGACGAGCGCCAGAACCGAATTCTACTTATTTCGCTTAATTCAGGCAGTGTGTATTTTTTTAAAAGACTTAAATTTCTATGAAATTAGTATTAATACAAAATTATTACTTGCCTGTAAATAATCTGTTCAAGATGAAAATTGCAACCTTGCAATTAAATATTTTCAAAATTTCGCGTAAGTATTGGTTAGAAATAAGTTATTTTTAAAAACTAATAATTTATCTTCTCACTTTTTGTACAATCACCAATTTGGCAAACGAATTATTTAGTCAAATGATTATTTTTAAAGTAATTATTTAACATTTTAATTTTGCCGTGTGGTTGACGGCATAGAATACAAGTGTCTTCCCGTGGGTGTCGTAAGAGGCGACTAAGGGATAACATGATGCAAATACCATCTTTGCGTAGAGACGGAAAACTCGACATCAAACCCTATACGACTGCCTCGTTGGTCTCGCGGCATAAATGTGCGCGTGGGATCGGGAGGTCCCGGGTTCGATTCCTGGGTCGGACAGTGTTATTGAGTTTTTCTGTCACGAAATTCTCAGTAGCAGCACGGAGTCTGGAAATCTGCCCGGTACGGCAATAGGCTCGCCCCTTATTACGTGGGACTAAAGTATATCTGGCGAAAAGTGGGTGTAGCAATACACCTCTGCCTACCCCTTCGGGGATAAAAGGCGTGACGTTATGTATGTGTATGTATGTTAACATTTTAATTATTTTCTAAGTAAAACATTTGCGAATCCTGTATTATGTCAAATGATTGTTTTAAAGTAATATGTTTGCAAATTGAAAGTTTGTCAAATGATTAGTTTTTCCAACGTTGTTTGTAAAATGATCTTTTGTCATACGTTTTTTGTTAAACAATAGTAAACCTATTGTAACTATGTTAGGTAATCAATAATGATTAGTACATCACTTGATTATTGATGTCATTTTTATTTTTATCTCCGTATAAACCAATTAATACGTAAACGGGCTTTCGTAGATGCATATCTCGAATGTCCAAGCAGTAAATTTTATAAAAGAATAGTTTTGCTGAGAATATAATCAAAATAAAGTTTGACATATTGGGAAACATTTGGCAAATCTAAATACAAAATTTACATATATGTACGTGTGTATGGTCACTGTAACATGGTAGGTATTTTGTAACTGTAGCAAGTGTTTTAATGAGAAAATAATATTTTAAGAATATTCCACTGCGGTTTGAATCGACCAATTCGCACTGCGGTGTGAAAGGACCCATTCATATAGAGCACTTGGGTTATTCACTATGCGGTTCGAAATAATTGTGGTGCGAAACGCCTAAGGAGCCGCACAGCCGCCTAGTGTTGGTAACCGTACGTTAATCTGCCTCACATCATCATCGTCATCGTCTTAGCGATATCCAAGGTGTCCAATCACCGTGTCCGTGTGGTGACGTGTCCGTGTGGTGACGGATTAAGAATACGGATTGTCACCACCCCATATCATCCCATGGGTGTCGTAAGAGCCGACAGAGGGCAGCATATTATGCAGAGAACAGCACTGTTAGAGAAGGAAAACTTGATACAAACCCTATACCAACCCGTTTGGCTAGGGTGGTATAGTAGGCCAATTCCTCCTTTCAAAGGAGAGGCCTAGTCCAGCAGTGGACTGTTAAAGGCTGATGATGATGATAACCTCCTGCGGTGGAACCGATGCTAGGCGGAACTCAGGCAGAGATGGAAACTCTGAAGTGGAACAGACATGACTGCGTTCCTGCATAGGTTGAGAGCACGTGACTAGAATACTTTAAATCTTGAACATTTACTTCATACTTACCTACTTAAACAATTCTACATAATGATATATAAGGAAACAGATTTTGGGTAAACAATCTGACCAACTTTGTTTTTAGTCAGATTACTGTGATGTTTTACTTCCCCCGACCACCTGGTAATGAAGGAATTCCTTGGCTCGCGTCATTACTTCGCTTTTCATCTGCGTTATTGCTTTGTTGTTCCGCGTTAGTACTTACATGAAGCTGAATATACCTCGCTAGTGAAGTTTTCAGATAGCCTAAATGTTGTTTTTATTTTACCTTTTAGTGTATGAAACATTGAAACCCATTATATAGATAAATGATGAAACCCTAAAAATAAAGTCATCATCATCATCAGCCTTAAACAGTCCACTGCTGGACTAGGCCTCTCCTTTGAGGAATTGGCCTACTATGCCGCGCTGGCCAAACGGGTTGGTACAGGGTTTGTGTCAAGTTTTCCTTCTCTTACATTGCGGTGCTCTGCATAATATGCTCCCTCTGTCGGCTCTTACGAAACCCATGGGATGATATGGTGTGGTGACATTCCGTATTCTTAATCCGACAAGTTAATTCATTTAAAAAAATAAAGTACTTAATAAGAATTCGATTCTAGTATTTGAATCCTTAGCTGGTAGGTACTCGAGTGCTTGACCAGATTTAAACACAGGACTTATCACCACTGACAGACCCAGTGTAATTCTTGGAGATTTGTGCAAGGAGATCCAACAATGCTGAGATATATCTCAGCATCTTTGGATCTACTCCTTGTTAATACCGACTACACGTATTACGACACCCACCGACATGATAACTGCAAATCAACATAGCTCAAGGAGCAATTATAATTGCTCCTTGACATAGCTACTCTTCGATCTAAGCTTGACGCGAAGGGGGAATGCCAAAGGAAGGAGTGAGGGATGTTCTAAAATTAAATGTCATACAAAGCAACCGCACTGTACTGCCCCCATAAGCCAAAAAGCGGTATCTCAAAAAAATACAAATTTCTGATTTTTGTTGCATTTGATAGCTTAACAAATTCCCTACAGGTTAAATGAAGTTACATGGCGTTATCTCAACCAGAAACCACCTAAAACCTACTAAGAAAATATTGCATACCTCAAATTTATACGATATTACTAAGGAGCTGAGAGGTATATCATTATTTTTAAACACAACGGCCGTTTATTTTACTTACGGTGGAATCGCTTAGAAAAGTTCTTATAATTGCCGGACAAAATTTCTAAGAACATTGGCGGTATCTGTTGAATGCGTAGCGAACTATTGATACGGCTATTGCGCTTAGAAAAATTAGGTGAAAATAGTTCGCAAAAAATGTGAGTTGCCGCTGCCCTCGCAGAGTTTGTTGCACAAAAATAAACGCTAGGTGATGAACAATGAGGGCGATATTTAAATGCAAATCTATCAATCATCATAATAATGTTTACTAACAACAATTTTACTTGTCAGTTCTTGTTTGTTTTGCTTGAAGGTCGTGGAGTTGATAAAATCGGAAATAATTAGAAATTGGTGATAATAAAGTGATAGCCAAAGTTTGGTACTTGGTGTTCAGGTGAGTTACTATGAAGTAATTTGTAGCACATTTTTCTTGTTTAGAGATAAATCACAATTAAAAACCATTTTTATACCTACTTATGAACTTTTTTAACCCATAATTGATTTAATTCAGTTTCGTTTTAATAATTTACCATAGTAGTCTTCAATATATCTAACTACTAAATAAGTTTTATCGTGTAAATAATGTTATTAACAGATGACAATTCTCGATCGATCGATTATTCTAAATAACTAAGGTATCTTTGTTAATTGATTATTACGGCACTCTTAAGGCGGAGTTTTGGGCTGACATTGTGTAGGATTGTTGTTATGTAACACGACAAGAAGAAGATTATTTAAACAATACCTTAAAGCTTCCTGTATACTTCGCCGGACCCGCACCGGTACCGCACCGCAATACTGTGTATTCACATCAAAACCGCATCGCCACCGCGTCGACGCCGCACCAGCGCCGCACCGACGCCGCATAAATACTGCATTGTCACAACGCTAAATTATAAAGCAGTGATCACAGTTAAGTATAGTATTGTCTGTGTAACTGTACAGACTTCACTGTTTTAGGGGCGGAACATACCTGACCGAAGATGCGTCGAACGTATCTTCGGTCGCGTCTATTCCGTCAAATGAATCGGCACACATCTGACGGAAAATGCGTCGAGCGTATCTGCACACATTCGCTGAAAGCGTGGCTATTGTGCACACATATAAGTTTGTTCGTGCAGGGCCGTACTCAGGGCAGCTCAATATTTTACTGTCATATTCTTTTACCTAATCATTTTTCGTGTTCCCTGATGTTATGTAGTCACTGAAGTCCTGTAGTTATTTATATTGCAATTCGAGTTTGACTATTAAAAATATGTCGGACTTCGAAGATTTTTTATAGTAGCCAACAAGCGTTATTTAAATATATATCCTATTTAGGTTCAAAAATAAAAGACGATAATACGATTTGGTTACGGTTTTTCACAAAACTTATACAAATGATATAGAAGGGGTTACAGACTACGTTGCAGAGCAAGACACAAAATGTTTTCTATATAGGCATGTATGGAAATTGTTCCCGTGGACCTTTAGCACCTCATACCCAAAAATTGGCCCTCGATCCAAGCTAGCAAATATGCGTACACTCATAGCACATACTAACACTACATTATTCTACACATTTCGTTTCTGAAAAAATAAGTAAGGTCTGGCGGCCCTGGAATCTTACGATCTTAAAATCACCGATCTGGGAATGACATGGATATGGTATGTCCAATACCTACGAATTTAGCGTGCACACCTACGAAATTAGCGTGCACACCTACGAAACGTTGAGCAAATAAAATGGCTGCCATTTGGGTTGTTCTCCAGAATGTAATCGATAACGATATGGAGCCGGTTAGAGGAGAATAATACATTTTTGTAGTAAGTTACCTTTGTTAGTTTAAATCTTTTGCCAGATTAGTTTATTCCATAATGCAAATGTGGGCGAAAATGGCAAAGCGAAAGACGACCCTTGTATGAAACATGTAACAAAATATTCTCTGAGAGCCAATATCGGTAATTAGACATATTTATGCACAAAAACAAAATTATTATTAGCAGATGTACCACAAACCTTGGCGAAAAATATGGCAATAGTGGCACATTTATTCAGTAAACTATGGCTATCTCTTTTTTCTGACAGAGATATCCCTAAGACAAAACGAGACAACACTATGTTTGGTGGCTTTATGTCGATTTCGTATATATGTGTATAAAAAAAAATCATGGCGAAATGTGGGTGTAATATTACACCTCTGCCTACCCCTCCGGGGATACAGCCGTGAGTCTATACAAATATAAAATATAATAATATATTTGAATAATGTAATTTTTCTATATGTACCTACTATTTGCCCTCTCCATTTATATTCCTTACTCAAAGGTCAAAATTCACGTGGTGCGTGGTGCGCGCGACGTCGACGGATAATCCGTTAGTACGCTCGACGTACTAACGGATTATCGGTCAGGTGTGAATGGTTGAACGTTTTTCTATACATTTGTATGTATTGGCGTTACGCGACCGATAAAACGCGACGGATCTTCCGTCAGGTATGTTCCGGCCCTTAGTTATATTTGCATATATTCGTAATATTAACATTAAGCATAAAAAAGAAAGTATTAAGTAGAACTTAGTTATTTTAATCTACAAGCAGCGGCGGAAATAAATTATAATAAATGTAAAAGATTTTACTCCGACAATACTATACTGAACTGTGATCGCTGCCTTAGCGTTGTGACAGTGCGGTATTTATGCGGCGTCGGTGCGGCGTCGGTGCGGCGTCGACGCGGTGGCGATGCGGTTTTGATGTGAATACACAGTATTGCAGTGCGGCCCCTGTGCGGGTCCGGCGTCGTATACAGGAAGCCTCAGAATCTAACATTCTGTTGTTTTTGTTTGCACACGTATATGTATGAAAATAATGAATGCAAAACTTCACCGAACCAATAAAACTATTTGACTCACTTAGTGATTGATAATAAGTAATATTTGTTTGTAGGTACCTATTTTGTTAAAAACGAATGCTGTCTTCCACCTCCAAAGAAGAAAACCATGCTTAGCGGAATTTTGCAAGCCAAGAAGAACAATATTTTGAAATCCCTTCAAAATATAATACCGGGCAATAGACTGTCCTTCTGGAGGGAGCTCCCTACTTCTGAGTGATTTATAACAAAGATGCCTATTTTCAAAATTTAAAATTTTCTAATTTTGTTACTCTTAAGTTTATTAAAATTATTTCCAAATGCACTTTTTTCGTGTTTTATTTTCTTTTACATGGATTTTTAGCAAAAATATATAGAAAAACATTTGCATGAAAATTCATATGAACACACTATAGCTAAAAGCGGTAACTCATATTAATAAACATATTATTCGAAGCCATATTTTTCCTTTTTTTTTAAAAGATCAATAAGAAATATGGGTATGAGTATCTAATATTATGAATGAATAATTTTAAAACTACTTTACTAAGTTGACGCGAAATCAAAAAAACTAAAACATGATTTTTCTCGAATCTCACTTTTTTGAGATGACGCTTTTTGGCTTACGAGGGCAGTGTAGTTGCCGAAACTTTCGGCTTGCTTTCGGCCCGAAAGCAGAAACCACTGACTATAGTCCGTGCCACGAGAACAGACTTTTTGTAAACAAAGAATTTCTACTAAGTGACTCAGCGACAGGTCTGTCAAAGACAAATAATGTCAAATCCAATGAACGCTACGGTCTTCGATCAAATACATTTTCATACAAAACCGCGCCAATATACGGCACTGCTGACCAATACTACTTACTTATGTCTGCATTTATAATGCAATCTTGGAAATAAACCAGATTAACCATTAAACGCCCACTGAGAAACTAAATTGTAAGAGTTTAGTTAAAACGTGTCAATGAAAAGCGTCCTAAATGTGTTACTCGCGATACGCGAGCGGACTAAGTAGGTACATGGTACGGTCTACACCCGCCAGGACTACAGGAAACTCATGGTGTGGACTACTATTTTTTTTTGTAATGAAGAATTTAGATCTAATGTATTTTCAACATAAGTATAATAATAATAACCGAAAATGCTGTAAGTGTGGTTGCATAGTGGGCGAGTGAAGTATAGCAAATAAATACAAACATATCATATCACTAACTGATTTCAAAGTTACGCAATTGTTACACATATTTATGTCTAAACGTTGTGTTTACTGTAGAATTATTTTGGTATATTATATGGTGTATAAATTAACCAAAATATAAGTACATAATTATGTTTTTCGATAGGACATAAAATGTATTTATTAATGAAAGTAAACTAATACACAAAAGTTACAATAGTTTTATTTGAGTCAAAAACTTGGAGATAACTATAGAAAAGAACTAAAATTAAATAAAATATGAAAATTAAACATGTTAGTACACAGAAACTACGGCCCTTTCCGCTTCACACAAGGCTCACGCCTTGGACACAATTATTGGAGTTGGCATGAAAAATTCCTCAGATCTTTGCCGTGCTATTACTGAAATCTATTTACCACACCTAACTGGATCTCGAGAAAACCTAAAAAAAAACAATTCATCAATAAAAAAAAAAAAAAAATATTAAATAGCGTCTTCAACAAATGGAACAGAAACATAGCTTATAATCCGAACAATTCAAGTGGGCATGCGATACTATAATAAGTACCTTTGGTATGAGTCTTTGGAATTGAGTTGCTTTATATCTCCCGTTGATTTATTTACAACTTAAAATGAAACGGTTTTTCGATGGTTTCTTAACGAAATATCAATATTTACGATACAATGATAATAAATACATAAAGATAAAATTAATACTTACCGGAAATATGAAATTCCATCCTTTTTTGTGTCCAGACGAAATCTGTGTCCAGACGTATCATTTTTGCAATCGTTGAACGAGCACTGAGGCATGTTTACCGACGGAGCGTTCGAGCGCTACTAATTACTAAATCAAAAGTCCACCAGAATATTATTGTGTTCGGTGCTAGGTCGTTTTTTGGCGCGGATTGTGTATCTAATCTAGGTTATTAGTGATCGATGGCTATGGTACTTACATAGGTACGAGTTATGGGAAACTAATGTGTTAATTAATCGGGTTTTTATCGATATTATGCGCTGTCAGCAGGTTCTTTTAATGTTTTGTGTTACTGTTGCCTGGAATGTCAACATTTGGCGTTAGTTCATTGAAAATATTACATTCTTGGGTTAAGCGTGCACTTATCAGAGGACAACATTTATTTGTTTTGTTCTCAAGAAGGTGTATGTAAGTCTAAAGTTAAATGCAAGTTTATAAGATCGCAACGCTCATCCCGCGGCTGACATTTTGGAAAAGCGGGTGCAAATTGCAGACTGTAAATTATTAGTCGCACAGAAGATTCTTTACACCTAATAAAAATAAATTGCGTCTTTTGACGCAGGTTACCCCGAATGAAATTTTACCGTAACTTTTAAATGGATTTTGTTTGATTTCATTCTGACGTTTTCATTCATGCACAACGTAAAATCTCCATGCCTTAAAATTTTATTGCGATGTACTAGCTAATTGTCCGTAATATTATCAATTTGTGTTTGATAGATAGGCTATTTCGAGCAAATTATTTATTGAGAGAGTACCACGTAGATATGTACTCTATTCATCATTGACAGACATAGTACTCTATTTCTACATAATTTACAGAATACCTTACGTGTGAAACTACAAAAAATCGGCAAACTCATCAACATTCTCTGGGAAAATTCGACCACTCAAACAGAAAATCATATATGATTACTTTCTAAAAAAATGTTTTTGGACACGTCAGGAACTCAAAGATAACAATATAAAAATATTATTCAATTCAAATACCTACATAGTAGCATAATTGAGCATTGAAAAAGAAGACCGTTCAAAAATTACAAAAGTTCAATAAAAGCATAAAATCTAAAACACAAACTGTTTGAAAAAGGTTGTGAAGCCCTGAATGTGTGTTTACAAAAAGTCTATCTTCTCGTGGCACCAATTCTATAGACGCGTAATATAGATTGCTAATTTGATGGAATAGACGATGCAGATGCAGATACGCTAGACGTATTTTCCGTCAGATATGTACCGACCCATCTGACCACAGATCTGTGAATAACATGGATTGGACGTATCTACGAAATTAGCGTGCATACCTAAGTACGAAATGATGTGGAGAATAAAATGGCTGCCGTTGGGTTAGACTCCAGAATATAATCGATATCGATATTGAGCCGGTTAGAGGTAAATAATACATTACTGTAGATTTAGAAAAAATACATATGTAAATTGATATTTGTAGTAAGTTACTTTAGATCTTTTGCCAAATTCGTTTATTCCATAATGAAAAACGCCCCTTATATCATGTAACAAACTATTCTCTGGTAGCCAATATCGATACTGTGTTGCTGTGAAAGTACCGGCAATGAATGGACCATACATACCGTAATGAAACACACAGCTACACTGAAATACCATGAGGGGGTAAGAAAAATCATAATTGATTAATAAATGTTATTTATTTGTTTTTATCTGTATAATATATAAAATCCTTGCGTTACTGACTGCCTGACAGATAAGCTACAGCCAAAATTATAAGGTGCAGGAAGCTGAAATTTGGCATGTATGTTCTTTGGGGATCGAAGGAGTGCACTAAGAAGGAGTTTTTTGAAATTTCCACGGGATCGGACACACGGACACAGTTCAAATCAACACTTAGGCATGATTTTACGATCCCTAGCAAAGCCTGAAGCACTGATTCATCTGGTTTTAGACATATTTATGCACAAAAACAAAATTATTATGTTCGATATACAACGATTTGATAGCAGATGTACCACACAACTTGTCGAATAATATGGCGACACTGGCACGATTGACATTTCTAATAAAATATCGTTATGATGAATGTATTAAATAAACTATGGCTATCTCTTTTTTCTGACAGGAAATCCCTAAGACAAAACGAGACAACACTATGTTTGGTGGCTTTATGTCGATTTCATATATATTTCTATAATGAAAAGTATCCATATGTACTATTCGTCGTCTCCATATAATATCCTTTTCTCAAAGCATCTGACAGATGTAGATAGACGTGACCGATGATATGCGATGATACGCTCGACGCATCTTCCGTCAGATATGTGCCGACGCTAATTTCAATAAAAATTAAAAAATACCTACTATATTGTGCGCCATCTAGTATGAATACTTGATTTATTTGGTCAGCATACGTCTAATGACTGAGGTAGCCAATGAGCGTACTTCCCAGAGATATTATAAGTAATGACTAGGTGGCGCGCGCATCGAATTCAGTGCACAAGTACTGTAGTACTTGTATATATTCTGAGGCACAAGCTCTAGTTTTCTGACTTACAATAAAAAGATGTCACTAGTCTCGATTTTGTTATTGAACACCAGTAATTATTTTTTGTCATTTATTCATTAATATTATTATATTTTAAGTTAATTTACAGATGAAAGTTATTTTAAAGTAACACTCCTGTTTATTTAATAACTAAATATAACTTAAGTAATAATTATTAATACTGAACATTTGAAAACTTTTTGTTAGGTAGGGTAAGTTTGCCTATTCGCGTCCATCACGCAGCCCGCGTTCATTCTACGAAACACCTTTTAAAAAAGCTATATAATAATAATATGATATAACTATATTGACACCCTCACAAAATAAAAATTAATTCTGCCAATACCTGAACGTGTAAGAGACACACACACACATACATTAAAGTTCCATACGCAAAGTTCTGGAAATTTAGTATTTTTTTATTTGTTTTATAGACTCACGCCTGTATCCCCGAAGGGGTAGGCAGAGTTGTAATATTACACCCACATTTCGCCATGAATTTTTAGGTCCCACGTAATAGGGGGCGAGCCTATTGCCGTACCGGGCACATTACCAGACTCCGTGCTGCTACTGAGAATTTCCTAACGGCAAAACCCAATAACACTTTCGAACCCGGGAATCGAACCCGAGACCTGCCAATCCCACGCGCACATTTATGCCGCGAGACAAACGAGGCAGAAATTTAGTAAAAAAATTATAATCTGAGCTGTACCTACGTACCTATATATATTTTTATTATCATTAAGTACATAAAATTATCACATTAAAATATTAAGAGTAGCAGCGCATTTTGCGATAAGTATTTTTTTGTTTTTGTGATATTACGGATGCATAGTTGTTTCTAGATTTTATTAATAAACAAATAAATAAAAATGATTATGAACTTGCTCAATTTTTCATCATAATGGTTAAAATAAGGGGGACGCGAATAACTTCAACTTTATAAGTTTTCAGTTAGCGTCTGCAATAGACGCGAACTTTATACAGCTTTCTTTTTTGTTTGTTTTTATGTGATGAAATATGAACGAAATATTAAGGCTGAAGAGTTTGTTTATTCGCATGTTCGTTTGTTTGTTTGTTTGAGCGCACTAATCTCAGGAAGTAGGTACTAGTTATAGTATTTTCGCTGTATGATGATAGGCATGACAGTTCTCATTTTACGTATCACGCATACTACTTTCAAGTTATGAAAATAAATTGGCAAAGAAAAACAATTATTAAAAAAAATATATATTAAAAATTACAAAGTTAATTGATACTAGTATGTCTCTATTTTTATAATTATTATTAACTGTAAATAAATTATTTAAATATAATAAAATATAATCCTCAAAATGTCAGATGCATGAAACGAACCCTCTGTCAGTAGAGATTGACACCATTGAATCGGCATGAAATCGATTAATCGGAGCGGCCATCTTGTGATCGAATACGTCAGTACGAGCGCCTTGTATGCGGTTTGTGATTCTGCCTGTTTGACGTGTTATTTTTATTTTTTTGTTGTGTTTTATTTGGTAGGTACTCTGGCAATGACACACAAATTTGACGTTAGCTGTCAATATCATTCACACAAGATGGCGGTTGCGTTTCGTATCACGTTTTTCACATAAAACCTAAATATCCCTTTTATTGATTCCACTAGTTTAATAAAGTGAGGTTTTTTTTTTTTTTGTTTTACGAGGTGGAAAATCTCTTCGGATCTCCGACTCTTGGGGGAAATAAGAGCCGGAGTATGTGGTGTTTCCACTAAAAACCACCTCGACTTCCGCCAAGTACCCGTGTGTCGGAGGGTGGGGCATCACCAAAGCACTCGTCGCCACACACTGGTTTCTCTGTCTACGTTTGGTGGATATATGCACCTGACACAGGGCTGTCAGTGTGACATGCTCAACCATGCCAGCATGCCAGCTGGCATGGTTTTTTCTGCCTCATTTTACAAGTATGAGGGCTCCGTCTAGTAGAGCAGAGCGAGACCAATCATTAGTCTATGGTTACCTATTTAAATTAAAATTCTTTATTTGAGCAAGACAAACTACTGTGACATTTTGAATTGCAAAATTTTCCTGCAGCTTTGCATGAACACTTCTATGTAGTACATTTTGTTTTGCAATTACACCTTTTATAAGCTTGACCTCCTGAAAGCGACTGTTCAATTGCGAGCTCTCGTAAGCTTATTCTTTCTGGCTATGCTTTCTGGTGATATATTTTCGATATCAATCATTTTATCATGACCATCATGACACACAGAAAAATGATTCCTAGTAGGTACCACGTTCGTTTCCTAGCCTATTCAGAGCATCGGGTTTTTCTACAACTGCCAGAAGTACGTTCCAAAACTCGCCTCTTCCTCTATCAACATCTGGTACCTATTTGGACTCTTACCGTAACTCCAATAGAACATGGAGGAAATTTTAAATAAGGCTTTCATTTATTAGCTTGATTTTCTAAGCTCAGTCGTGCAGATAATCTATGTTCAGTTATATTTCGTTGGGCAGTACAAATGTCACACATTTATTTCTTGTGTAGGTAGGTACCTACTTATGCCTGAATTTATACCTACATCTACAACACTCCATTTCGTCTTTCACTGGGCAATACGGGCTTTCGGGGAAATGCGGGCAGGTGCAAGCGGTGCGGGGGAGGTGGGCCTCCGCATTAGTGCCACGTGCTCGAAAATTACCCAACACCTAACATTACCCAGCCAGAGTTGGGTAGACCTAGGGGAGTATGGGTAAACTCCGAATTAAAATTTATTTTACGTATCATTCGGACTTTACCCAAACAGCTTGGGTAATACTAAGGCAACCCGGGTAAACCTAGGTTTACTCGATCTTCTAGCATTACCCGTAACATATATACTCTAAAGATCCATATAGCCATTGACATAATATGTCAATGGCTATATGGATCTTAGTAAAATTTGGCAGACATAAGATTATTAGGTACCTAGTCTAAAGCTGATTTTCCACCAGAGTGGCGAGACGAGGCGAGGCGAGGAGAGAATTGAAATTTGTATGGCAAATTTTCAATTCTCTCCCAGCGCATCTTTGGTGGAAACAGTATGGATTGACGAGAATATGCGAGGCGTGAATTGAAATATTTGTTTGTGTAAAAATGAACAGTATTGCTTCCAACATAGAGTATAAATTAACCAGTACCAGTATATCTTTATCTAATGAAGCCTACGGGCGGCGCGGCGGTCTCGCGCGTGCTCGCACGAGCTCGCGCGAGCTCGCGATGGCTAGTTTTAGTGGAAAAGGGTCAGTGCGATTTCAATTCTCTTCTCGCCACTCGGTGGAAAATCACCTTAAAGGTGATATTCCACCAGAGTGGTGGAAACGACACTCAAACATCACTGTACCTATGACGAACTCAAACATCACTGTACCTATATCTTTATCTAATGAAGCCTATGGGTGGCGCGGCGGTCACGCGCGAGCTCGCACGAGCTCGCGCGAGCTCGCGATGGCTATTTTTAGTGGAAAAGGGTCAGTGCGATTTCAATTCTCTCCTCGCCACGCCTCGTCTCGCCCCTCTGGTGGAAAATCACCTTAACACAGTTATGCGATTTGTATCCATATAAATGTACCCGCCTCGTCCCCTTCGCGGGCGAAACTTAGTACCTATTGCATTGTGGAGTCACATTCCAGTCCGCCATGAAAGCTTCCCAGTGATCAAGGAAAATAAAACCATTTTTTATAAATACATATAATGATACCAATAGAATTAGTAATGAATAGTAATACAAATGATTGCCAAAAACGACAAACCAAGACCGTTTCACATTCAAATATCAGTTTCAGGTTAGTTTATAAAGATCGTTTTCATGATATATTACTTGTTGCTGTAGACGAGTCATTGGAATCTCATAGCTCACGAACAAACACCCCATCTCGCGTTTCTGGTCACTTCACCTCTGTTCGATCAAGTCGAAACAACAAATACCGGTGAGTCCTTTGGAGCCGGAACCTTTGCCAGGCATTCTGATCTTGAATCCCTTGGGCGGTTCGTCGGGCGGCGGCGTGGCCTCGTCGGCCCTCTCGGCCTCGGCGCCCGTCACGCCGACGCCGGCCACCACCGCCGCCGCCAGCGCCCTCGCCGCCTTCTGCTCCTCGGTGAGCGGCTCCTCGGGACATTCACACTCCACCTTTTTCTCAGTATTGACAGCCTTCACTTCCTCACATGCACAGTCCTCCTTCGTCCGTTGAGACACAGACGAGATGATCTCCGGTGGCAGCAGCTCGCGTAACAAATCGGGGTTCGTTAGAGCGTAGTACCTGATGGCGTCCTCGACGCTCACGTCTGTGTCCTCCGAGTCGCTGTCCACCATCTCGGAGCGCGGTCTCTTCTTTTTGTTGAATTTGAATCCAGACGTGGTTTGCGTTAAATCAGATTTCATTTGCTGCATTTTCCTTCTATGTGATTCTATTTTGTTTTTAAGGTAATCTCCGTAGTATTCCAGGTAGTGTAAACTGCTTGGGTCTGGTTCTATCTCGTCGAGGTCAGGTAGTCCGTCCGGCAGTCCTTCCTCCGCCGGTTCCTCCTCGGGCACGGGCACCACTATCACCGGTTTGTCTGGCTCGGGTTCCGGGGGACACATACAAATAACTTTATTTTTCTTTTTCCCTTTTTTATCGCTACACACGCAATTCTTCTTCTTGACCGTAGACGATTCTACGCCCACGTTGCCAGTATCTGTGCCGGCTCCGGTGCTGTATCTAGTTTGTCTTATACCTGCTTGCGTGTACGTTCCTCCCGGCGCTAAGATGGCGTACCCGCCTGCTGGACCGTATATTTCTATTTGTCCCATCTCACTGTCAAGATTAGGTTGGCCATAGTAGCCGAGCGGCACTGGTAGGTGCGCCACTGGTTGCGACTTAGGCCTAAATCTGTATCCCTTCGGGGTAATGATACTTCCTGGACCGTACTGCATACTAGTATCGACTAGCGGCCCCAGGGGCGCGGTCCGACCTAGTCTGTGTATGACCCTTCCGTCGGGTCCAATGAGGGGGCTGTCGTCGCAGAGACAGCACTGATCCCCCACGGAGCGCGTGCCCGGGTTCGGTCCGTACAGGATCTTCGACATCGGCCATTGATGTTGTTCACAAGGACACAGCGGTCGCAGCCTCACTGATTTCTTCTTGCCGCTGCACGCGCATTTCATCTCTACGCCATCTTTGTATTTTGGCTTAAAACAAGTCGGACAGATTTCGTCTTTAGCTGAAAGAATAATAGAATTTATAATATATACATAAGGTCATATAACCCTGACTAAAGATTCTGCATGATGTCACTAATATAAAAAATACCACTTTCAAAGAGATTTTTTGATACCGATAAACACATATTCTCTCCATTTCAAATCAAAGATATAGTAGACATTTCTAATAAGTCAACAAAAAATATTATTATTTATTGCAGATCTATGCCAACTACTACCACTTCTTACGTTTTAGTAAAAAGAGTGTTGAGTTCCAGGGAATCAATAATAAGTAAGAGTTTGTTCTAGGAAGGCTTGTTACTTTGTGTCTGGCTGCAGGCAGGCACATGCTGCTGCGCAGGGCACGCTATCTGGACGATCTCATGTTTAACGAAACTCCAAGATATCAGTCTCGCCAACTACAGACACTATATTGTATACTACTGCATGGTGCCATTCATATTTTACTTGCACATACATGTAAGGACTTCCTTGTGTGTTGGAACTATGTTTTTATGACGATTTTATTTCCATTATTTTTATAAAATAATTTCAATTCACCTCCGCAAGAATTTTTTCAGAGCTAGAATTTATGAAATTGAGAAAAGTATTTTTGTAATAATTACCTGAAAGCGGTGCCGCTGGTGGACCGGGCAGCGTGACGGCGGCGCCGGGAGGCATGGGACCGGGGACCCTGATGCCGGCGGGCAGCTGGCCGGCCGGGATGTAGCCCACCTGCTTGTACCCGGGCGGCACCAGCATGCGAGGCGCTCTCGTAGGAGACTTCTTAATTACGCCACCCGTACCAACGTTCTTACTATTCGCCCCCATGTTCGTGAGGAGTTGGTCACACAGCTCTTTTATTGTTTCTGGACTCTGTTTCTCTAAGAGCTTTTTAATCTCCGAAAGTGATTCCGGTATTTCTTCTGGACAGAAATCAGGGCTATACTCCACTGAATCAGAGAAATGGAGGGTGCGAGGAGACTTGGCCGCGACACACGGTGGTATGCGGCACACCGACACTGAAGTGACTGAGGCGTGCACTGGTGACGGCTTTCGCTCGGCTTCTGCTCCAGTAGTCGCTCCTTGGGTTAACAGGGTTTCGGAGTTAATACCTATAAAGAAAATAGTATTAAGCGATTTTCAGAAGCTGATTCCCGCGGGGGCGTTGGATCAACAATAAAATATAAGGAGTGGCTTATGTTATATTGGTGATCCAAAGGCTGCTGTTGACGTAGTCATGCATGCATTTATCTTTCTAGTGACATCCTGCTGGCAATGGAGAAAGTGGGGCTCACTCGGGTCCTGCATGGGTGCTCATTATCCTAACGAAAGGTGATGGAATATTAACATCCGCAGCGACTGTCACCTGATATCTGTAATCCGTATATATGTATATAATATAGGGCAGATATTGTATTAGTGTATGTGAGGAGCAGGAGATCATCATTAGCATATTCTAAGGGCTCATTCAGACAGAGAGCGGTCACGCGGTCAAGCGTTCAAGCGGTCAGTTTTGCGTTCTTCGTGTTATATCACGTTACATAGACCGCGTGACCGCTCTCTGTCTGATAGACCTTATGTAACGTAATAGAACACAAAGAACGCAAAACAGACCGCTTGAACGCTTGACCGCGTGACCGCTCTCTGTCTGAATGAGCCCTAAGTGTTTAACGTAGGTACCTACTCTCTGAACCACAGGGCTATTGATTATATTAATGGTACATTATAGCCTCAAATAGTCCGCGGTTCGTGCGATACACCAAACCAATGACACTGCCATAATAGCAGTACGTTACGTTACCATCAAGAGCCTTAAATAGAGTCAAGAATTCTTGCAACAATCTTATCAAGTTAATCAAAATATTATAGGGATTTTTTCTGCGGGTTTAGGTACGTAAAAGTTTTAATAACATTAAAATTCTTACTATAAAAATTCTGGTAATGTGCCCGGTACGGCAATAGGCTCGCGACCTAAAAATTCATGGCGAAATGTGGGTGTAATGTTACATCTCTGCCTGCCCCTTCGGGGATACAGGCGTGAGTCTATAAATAAATAAATAAAAAAATTGCTTAATAGTGAATTTCAATGACGACTATAATATTGGAGGCATAACGTCAAAAAATACTATATGACCAACAGCCCGTTTCAAAAATCGATCTATCCATTGAAGTTAAATCGATCTATCCAGTCAAATACGTATCTCAAATCTGTGTCGCGCTGGCACTCCCACTCATCTCGGTCGCTGCACGCTACTATAAATACGGAGGCGCTGGGAGCGCGGGCCCTCTTTGGGCTGCATTCGACTGAACACCGAGAAGCTAAGTACACCAGCTACTCTTCCTGGACGACCTCGGAGGCGAATCCCCAACAAGACTCCTTACCATCGCCGAATCACGCGACCCTGATTATATCTCTTTAAATAGCATTTATTAGTTAATTTTTTTAAGTAAAATCATTTGCTAAAGGATGTGTTAGATTCTTTGATGAATTAAATCGATTTTTAATTGTAACATTTAACCACGTTTCTCATTTAACCAAACCCTAAGCAGGGACAACGTTACAAATCTCAAAAAAGTTGATACATCGAATATTGAATTCAGTGGTAAGCAGATACCTTGGTGGCTTAGAAGTGGTTTGATGACTTCAGACACAATGTTGATAGCATAGCGGTCGTTGTAAGAGTCAGTGGAGTCGGTCGCTTCCATCTGACCCCGCGCGCAGCAGCACGGCCGGTCCTGCGTCGTGTCTGTGCTGATGACATTTCGCTTCGCTACGGAATCAGGCGCATTATTTAGACAAAGTTTTTCGACCGCGTCTCTTTTCTTCTTAGAGCCATCACGAGTGAACGTAGTGTCTTTGTTGTTTGGTCTAACAGCAGCTCCTGGCACTCCTTCCAAGAAAAATTTTCTTCCTTTTGCCGATACTCTCAAGCCAGATACGTTGGGAGTTTCTCTCCTGTGAGGTAAGCCTAGAAGATGAAGATAAATTTAAAATATATTTAGTGCTTAATTCAAATCTAAGTTCGATAGAAGTTGTATGATACGGGCACTCGAAATTTCATAATAATGTAGGTAATATCTAGAGACAACTAACACATGGTTGTGAACAAAGTCAGAACATTTCATAGACAACTGACACCCAAAGACAGAAAATAATCATGCTCATCACATAAAGATGTAACTTGCCTGACAATCAACTAACAAACCGGTCCAGCAGCACAAGCTTTTGTTAATGGCATTAAACAAGTACTTACACAGTTCCTCTTCATCCGTGCAGTTCCATTTATTATAATTTTTTGACAAGTGAAAACATGTGGGCGCATCTTTAGGGGCGGCGAACTGAACTTGATCATCCTCATCATCAGATATTGGCACAACGACGAACAGTGATGATGCCTCTCTGAACTCCTTCTTCGTTAATATTTCATCAACCACTGCAGTCACGTCAATCTCACTACTCAATTGATTGAGGACTACTACCGGTTGTCCAGCATTGGCTAGTGGTTCATTCGTGCTGTTTTGTGCGGATAAATAGTTTTGTGTTTTTCGGGACATCTGGAAAACTTGGAAGTCATCGTCTCCGTCTCGTTTATTTGTGGTTTGTATGATTTGTTTCTGTTTTGTGCCGGGGGAAAACGTCGACTTGATCATATATTCATATCTGCTCCTAAAACACCAAGTAGTCGTTGTTGTAAAATTATATTCTTAAATTATCTTATCTAATAGTACGTAAGCCCAATGATTTTATCATTCATATTCAGTGTAACATCACTGAATATGAATTTGTCCCTCACATAAAATGAAGTCACACCAATTTCGGATGGATGTTTAAATTTTACGTAAGTAATTGTGTTTTATTACAGTCTGCGTAGTAAATACACATATTAATTGCGTACTTTAAATAGATTAGCTGCAAAACGTTGGCTTCGTATTAATTAGAGTGTGTGCCTACTACTCCGCCTGAAGACTGAAGGTCTGATTATATGCATTCCTCTTTCTTTTCGGTAACTATTGCTACAGCATTTTATAAACCGACTAGCAGCGCCAGCGTTTATGCCCGCCTTATTTAAGGCTACTGCTCTACACTCTTAAACCATACCGTGATGTTAAGTAGCCTTTTTCGATAAATGGGTTATTCGACATACATTCATACATATGCTCACGCCTTTTCCCCGTCGGGGTAGGCAGAGACGGAACGCCATATGTTTCTATCCTTACAAACCTCACGCGCTGCCTCTTCGTTCATTACTCTTTTCATACACGCTACGGTTATCCAACGCTAGAATTATTCGAATTGAACGAGTAGTTCCTGAGATTGAGCTTTATAATATTAATATAGACATATTGTGAAGACAAGGGTGTTATTACTTAACGTCATTATCAATAAATTGAACTAAAGCCACTAAAGGTCTGCAGGTAGTATGCCTATCGACATTAGACAAATTGCAAACAAACTGTATGTGCTGAATTGTGACGAAAAATAAAAAAATGAACCTAAATGTAAATTAGCTCTTATGTCCTCGTTTCGTTGAGATAATTTCACAATTATAAAAATATCTAGTATCGTTACTATAAAAATCTAAACATTTCTGGTGATATTACCCTCATAGAGAGTTTAAAACTGAAACGCTATTAAAGTACAGTCTGCCAATTGTACAAATGATAAAATCATGGGCAGTAAAAATATTAAGACAGTAATTATAATCACCTTGCTATATTGTCCACGGTATAGTAGCCATCTCGATTGATGAGGAAACCTTGTTGCTTTATTGTGTCGTTTGACGACGTCGATCTGTCCGTACATAAAATAATACCGCTGGAATGGATTAATTCGCAAGAACTGCTGCAGCTTAAAGAAGTTTGACTTTTTATATAAAATATCGAGTCCGAACTATTACGATTCGAGCTCGTTGCACTTATATATTCACTATAGATGTCAAAAAATTCAGTTGATTCAGAACCATTTCTATCTGCAATACGTGTGCACGAATGACGATCAGCTTTCGCATATTCACAATGACATTTGGTACTGGTATCGATAGAAGAGTAGGTGTGTAGTAAGGGTGAGTCAACAATACACTTGCTATAATCGCTGACATAATCTCGTTCAAAATGGCGCGGCTCGTATAACATATTGCCAAATGTTTCGTTATCACGCTTTTCGTCAAAGATAATTTTTATAGCCATAGTTGACTTTTGCCTGAAGTCGTGCTTAGATTTTATTTTTTTATATTTCAGTACAGTTCGACTAGCGGGCCTGGAGTATTGCGGAACGCCGATAGCTCTTTCAACAACTACATTGATCCCTGTATTGCCGGCATAAAGCATAGGTTTCACGCCTTGGAGACATTCTACTGGACAAGGGCAAAGATTTGACATATCTGGGGATATTATTGATATCTTTACGTAACTGTGTTTGAATTTTATTTTCTTCTTGCCACATCCACATGCACGCTCACATGTGCTTTTAGATCCCTTAAACTCTTCAGTGACCGTGCTCAACATCTTTAAATCATCTTTTACCCTTCTTATAATATCCTTTTCCGTTGCAGTTTTACCTTCGGGCAATGGTAGACCAGCTTCGGCGAGACCTCTTATTATTCTTTCTTTTTCAGCCGTTTTTTTACCAGATAGAGGCGTAAACAGACCTCTTGCTTTAGCTTTACGAATTATATCTCTTTGGGAAGACGATACTTCATGCGGAGGTATACCGTATTCAGCTTTGATCTTTTTGATTAAATATCTTTCAGATCTAGTAACACCTTTTGGAAGAGGCAATCCAGCTTCCGCTAAACCTCTAAGAATTCTTTCTTTTTCAGCGAGTGATTTATCTGTTAACGGAGTAAGTAATCCAGCAGCTTCTGTTTCCTTCATTTTCATATCGGGACTGGTTCCTACATTGATTTTTTTTATTATATCTTTTTCTGATTGCGTTCTTCCTTCTGGTAAAGGTATTCCCATATCCGCTAGAGCTTGTAAATTTTTCACTTTATTTGATGTGTCTAAGCCTTCCAGAGGTACAAGTTTGCCTGCTACAGCTGCCTTGTTATGTCTTTCCTTCATCGACGGCGTTGTAGGTTCTGGTGGTAGACCTAATTCCTTACGAATTTTGTCAGTCAACAGTTTGTCGGATGGTGTAGTTGCTTCGGGAAGTGGTAAGCCCTGTGCTGCTAATCCTCTTAATATTCTTTCTTTTTCTTCAGGTGTCTTTCCTTTCAGCGGTGTGAGAAGCCCCTGTTCTTTAGCTTTTACCAGCATGTCTGACGGTAGACCAACGGAAGCCTGCGCCGGTGGTCGTTTTCTATATTCGGCTAAAATCCTGCGAATGAGAGCTTTTTCAGAAGGACTCCTTCCTTCTGGCAGAGGTATGCCTGCTTTAGCTAAACGTGATAATATTTTCCTTTTCTGTAATTCGTTTTTTCCTTCTAAAGGTGTAATTAAGCCAGCCTCGTGAGCTTTACGCATTTTCAATTTCATTGATTCAGTTTTTGGACCAGGTGGCAGTCCCATGACTTTGCGAACCTTTTCTACTAACTCCTTTGCTGATGGTGTTTTAGCGTCTGGCAATGGTCTGCCTGTTTTAACCAAATGTTTTAATCTTATTATTTTTTCTTCAAGTGGCATTTTGTCAAATGGTATTTTGTGACCAGCTGATATACCTGCTTTTATTCTTTTCACTAAGTCTTTTTCCGAACGTGTTCTGCCTATAGGGAGAGGTATTCCGGCTGACTGCAATCCTTTTAAAATCCTTTCCTTAGATTTAGGTGATTTGCCTTCAAGAGGTAATATAATGCCCGCGTCATGAGCTTTTTCATACTTTTCTCTTAAGGATCGCGACTTTGGCTCAGGAGGCAATCCAAGTTCAAGTCTGATTCTATCTATTAAACTACTTTCAGATGGTGTATTTGGTTTTGGTAATGGAAGACCCATTATGGCTAAACCTCTGAGTATCTTTTCTTTTCGTTCAGGTGTTTTACCTGCTAAGGGTGTTAAAAATCCAGCAGCTTTTGCTGCTCTTAATCTCTTAGATTTGGATGATTCGGCAGGTGAAGATGTCAACTTTTTTATAATCTCTTTTTCAGATGGGGTTGTGCCTTCTGGTATTGGAACACCTGCAGCTATCATATCTCTAAGAATTCGCTCTTTTCTTGAAGGCGTTTTCCCCTTCAGTGGTGATAACAAGCCAGCTGCTTCTGCTTTTCTCAGTCTTTCAGATGGTGACGGAGTTACGTAGCCAGTAGAAGCTTTAATTTGTTTAATCAGTTCTCTTTCAGATGGTGAAGTACCTTCGGGTAACGGGAGACCTGCTGCTGCTCGTCCTCTTAGTATCATCTCCCGCTGTTCTGGTGTTTTGCCTTCTAATGGAGATAAAAATCCTGCAGCTTTAGCTTTCAGAATTTTCTCTCCAGGAGATTCTTCACGTATACCAAATTCTTTCTTTATTTGATTAATTAATTCTACTTCTGAAGGACTCTTGCCTGCAGGTAATGGTAGTCCCGCTTTGGCTATGTTTCTTAAAATTCTTTCTTTTTCTTTAATGGGCTTTCCTTCTAAGGGTGTCATGAGCCCAGCAGCAGCTTTTTTTACTTTTTCTGATGAATCTGAGGGCTTCAAGCCTACTTCACACTGACATTCGGTGGCTTCTTTAGCTTTGGGCTTTATTTTAGCGATAAGAGCTTTTTCAGAGGGCGTACGACCTTCTGGCAACGGAATGCCATTATCAAAATATCCTTGAAGAATTTTCTCTTTTTCCTTTGGTGATTTGCCTTCAAGTGGTAATAATAGCCCAGCATCAGCTGCTCTTATGTGTTTCTCTTTCATCGATGGACTTTTAGGTTCAGGTGGAAGACCAAGCTCCAAGCGAATTTTGTTTAGTAGTAACCTTTCAGATTTTGTTTTTCCCGGTGGAAGTGGAATACCATGCATGGCAAGACCTTTAAATATTTTTTCTTTTTGCTCTAGTGTTTTACCTTCTAGGGGTGTAAGTAATCCTGATGCTTTAGCTTTGCGCATTTTTTCTGGCGAAATCAATGGCTCACGAGCTTCTAGTTTTATTTTAGCAATGAGTGCTTTTTCTGACGGTGTTCGTCCTTTGGGAAGGGGTATTCTCATGTCTGCTAACCCTCGCAAAATTCTTTCCTTTTCTTTGGGTGATTTTCCTTCAAGCGGTAACAACAATCCTGTTTCAGCAGCTTTTATATGCTTTTCTTTCATAGATGGCGTCTTAGGTGTTGGTGGGAGACCTAGATCCAGTCGAATCTTGTTAATTAAATTCTTATCTGATTCTGTCTTGCCGTCTGGTAGTGGTATACCTTTCATAGCCATTTCTTTTAAAATTGCTTCTTTTTGTGCTGGGGTTTTCCCATCCAGAGGAGTACGCAAACCACCAGCTTTTAGTATGCGCATTTTTTCAGATGATGTTATTGGAGGCACTCTAAATTCTGATTTAACTTTACTTATAAGAGCTTTCTCAGAAGGGGTCCGGCCTACAGGTAATGGTATACCCATATTACGTAAACCATGTAAGATCTTTTCTTTCTGTGCATGCGTTTTGCCTTCTAAAGGTACAAGGAGCCCAATTTTTGCTGCTTTAAGGTGTTTATCTCTCATTGCTGATGTTTTGGGTTCGGGTGGTAATCCAAGATCAGCGCGAACCTTCTTTATCAGTTTCTTTTTTGATGGCGTTTTACCCTCCGGTAAAGGTATACCTCGCATGGCCAAACCTCTTAATATTTTTTCTATTCTATCCGGCGATTTACCTTCGAAAGGAGTTAGAAGCCCTGCGCTTTTAGCTTTGCGCATTTTTTCAGACGGAGATAATACTGTCAAAGGTGTCCCAGTGCCAGCTTTTATTTTAGCTATAAGGGCTTTTTCTGAAGCCGTACGTCCTTCAGGTAATGGTATTCCCATATTGGCTAAACCTTTCAGTATTTTTTCTTTTTCTGGTGGGGATTTCTTTTCTAACGGTAGCAATAATCCAGCGTTGGCAGCATTTGTGTATATATTTCTCATGGCGTCAGTTTTGGGCTCAGGGGGCAAACCAAGATTATAGCGAACTCTATCAATCAACATTTTTTCAGATTCTGATTTACCTTCGGGCAGTGCAAAACCTTTCATTGCCAATTCTTTAAATGCTGATTCCAGACCAATCGAAGGAGCAGATTTTTTTACTAATGCGTCTCTCTCGTGTTCTGGTAAATTACAACACAAAATACAATTACAATTATCACAATCTCTGCTCTTATAGCAGTCGTACAAATCCTTCATCACTTCGAACAGGACGTCAGAATTACATCCACAGCAACACTTTTGACAACCGTCTGTTACACCGGGCGCCATTTGACAACGATATACTTTAAAATTTGTTTGTATTGGAATACTGGATCCATTTGAGAAACGTTTAAAATGATGCTCTGATACTACATATTTTGTACTATGTGGCATATTTTTATTACAAGGAATTCCATTACAGCTTTTGGTCCGTAGCTTTGGCTTCTTTTTAATTTTATTTCCTCTTGTTATTTGTGGCATGCTTATGTATGTAGTGACGTGCATTTTATTTCTTGAAGAACCGTAATTATACAGGTGAAATAGTATTGAAGGTTGTTTCCGATGGTCACGAGCGTTGTTGGTCAGCTTTTTACGAGTTTTCATATTTTTTTCACAAATGCCGTTGATTTTAGTTTCAACATTGCGACACAGGCTATGATTTTGATTCATAAACAGTGATTCAACTTGTGTCCTGCTGTCTACATTGCAGTATTTTAAATCTTTCATTATAACCTCTATTTTTCAGACTAAAATTTACCGTTATAAATTGTTCACGAATGCCCTAAGGCTAATATTGCTTCGCCAGTAGAATGTCAAATCAATTAATATAATTTGACATAATCTACTGACAGCAACTTCTACTACATGTTACCATACAGTATTTTCTTCTTTTCTTTCCTTGTATCAAGTATCTTCAATAGTACAACACTCTTTGTTTTTGTATTTTTTAGGCTGTAACAAAAATGTATTGGCCTGTTGATCATAAAATATTTATTATCATCAATTCAAGTAGTTTAATATCAATTGTAAGATGTTCACACACCCTTATCTACATACACCCATAAGTATACTTTTAACACTATGAATAACTAGAATATGGTGAAGTACTTTTTTTTGTACTATCAGTAACAGTCAAGTGGTAGCGATACAAACAATGTCCATCACAACGGATAACTCACGTCTTTGTTAACATATAAGATGTTGCAGAAATAGCAGTGGTTCTAAACAATGGTTTGAATTTTATAAGTGAAACTTTAGACAAATAATTGGTCTCGCTCTGCTAAGCGATATCAATCATTTGTCTAAGCGTGAAACCTATCAGAATGTGTAGTGCTTCTCTTCTGTGTTACATAATGCTGTTTTTACAAAATTCACCAAGAGACTTTACCACAGAAATATTGCTTGATATCACATAATCAGGTAAGTGGTGTGTATGCTCATCAAACGCCAGAAAACTGTAGGGTAATAGTTCTAGAGCTACTGGTATGGTGAGTGTAGGTACCTACCTTTTCTAGCTTTTTACTTTTATATCACTTATCTACACAGTTCTTGCGAAAAGTAATTTGTTCATGCTACATTACAAGATTTATGTTTTAATTATATAATTAAAATATATATTTACACGTGCATTTTGCAAATGTCACCGAGAACATTTTTATAGTAAAAATAGTAAATAATTGTCATGTAATGTTTCTGTCATCGGCAGACTGGTTTCGATTTTTGAAAGTTCTTTGCCATAATCACAGATTACATAATGGTACCGTACGTAGATGCATATTATAACTATTTGCAAAATAGCTAGTTAGATATAGCTCCGAATATTCTCCGAATAGTCAAGCTGAAGTGGCGATGGGCAGGAGACATAGCCAGAAGAACCGATGGCCGTTGGAGCAGAAAGGTTCTAGAGTGGCGGCCATGCACCGACGTCGTAGCAAAGGTAGGCCTCCCACAAGGTGGACTGCGGACCTTGTTGGGTTCGCGGGCAGAGGATGGATGTGATTGGCTTAAGATTGGTCCATATGGAGAGCCTTGGTGGAGGCCTATGCCCAGTAGTGGACGTCTTTCATCTGATATGATGAAAATCAATTTGCACCCAATGATATGTAATCTGTATACATCTGTATATATAAAATCCTTGCGTTACTGACTGACTGACATACCAGCTACAGCCGAAACTACTCGGCGCAAGAAGCTGAAATTTAGCATGTCTATTCCTTGGGGACTGTAGGGGTGCACTAAGACGGGATTGCCCGAAATTCCCCGGGATCGGCCAAATCGGGAAATTCGAAAATACGTGCGTGCGAAGCCGCTGGCGTCAACTAGTTACATATAATTTGGTGCAAATTGAGCGGAAGACACGCGAGCGAATTTCTATGGCGTTCACCAAAATCTCAACTTAGTTGCGAAAGCATATGACCTTTAGAGAAACGTCTAAGCTATCCTGATACTCGTCTAATTCTCTCCATAGGTAAGCAACTAATGCTTCTGAGTAAATATTTATTATGCTGTTATAGTTGCAATACAGCTATATGTCGGCCGTGGCCCTTGCTTGAGCTAAAAAAGCAGCAGAAAACCTGTAAGAGAGTGCCTCCGAAGCCAACCTCACGACTGCGTATGGCGGTACTTCATCCACATTTACGCAAACCGTGTTTTGTAGAAAACAAATGTCCTGTCATGCTGCCGACGCCAAGCCCTACTATATGGGATAAGCCTAAGAAATGCTTGCATTATGTCGTAAGGGAAGACCGAGAGATGCGCACCCTACTTGCGTGAGCTGAGGCGGGCGCTTTCTCGACTTCAAACAAGATTGACCAATTAAAATTAAACTAAAGTTTACAGATTTTATCGTGAGATATTGGTTTTAGTGAGATTAAATTTAAACTGAATTATCTAGAAACTACATCATTTATCATAAGCCGATGTTGCGATTACTTTACAAAAACCGGGGTCACGGCAGTTTTTGAGGATGAATGGCTGGATGTACCTACGGATATTTCTTACTCTTTCTCGCATAAAGTACTGTACGGAATCTGACGAAACTTCTAAGGTATATCGCTTCAAAATCATGAACCAGAATAGTGCATGGCCTACCTTGCGTCCTAATAACCAATGCGTGGAAGCGAGTCAGCTATAGAAACCAACAAAAATCTGAACGAGAGTGTGCTGTAAGTGACTCAACGAAACTGAATGCTATCTAAATTGTATCTATTCAGCAGAGCGAGTCCTTAAACTTTATTTTGTCTGAATGGATGGCTAGGAATTGAAATTCCCAGCGGCACGGCGAGTGAGGCGTCCTACGTGTGGACAATGGGCGGCCGGATATTATTGAGCTTTGTGCAGTCGAGGCCGCTGCAGCTCAAGAAGCATACAATCAAGGCATTTGAAGTATGTATGCGAATCTTTATTGGTACGTGGTACTATGTGGTGTTTCTCTCTGAACTTATAAAAACCGGCCAAGTGTATGTCGGGCACAATGCAGGTTGCCGTAGTACGTCTTACTGAATGCCATAAGAATAAAGAAGGTCTCGATCACAATATTATTTATTTCGCTTTAAAATGCCATGCCAAATTACGACGTATAAGTCTGCCACCGTACGTATTTTACGTCTGTTTATTTATCTTGTATTTGGAAGGTATGTGGCGTCTTCAGGCTCGGCCTAGTTCAAACGTCAGAGTGCGTGCACTGAATATTGTAAAAAAACAGTAAATATACTATAGGTTTTTGGTACCAATAACATTATTATGATATCTAGTGCTTATAGTTTTCGTATAAAATCGTGCACTCTATAAGCACGACAAAACCTACAGACAGACGTACATCCTGTGTAGGCAGTGATAGCCGAGTGGAGATACCAACAGACTGCCGTGTAAGGGATGCAAGTCCATCGCGTGCACTACTGACTTGCCAGAGTTATCTGCGAATTGAATTGTTAATTATCGCTTGCCCCGTGCCTAAGAGAGCACGTTTAGCCCTATGAAACTGACATGAATCTAAACTATTGAATATCGTCGTTGTGGCGGTCAGACAGGCGACTGCCTGTGAAAAAGCTAATATCCAGTTAAAATCGGTTAAATTTGTAAGCGGACCCCAGGTGACAACTGGGATAACGCTAGGAGGATGATGAGACATAATGAACAGCCAGACTCGAAACAATCATTTGTGGATGTTATAGGTAGAGTGTGTCCTAGTGAGAGAGACATATGTGAGATTGACTTACCGTATGTCAGACAAAATAAAGAAACGTTTGCAGATGTCATCACTTTAAGGGATGACTGCTTGTAATAGCATTTACATGAGAGCGTTACAATTTCTCGGATTTCCTGTGAATCTTTATGCCATTGGGGAAGACTTCGGGTGGCCTATAAACTGAAGACATCAAATATGGTCACACATTCACACGATAGAGAAAGAAGAATAAATATGTGGGCGTTTACATAGCAAACTACTGAACTATTAACGGTGGTAGAGCCTTGCTGATTTCAGCATGAATGGGCCGGCTCGACCGGGGAAATACTACGCTCTCGCAGAAAATCGACGTAAAGTAACAGTACCTAAACTGTTGCGTTTCGTTCGGTGAGTGAGAATGTTTGAGGCCCTATCCCCTATTCCTTCTCCTCCATCCCACTCCTCATCCTATCCCTTGTCCCAACCCCAAGGGGCGGCAACGCACTTGTGACTCTTGTGGTGTTGCTTGTGTCCATGGGCGGCGGTAATTGCTTACCATCAGGCGATCCGTCGGCTCGTTTGCCGCCTATTACTATAAAAAAATCTACTTATGCCAATAGTCTTATAGTTAATAGTTTTGCTCTTAATCAGTTTTTAGCCAGCGCTAGCTTAGGCCGCCCGTCTGCCTTTTGTCCACTCCCCGTGAAGAGCTCGCCCATAAAGAACAAGCGGAGCCAAGGAGCAGAGCCGACAAACCTCGACAGATGCACTGCAACGCCACCTAGCGTCCAATCCCATACTAATTTCCAGTGATGTTCCAGATATCCGTATCCGTATCCGCGGATATCCGAGGAAGAAGAAAGATTCGTATCCGTATTTGTTACTTTTCTCGCGGATCTTTTACGAATCTTTCACCTTATTAATTTTCAATTGATAGGATGGAATGCTATAGGTGGTGAGGCAGAATTAAAAACTATTAAATGCCATTCAGAGTATTTTTATTTTTATTAAATGTAATTTGAATACCAGTCGAAACATGATCTGGCTATTGTTCCGCCGGGCTCGCGTGACTATCATGTCATCGATTCAGTAAGAAAATAAAGATCTGTATCCGTATCCGTATCCGCGAATCTTGACACCAAATATCTGTATTCCGACCCGTATCCGCGGATATACATTTTTAACGATCCGGCACTAAACGTCCAACCTCTCTGATCCGGCACATCACTACTAATTTCATACATTTTGACAGTGACACAAGTGGTATTTTTCACAAAACAGGAAAACAAAAATCCAGACTGTACAAGCAAAATTCTTCACAACTCTCCATATGCCAACATCAGCAGACAGCAGGAAATAAATCAACCAGGCGCCGATCGGTTGTAGTAGTTACACAAGATGCCGTGTAATTGTTGTGGGTACCGAGCAGAGAAGTGCAACTGCAAGGTGCTGGGCACGGGCTACCAATGCGACGAAGGGGTCACTCTGCTGGCCCACAGTAAGAGCATCTGCCCGCTGCAGGACGCTAGGCTGCCTTCGCCAAGCCGACACACCTCCAACTTTATGTTAAAGATCGTCGAGCTATTGTACGAGAAATGTGCAGCGTACAATTTGAGGTTTGTGAAATATTTTACTATAACGCATGTGGGTTAACTTGTTTTCCTTAACACTGCTACATGCATGTGATGGTACAAAATAGTATACTACATACAGAAATCGCAATCCCCACTACGTGTAATTTCGCTCGGAATACGTAGGTTTTTTGGTGTGGAAGTTCACTGTAGTTCTATAACATGACTGTTTTTGCTCCAGTCTACGTTTTATTATGTGATTATTTATGCAACAGGTACAATAGTACCTAAGTAAGTAAGAATAAGTAAAAATATCGTGATTAAGAAGAGTTGTTTAATATTTTAAACAACTCTTCTTAATCACTATAACTTACCAGCAGATTAGGATAAAAGTAGAATCTTTCTTTCATATTATCTTAAATTATTTAATAGCGCGCGAAAAATGACTATAATATTTTATTATGCATAAAAATATGGCGTCGATGAATTTTATCGATTCATAATTATATGCCCGATGAAATGTTACCTACAGTTGGTGCTGCGAGTGACATAATCCGAAGTCTCTCTATCTACTGATATTCTGCCTATGTTTTTAAGTTGGAAGTATATTTTGATTTGTTACCTAATATAAACAATCATCATCATCGTCCTAGCGTTATCCCGGCTTAATCCAAGATCTTCGTCTTGGACCTCGGGCCGTCTTTTAGCTTGTCCACAGAGCGATTGCCGTCTGACCTCCGTAAGCCAAAGGGATAGCGATATCCCATGGCTTAAACGGGTGTCAGTATACTCAAGGCTACTCACACCGAATATCGATGGTCAAATATCTTTAGGAGCGATGAGACCGACGCGCGACGGTTTAATATACGGTCACGAGGCAAGCGAGAATAATTAACAATTTATTACGCACATACCTTTGAAAAGTCAGCAATGCACGAAGTGGAACCTGATGCCCTCTACACGACATACTATTGGTATCTCCACTAGGTTATCACAGCCTACATGAACAAGTACTGATCATGACTGTGTGTTTCAGATACTGTCGCATCGGCGGGTTCGCCAAGCGCGACGGCTACTTGTGCAACACGCTCAAGGACGTCCTCATCTTGGTTTGTTTCCTGGTGGCCAACTTCGTGGTGTTCCTGGCCATATTCAGCAAGACTATGGTCCACCTCTACTACGTCCTGACAGCCTCGGCACAGTGGTTGGGAAGGTAAGCCTCGAACTGTATCAAAATCTTTATACTTACAATTCTTGCGTGCCTGACTGACAGACACGCTGCAGCCAAAATTATTGAGCACACGAGGCTGAAATTCTGCATGTATATGCCTTGGGTATCAAGCAAGTGCACGAAGAAGGGATTTACCGAAATTCCCACGGGCTCGGCCACAAACTAATAAATAAATAAAATGTGCGAGCGAAGCTGCGTGCATCCTCTAGTATACTATTAATTTCTTTTCTATCACTCAACAATACCAAATGTCTAATTGTGGACCAATTTAAGCATGTTTAGAGCTGTAATAGACTTCATTCAGCAGCTTAAGTAACATCTTCTGTAGTTAAACGGCTGTAGTTGAACGGAGTGTTACATATTTTTGGTACTGTTTCGTATATAGTCAATAATAGAAGTATATAAACTTTCATCATCAGCCTTTAACAGTCCACTGCTGGACTAGGCCTCTCCTTTGAAAGGAGGAATTGACCTACTATACCACGCTGGCCAAACGGGTTGGTATAGGTTTTGTATCAAGTTTTACTTCTCTTACAGTGCTGTTCTCAACATAATATGCACCCTCTGTCGGCTCTTACAACACCCATGGGATGATATGGGGTGGTGACATTTCGTATTCTTAATCCGTCATCACTGTATAGGTATATAATATAAACTTTAATTTATTGGTGCTAAATGGTTTAGTGGAGTAAGTTCTATATGGCTAGGCCTTATATTTTCGCCTCCTTACTCTGTTTGGTCTATTGATATGAACTATAATACGCAATAAACAATATCTCTAGTACTGTTAGTGTTTGTCAACTACGTAAACTGCTCACATTTCGCCAAACAGTGCGTTTGTTTGCCACTATTGCAGATAAAAACGAATTATCACCAGGTCTCGAGCTGTTTTTCAAATTTAAGAGTTTCTGCTCGAAATGTAGCGGGTTCAAAAATATATTTTATTATGAAATATTATATTTGCGAAGCTTGGAATGAAGTTAGGGGTCACTCATAGAAGTACAAAAATACGTACCGAAGCGGGCGCGGTTTGATTAGCTCTCTTCATGCGAGCGCCGGCTTCCGTATACTCGCGCCGAATTATAAACACCACACTGACACACATCGTGTGTACACTACTTTTAAGTCTTCTTCTTCTTGTCGTATCAATGGCGATTTCAGATGACAGACGACCAGTATTCTGCTACAGCTATGGCATTGATTGTGGCCTTATAGAGCTCAGCCAAAGAGCATTTAACCGGACAGGAGGGGCAAGAAAGCAGGTGTGGCATGTCCTGCCTTTGTACCTTTAAGTTACTGGTTGAGACATTTATATTGGAAACTGTAAGAACTACTGCGTGATGCAAGTACAAGGATTTCAGAATGTGGGATCTTTGAGCAATCTGGCTACAAAAATACGTACTATACTTAGTATTTTGTGATAATATTATTATTGTGCTCCAAATTCAAACTTCAAATTGTGAAGTAAAATCTTTACCGTGAATCGAATATTATGTATAAAATATAACGTTTGCTACATATTACGTTACCTCGCATACGCAAGATAGCTTGGCTCTCGTCGCCGCGATATATTTAACTCCGGGGGGTGGTCTCTAAGAAAAATGGGAACAGCAAATCTTCATTCTCCACTGGTGCCAAATGGTTAAGTCTATGGGTAGCAAAAGAACGATATTTTTTTTAAAGTTCGTGTTTAAACTTCATTTAATTATATGCAGCAATACAGATTGCCCGACAATCAAGATGGACAAAAAAATACACACACAAATTCACTTATAACAATGTTGATTAAGGGCTATTTTTAAAAACTACTATACAACGACGTCAATCATACAAAGTACAAACGACACATGCATCGCCTGGTCACGTGTCGTAGGTTCGATTCGCAGACGATACAACTGACACAACCCTCTTGGTTCATATCAAACAGTCACATTAGTAACAAAAGTTGATCCGACTCTGGGTGTCCGTTGTTCGAATGAGGCCACATGATTTACTTCTGTGCGGGGGGATTGTCTTGAAACATTGCAGTTTAAAGTTGAGGTCATAGGAAACTGTACAAGAATTTGTGTAATATACATTGAATATACCTAAAAGGTGCATAGGGTTTCCACCAAGATCTTAGGGTCCCAAGCCAACCTCACCTGCAAGTGGTGCACCTGCCGATCAACGGACGAGGCTCTGGCAAAGAAAATATCCCGATAAGCGGCAATAGGCTCGCCACCTATTACGTGGGATCAAAACCCTGGCGAAAAGTGGGCGTTTAATATGCCTCTGCCTACCCCTTCGGGGAAACAGGCGTGAGTCTACGTATGTATGTATGTATGTACATTGAATGGATAACGACAATGATAATCTTATTAACGACATATTTTTATAGGTGATTATTTAAATTTAATTTCTCCGCGATAAGAGACTTATTTAGTTGAATTTGAGTAAAGTGTGCCAATATAATCCGGCCTACGCCAATACCGTGATCGGACCCAGTCGCCCAATTATTTTAGATATTGTAGCTAAAATACCCGATGTGAAAAACAGCATTTTAAGAGTAATAAATGTACACAGCGAATGCTTTTGTGCTTTGTCTAGGACGGACGCTTCTTACTGATTTTTTGTATAAATTACTCCAAAATGAATATAAATGGAGTTTGTCAGACCGATGCTATAAAGAGGCTTTTATGTTGCAGATCGTTATCACTGAAGGTGGACGCGAATAAGTCCCCGGTCGCGCTGCATCCTTCCGCTCTCGCGCGCATCACCATACAGCCTCCCCCGGCCAGCCAGAACAAACACACCGCTCTGTCTTCTTACAGAAGCTTATGATAAATTCTATGTAACGTACTAGGTCCTACGTTATATTTATGCCGAATAAATCATTTATATGCAGTTAACATTTTGTTTCAAATTCTATTCTATTCTACCACATGCACACATCACCATCTAGTCCCAAGCTAAGCAGAGTTTGTGTTGTGGGTACTAGATAATGGATAAACATACATATATACTTATCCATTATTGTAAATACATACATGTTATTCATAGAAACACCCAGACCAAGACAAACATCCATGTTCATACACACAAATGTTTGACTTGAGCGGGAATCGAACCCGCAACCTTCGGCGTAGTAGTCGCCTACACACCGGCTGCGCCAACGGGTCGTTTTAAATTATTTTGGCTATGAGATCCTGTAGAGTTCAGTAGCTAAATTTATATTTTCTTGGTGCGCGGATTACTTGAATGCCGCCATTCGGTCCTCTTTTGTTAAAGTACTAGGATTAAATTTTGTATCTTGGAGAGTTAGAGACTTTAAAAACATTCAAGCGACAGTTACAAACCACCTACACCCAGATCGCGTACAGTAATTTGTGTGTTACTCAAACTGTTATCTCGTGTAAACCCATACACAATACTCGATGCAGTGTCAAACGACTATGCGACTACTCTGCCGTCCGTTAACTAAAACCACGTTAACCCCAAAAAGTGATTTTGGAGAAAAACGTAAAAAACGCGGAATCGTTGTTTCTAGAAAACTATTATACATAAATCAGTGATTGTTAAATATTATTTAAACAAATATTTGCCAGCGTCATTTAGGGTATTTCCTGCTCAGAAATGTACTTAAAATTATATAAAAAACTGATTTTTTTGGTTTAGTTAAGCAATACACATTTTTTTTGACATTGTTTGCCGCACTAAAGCCTCGTTAACCTACACTTAGAGATCTTTTAGCTAAGCATTTTCTTTAAATTTATGAGTTTTCTAATTTTCAATAAATTTACTCTAAAATGCTTAACTATAAACGCGCTAAGTCTATTAACTATTTTGTTGCTAAGACCTTTATTAATATTTATACATTAGTACCTTACGTAAAAAGAGGCTAAAGTACCTATGACTCTTTTAAGCTAAGTTTAAGCGAAAAATAAAAAAGATATGAAAAAATATATGCTTGCTTACTAAGCTAAAAACAGGTATTTCTTACATCAATTGTTACTAACGTCTTTATAGCTAAGCATGACATATCAAAAAACTGGATAATTAAATAAAATGCAGTATGAAATTTGAATCAATTAAATTAAAAAGTTTTAATTTAATAAATTTCCTTATTATCAACATATATATTTCACTTATCATCAACATATACAGCAATTTGTAAAATTTATATGCACAGCCTTGATTATTTTCTAATCTTATTAAGCAATTAATAGCTAAAAATTATATTTTAAGGCCCTATTTCCATAGTGGCTATTTAATATTATATTTGCGTATAATAGACGTTAATAATATTTTCAATCACATAGTCATCATCATGTCAACCTAGAGACGTCCACTGCTGGACATAAGTCTCCCCCAAGATTCTCCACACAGACTCAATTTCGAGCCGCCCGCATCCAACTGCTTCCCGCAATCTTATACAGATCGTCGGCCCACCTTGTGGGAGGCTTACTCCTGCTGCATCGTCCGGTGCGTGGTCGCCACTCCAAAACCCTCCAGCCCCAACGGCCATCAGTTCTTCAAGCTATGTGCCCTGCCCATTGCCACTTTAGCCTGGCTATTTGGAGAGCTATGTCAGTGACTTTGGTTCTCCTGCGGATCTCCTCATTTCTCTTTCGATCTCGCAAGAAAACATAGCATAGCTCTTTCCATTGCCCTCTGAGTAACCCGGACCTTCCGGATAAGGCCCAAAGTAAGTGACCACGTGTCGGCTCCATAGATCATCACTTGCAACATACACTGGTCAAGAACTTTCGTCTTGAGACACTGCGGGATATCAGACGTGAAGATATGCCGTGATTTCCCGAACGTCTCCCAACCGTATTAGATTCGACGAATGACCTCTTTCTCGAACTTGGACCTACCCAATCGGATCATTTTCCCAGTTATACGTACTTGTCGACAACTTCGAGTGTAGAGTTCCCAACCTGAATAGGAGCAGGTACGACATGGAAGTCAGACGTGATTTTCGTCTTGTCCATGTTCATCTTAAGACCTTCTTGTTAGGAGACTCTACGGAGGGAGACTCTACATCGAGCATTGTGCTGAGGTCGTTCATGGTCTGAGCCATGACTACGATATGAGCAGCAAATAGAAGGTGTAAGTAGTCGCCGTTTATTTGTTGCCGAGTCCTTTACAGTCCAGAACCTTGAAAACGTCTTCTAGCGCAGCGGTGAACGTTTCGGAGATATAACATCTCCCTGCCTCACCCCTCGCTATAGTTGAATAGGTTTTAAACTCTGGTTCTGGAGGCGGACTGACATGGTGGCGTTTTCGAACAAACACTTCGGCACTTCGACGTATCGATAGTCGTCGATGGCACAGTTGGCGAGACTGCAGTACCGCCCAGGTTTCGATCGAATCGAGGGTTTGCCCATAGTCCACAAACTCCAAGTATAGAGGCTGGTTATACTCCTCAGACTTAACTTGCCGCAGCGTATGTATGTGGTCTATAATACTATAGCCTTTACGGAAACTCGCTTTTTTGGGAGACTGGAAGTCGTCCAGCTTGGTCTCGAGATTATTTGTGACGACTCTGAAAACAACTTATAGACGTGACTCAGGAGTGAGATGGGTTTGTAGTTCTTCAAAAGGGTTTTATCCTTTCTTGACTAAAAGCACCACCATATTGTGCCATGCCTGTGGCGTTTTGCCCTCGAGTATGACAGAATTTAATAACTTTCGAAGTTTTGCACTGCAGGTGCGCCGACAGCTTTCAAAAGCTCTGACGTAATTCCGTCATCACCCGGTGCCTTGTTGGTTTTGAGTTGATTTAGGGCCACTCTTATCCCGTGCATGCTGACGGGATGTCATGTCCGGGATATCTTCGGTATAATGTCGGGTCAATCCAGATCTAGGGTCAGTGACTGGAGTAATAACAGGTGGTCATGTAGTTGTGTATAACTGACCAGTTCGATCTCTTCCAGGAGCCTCAGCTCCTCCGCCTCAGCTTAATAAACAGATCTTTAAGTCTCTGATTCGCGATCTCCGCCAATACAACACTAAGTGTGTTCAAGAAGCAATCGAGCAGATTACGGTTCAAAAGTGTTCAAAAGAGATCTATCGGGCAGGTCAGCTGACAAGGCTGAAGACGAATAGTGACAGAATTATATATAATTATATCACCATTCGTCTTGAACACACTTAGTGTTGTTTTGGCGAAGATCGCGAATCAGAGACTTAGAGATCTGTTTATTAAGCCGCCGATACTTTGGCATATCGTCGGAGGCATGCAGAAGCATCTTACGCCTTTCCTGTATAAGCTCGAGGATCGGACCAGAGATTTTATGGGCTCTTTTAATCGTCATGGGCTTTAAGAACTTTAAGCTTGTTGTATGGACATCATTCACTAACCTCTAACTAAAGTCGTCCACATCTACACATTCTCCCAGGCATTCGAAGTGGTTTTGCAGCTCAAACTGAAAGCTCTCGGTAGGAGCGTAGACTTCATCAATCTCGACCGTTTGAGGCTGGGACTAATATTCAATGTGCCTCTTATCATTGGGTGACCGCGGCCCGCTTTATGCGAACTGATCACAGAGATATAATTAAATATTAACCTCTTTTTGGTGGCACCATCTGGACTTATCCAGTTCCACTTGCGGCATTCTAGCTTTTTGAAAAAGGAATTCATCGTGAAGAGTACTTCCTTCTCCATGAAGCTAGCAGCAAGTGGCCCTGCGAGTTCCAGTGTTCATATCCTAATTACTCCATCCTCAGCTCATCACCGCTCGTTTGCCTAGTTTCGCGTTAAAATCTCCCATGACAACGGTATAATGGGTTTTGAAGCTATGTATAACCCGAGATATGTCCTCATACATAGCTTCTACATCCTCATCGGAGTGTGATGAATGAAATGAAATAAATGAAATATTGCGACAAATCTCTGCCAGAGGTTTATCGCACCCCTTGCCCCGCCGGTACCATGGCTGCATCTGAGTCAGGAATAGCGGGGTCGCCGGGGAATAGAGGTCGTTTTTTTCGTATGTGGCTCATTTTTGGGAGATTTTGCTGTGATTGCCACGCTTGGCAAACGGATTGGCGATCGTAGAGGCAGAAGTCTTTGATACTTAATGCTGCTGCCTATATAGTATCTTCCCTTTTACTTTCGCCTTACTTTGGGTGGTTTGACCGCCATCTTCCGGTTGACTGACTGCAATGGTGGATCCGAGGCTACTCTCATCCAGTTAGTTCCTGCCCGTCAAAGGTAGTCACTCCACCTAGTTAGTCTGAGGGATAATAGCAAACCAACAAGGCAGTCATAGTAATTTTATAAATATGACTAATTCGTTGATCTGCTATTGTTCCCTCAAACTTAGTGGGGATATTAAGGAAGATATTGTTAATAAAGTATTACACAACAATTTTCGAATTTTACCTCTTAATGTTCCCTGACATATTTGAGTTATTTCGGGAACACGATGCAATGACGCACGCTTGCACGCTATAAGCTCTCCGAGCGGAATGGCAAACCTCCCTGCGCGCATATTCCATCTTCGCACGCATATGGCATCCCCGCACACTCCCGGAATTAATAAAGCGCGAGAAACGGATAACGTGTTTCTAGTTAGGGAACGTGGGCTAGCCATTATTAAGTTAAGAATAACTAATATTTTTTTGAACAAATTCCATGTTAGAAGTGAATAACGCCTTTTTTAACGAATTGTTTTGAGCAAATCGCATTATTGATTACTTGGCAAAAATACCGTTATGGTCGTCTAACCTGAATTAAGATAAGGTTTTCATCATAAATAGTTTATAGCATTGTTTTTATTCCTGTTTTATCAAAATTTATCCTTAACTATAAACAATTTATAGGCTCTTAGTGTATTTGTAGTCAAGAATATTCAATTAACGTAGTTTAAGCTTATAAAAAATAAAAAAAATATTAGGCGCATTTTGAAACTAAGGTACTTTAACGTGCAATAAGCTAAGAAGCGTGGTATAGTCACTTTTTAGTAAAGCATTTGCTGCATATTCTGTCATTTAACGGTAAATCATGTTTTAATATCTCTTTAACCGTAAGTGATAGAGATATGGTTCTTAGACAGAAAGATAGAGAATTTAAAACTGTATTAATTTGCATTCAAAACTCAAAATCGACCATTTGAGGGTTAACGGGGTTCTAGTTAAAGGACGGCAGTACTTTAAATCCTACGTCTTACATGCACACAATCGTCAACGGTCCGTTCAATTAATGAGTCTTTAGAACTCCATCTTGATAACACAATCTGATGAATAATAGCATATAATATTTATCATCTCTATGATCTTTTAACATTCTTATGGGGCTGAATACTAAAAACATTCTTCCATAGGGTCTATGTCATATAAGAAACCCCCTGTGTGTCCTTTTATGCTTCTAGGTTCATCAGCGTAGGTTTTGCGATAATGTATGATGTAGCATGTATGTAGAAAAGTTTTGTTTAAAAAAGACTAGCAAAATATAATCAGTTCGTCTAGTTAATAACCACGAATATTCACCTCTTGGCATTATTTAAAAATTTAAAAAAGACGTATTGATTACCTTACCTAAAATATTAAAAATTTTAGCTTCCCTTAATATTCGCAGTGCAGGTCACTAGAGAGCGCTGCAGATGTCTGATTTCTGCTAATTACTAGGATTTCTCATTACTCTGCAGTCCTTGGGGCTTTGGATTGATATTCCGTTGGAAATATTGCTATTGGCAGTAGTCGTAGTACGGTAGTATACGTATAGTAGATACGGATTACGGAGGCGCTGATATGCCCTGTTATCGGAGTACTGTAACACATCATGCAACTATTCTGTTTGACCAACACCAACATAATGACTGGCATATTCGCATCGGCAAATGGTATAGTAGCGAGGTGGTGATTATATCATTGTATCGTCGCATATGAATTGTTTTATTTCGTACCTGTCGCCACAGCGTTGAGTTTTTTTTTTTTTTTATGGAATAGGGGGCAAACGAGCAGACAGATCGCCTGATGTTAAGCGATTACCGCCGCCCATGGACACCCGCAACACCAGAGGAGTCACAAGTGCGTTGCCGGCCTTTTAAAAAGGAATACGCTCTTTTTTTGAAGGTTTGAAGGTCGTATTGGTTCGGAAAAACCGCAGGTGACGGATCATTCCACAGTTTAGAGGTGCGAGGCAGAAAGTTTCTAGTTGAACACTGTCTGCTTTATTTGACGAGCCTGAAGAGACTCGATCAACGATGTTTTATATGCAGGTATACTAGAGGATGGCCACACATTATTTTTAATTTCTCTGTTTCTGTCCGATTCTGTAAGAATTTCAGGAATTTTCTCAGTGCACCCCTACGGTAGGTACCCAAGAAATATAAGTAACAAGTTTCAGCTTTCTGCGCCTTATAGTTTTGTCTGTAGCCTGTCTGTCAGTCAGACAGTAACGCAAGGATTTTATATAATTATATATATACAGATCATGTTTGCATACTCCAGGTCATGTAGGTACTTATGCAGCAACGACCTCTCTAATAGCGGAACTAACCGTTAACTGCTATATTATGCTTCTCGACATTTTATTTTATTTTATTTTATTATTTTAAGGAAAACTTACAGCTATAATGGTACATATAGTATATAAATTACATAATTAAGGCCAATTACAAGTTTCAACTTATAGAATCAAAATAAGCCATTCATATATTTTAACAGTGCTATAAGCTCAGATATTTTACAACAAAGAAAAAATTATATAATAAACAGCCGAATTAAGAGAAAAGAAAAGAAACACAAATAAATTAAATTATCAACATGATGATTGAATTACCTACCTGATAAATGTGATAAACTAATAAAAAATATATATATTAAAAAATAATAATGGAAAAATTAAAATAAAGTAATATTTCTTTTTATAAAATCAAAATTATAAATAAATTTGTTAATTAATTATTTAATAAAATAATACTAATCTTAACCAATAATCTTTACTAATCTTTATCGCTTACCAAAGAATTTATTATTAAGACATGTTTTCATTTTCGTGACACTGGTTTGAAAAATATCAATGTCTACATCCTGGCATGCCAGATTGTACATACGGCTGGCTCTTATTATAAAAGAATTTTGCCTGTAATTCGTACTCACAGCTGGAATATGTAAGAGTTGCGGTCTTCGTAAAAACGCAGATGATACACGCAGGCCAATCTTGTTCACCAATGCCATAGTGTCAGTAGAACTATTCATTATTTTAAATAAGAGTAACTGATCAGCAATTTTACGTCTTTCGTATAGCGGTAACAGGTGGAATTTTTTACAGCGATGTGTATAGTTTGGCAAGTAGCAATTTGCACGATATTGTATGTACCTCAAGAACCTCCTCTGTATGCCCTCAAGTCTATTGACGTAAATCTCATAATGTGGGTTCCACACTTGAGAAGCGTATTCTAGGTGACTGCGAACCAAGGAACAGTAAAGGATTTTAATTGTCTTGATGAATTTTATTCATTTATTTATCTTTGAGATACCAACAGCACGTATAATTATTAAAACAAACACAATTAGATACAAACGGCCATTTTCAGGTCGTCACTATTAAAATAAATAATAATATATACAAACAGTTAGTGAAAATATTGCCTATTATAACGTTATTAATATGCTTAGAAACACATATTAACTATTATGTTATGTAAAAATTAAGGCTCAGCATCAGTCTCACCGATGCCACTTTAGAGTTAAACTAGTTTTATAATTATTTAGTATCTCACCTGAGCAATAAGATTTTTGAGAGCATTATCATTTAATTGCATATCGATAGACATACCGAACTTTGAACCTAGCACTAATAGGTAAAACATTTGTTATTTTAGTGGAGTAAGTAAGATAGGCGGATACAAAGACTATCCCATCGGTTGTCTCCATTAATCTCCTTCTATTCATCCCGGTAGTAGACCACGACATGTTTCAGAGGCATTGTTTCTGATGATAAAAAATGACATAATACCAGACACTTATGCCAAGTTGTGGTGACGGATTAAGGATGGTCATCACCCCTTATCATCCCATGGGTGTCGTAAAAGCCGACAGAGGGAGCATATTATGCAGAGAACAGTTCTGTAAGAGAAGGAAAACTTGATACAAACCCTATACCATCCCGTCTGGCCAGCGTGGTATAGTAGGCCAATTCCTCCTTTCAAAAGAGAGGCCTAGTCCAGCAGTGGACTGTTACAGACTGATGATGATGATGCCAAGTTATCACATTGTGAGATAGGGGCAGAAGATTCGAGTCTCCATTTATTTCATTCAGTGGTCGTAAAGCAGCAACAGTCTTGGGTTTGTGTTGTGCATTACGGTAGCATGGAGGCAAGTTACTTACCCGTTTAGTCCCTATTCATGTCAAACGCAGTGCGATCAAACCACTCATAGTTATCCTAGATGGAATAAAATATGTTGTTTGTGTGTCGATAGATACATGGAGCTCATTAAAGTGCAGCCTACAATTATAAGTACAAATTACTAAATATATCTGTTAAGATAAGTCAAGAGGCAAAGGCCTCTCCACTGCTGGATAAAGTCCAGCAGTGGACTGGGTCCAGGCTGATGATGATAATGATATTTGATAAGGGCAGACAGGTCTGCCAGACGACAATAGTAAGCACTGCATCACATACTCGCAGATTACCCACAGTAGCAAACAATTGTTCTTGCCAATATTTTAAATGTTTGTTTCAGATCGGTGAAGGCTGCGAAGGCGCCACCCCCGGACGAGTCCATAGAGCGCGACATACAGCGCGTGTCACATCAGACCATGTCGGCACTCATCAGTCTCGGGTCCTCCAAGGAGGCGCAGTACGACACCTAGCGACCCAGTGCAGCCGCGGAGGCGGCACACTACTGCCGTCATATCAATAGCTTCTATAATCGATTTTAAACTTTCGCGATTTGTATACATCCTACAAAATAAATTAGCGGCTCTAAATGGCGTACAATTAACTTATTTGAGGTATAAATACCTATTTGTTTCCGACGTTTCGCTCGTCTTGCACCGAGCGTGGTCGCCGAGAGACTGAAACTGACTGAGTATTTATACCTCAAATAAGTTAATTGTACGTGATTAAGACCCGCAAATTTATTTTGTAGAATAGTTACTATATTATGATCATCGCATATTGTCACGTACAGCGTAATTCTTAGTATCGTGCAGAACTATCAGGGACGATTGTACTCATGACTCTAACTTTTGTTCGCAGACCGCGGCGAAATCCCAGCATAAATCAGCTATTCCATACGAAATTTAACCTTACTACTTAGAGACCATAAAAAATTATAACTTGTTTATGGTCTCTTGGGAATATATAACTACTTACTTAAAACACTTCGACAAAATGGAACGGCTGATTTCTTTGGCTGATGTCGTCAAAATTATAGAACAATAGTTGTTCATATTGTAACAAGTGCAATGAACCCTTTGAACTTAATCTACTACAAATTAAGTAAGAATAAAAAAAAATTACATACAAAATTCAGTGTACACACTATGTTCATCATGGAGTAAGATGAAAATGAGAGCAAATGCGGCTATAATATCCTTTGAACCGATCTTACACAGCAACAGCAGTATACTTGCTATTACTGTACAAGCATATACGTATAAGTGCTGAAGCAAATACTCAAGCACAAGAGGTGTGCACTGTGCAACCTATAAATAAAATAATAATCACAGTATTCCTGTAAAATGTGTGAGTGCAGTGTGTTCTACATAATTTTGGTTCTTCTCGTAATGCAAATTAATATAATGTTCATCTACCTATTTATTACCAGATGATCTTACTAGTGTTTTATGAGAATTTACAGTGGACAATGTGCGTTATTTTTGAATTTCATGTCTATTTTGCCTATTTATTACGATTTTACATAAGTAATTTTACTCGGATATATACATACATAGGTACATACATAGTCTTACGCCTATATCCCCGAAGAGGTAGGCAGAGGTATATTGCTACACCCACTTTTCGCCAGATTTATTTTAGTCCCACGTAATAGGGGGCGAGCCTATTGCCGTACCGGCAATAGGCTCGCAATTTACTCTGATAGGTACCAGGTTTTTTTATGTAGGTACAGAAAATAAGAAACAACTTAAGATTAAATTAGTTTCAAAAATATGAAAGGCATATTATTAAAATACGTAATGATTGACAGTCACATAAAATATGTACATGTATTTTGTAACTTATTCGTCAATAAATTTACAATATCCGTCAGTTTGTTTGTTTTCTTTTTTGTTTTGTACTTCTGTGTAAGAACTCCAAAGGAAGTATTTACAATATATAATTATGTATATAATAAAGAGAAAAACAGCTCATAGGCTATCTATAAGTCTAAATTTTTTATAGCACGACTAAGAGGAAACCAGCAAATGCTTTTATCAACATTTTGTGACGATTCAGATTGAATTATCCCACGTCGGTGTTGACTGTCACAACAAAAGGTATGGTATACCTACGATATAGTATTCTTATGTATAAGCTATATATTATTACTTACAAGTTTCAGCAAAATCAGTTCACTCATTTTAGTGTTGAAGAAGAACAAAGAAAGAAAAATTTGCTGGTGCATTCGTAGTACGAATTATTTAGTACTTAAACTGTTTACTTCGACATATACATACGCATATGCACGACTTTTTGCTTCTTTGGCTCGTGCTTCCTCACTAGAGGATCTGGTGAGGTAGACCTGAAGAACATTATTGGGATACATCCTGAGGCACGTAATGTATTCTCTATTTGGTCGACAGATTGTCTTTAATAGCACGGTATCTAGTGATTCACGATACGCTTTCTTTGGAACTGGACTAATAATACCAGGCTTTATATTGATAGTGGCAGAACTAACGACCCATCTGATAGTAAACGGTAACAGCTGCTTAGGATTTTCGCTAATATCCACGATAGGTACACACAGCAAAGCCGCTACTAACCGTGTTAGTTATCTAATACTCAATTAAACATTGTTTGAAGAAGGACAGCTTATAGCGCTCGAAAAACACTACAGCAGTTAGTTCATTCCAAATGCTACACGTTCGTGGAAAGGGGCAAGCGATAATTAAAAATTCAATAACGCATATTCCTATAACTCTGAAAAGTCAGTGGAGCGCTCTGTAGATGATCTTCGAAAAAATGGTTGCTGGCAACGTATTGTGCTAAGTGAGATTATTACCATTATTTTTCATGGTTCTACGTCATTGCATGACGATATATAAATCGTTATTCTTTTTTTATATTTCACATCCGTAAGGGTCTCATTGAGACCTGATTTTGAGAAGTTTCCAGATGGAACATGAACTCTGCTGCGGCGTCAAGATTTACTCACCGGTCGTTTAATTAGTATACCTACGGAACTACACCGATTACGTTTGCTTTAACAGACTAGGTGGTGACACATTTGTACCTACACATGTCCTCGTGTAGGACACAGCCGCTTCTGTATTTACACGACACAAGCGCTCGAACAAAATATACGCCAGAAAATAGCGACATTACCTGCGTATTCCAATTCCGTGGGCACTTGGCCAGTGACAAATGTTGAGCCGAGTACCGCCGGAATACCGTCTACCCACCGTATGAATGTTTAATAACGCGATTCGGCAAAAGGTGCATTTGTATAACCACTGCGGAGGCCGTATCGTCGCCGACTCACTTTTACGCGGTAGCCTCTCTGTTTGTGTATATTTTAATTTCCACTCATGCTCTTTATGTTGGTAGCCGTTTTGGCCATTTTATTGCGAATAAGTTCGCGTGAAACCCACCTAACCTTTTAATAAGTTTGAGAATTACGGGTTACGGGTTATTACGGGTGATTGAACTTACTGGTGCCTGATTCTTTATCTCCCACAAGTCAACACTTTGTGTAATCCTCAAATTTATTTATTTATTTATTCAAGACAACACAATCATAACAGGTTTCACCCTATGCGATTGACATTGTTACAAACATATAAGTACATGTACAAAGCAAAATTAGAACACTAAATAAACAACAAGATAATGAAATATAACATTGTTTCGTTGTCAAGTCTGAGAGTTCTTTGTGTTTTCTGATTGAATAAAGACAAAGTCATATTGATTTCTGCATATTGATTGCTTACAACACTTATACAAGTTAAAATCCTATTCTAGACGAAGCCGGCTTTTCCTAGACAAATGACCTTTCGAGAAGAAAATCCGAAACAAACTCAGAGTCGTTTGTTTTAATAATACCGTTTGAGACAAGTTTTATTTCTAGTTGTTTAAAATACATATAAAACATATCAGACTAGCAAATTATTCAGCGACGCGTAGTACCGGATTCACCAACCAAAATGCAGAAATAAATATGTCTTTATGTCTTTACCATAAGTGCACCGAAACGCCACTCGTCACCCCACCCAGCAAGAGCTGCTTAGGTTCGGTACACATTTGACTGAAATGTGTCGAGCGTATACTATCATCGGTCGCGTCTATTCCGTCAAATTAGACCTGCCGCATTACGCGTCTAGTCAGTTTGCGTTCAGCATATACAGAGCGGTTGTGTTGCGTGACATTGAATTTTAAAATGAAGGCAATCGAAATAATAGCAATTTGGGAGTGTCTAGAATTACCGTAGCCAGGCAGGAATTTTCAGGACAGAGTTGCAGTGGAAGGTGTAATACATCTACCTGACCACGATAGACAATATATCCAGACACAAACTGCGTTGCACAGTGAGTAAAGTATTGAGTAGGTACATGAACATTTTACCTTATATCTCCTAGTGATGTTCTTGAAGTGGACCTATAGGATTAACTCATAATTTTGGCCAAAATAACAAGAGAATCGAATAGATACCAGTGTACAATTCGGCGAAGTCCTTCTCCAGACCACGATGCACGTTTGCGTTTCACAAAACTTTTCACAAATGTTCAATATGTCATCAATTTACAACAAACTTTGCCGGAAGTCAAAAGCGGCAATTACGTATTTGGAAGTTAATTCAATTCGCGTTAATTCAAAGGGCGATCAATTTATTAATTAGGTACAAGGCACGCGAGAGTGCAAACGGCGTGTTAATTTTTCAAGGCGCCAACGGAAGTGACAGTTCAGTGTGACCATTGTCAAAAATTTTCAATAGACTAAACAAAATGTTACTCAATCGATCTAATCGATTTGACTTATAATAAAAACTAATTCTATTTCAAACAGGGAGGTTCTTGAACAAGTTCGAAAAAGGAAACGTCAAACATTGAGTTCAGCTGGCCAATTTTCATTGTCCATATGCAGCTTTAAGAGAGTATCCAACAAAATTTATTCAGCTTTACCGTATGTCAGTAGAATCTTGATGAACTCTTTACAACAATGCGTTGACGGAAACGGAACAGCGCTGTACGCTGTACGCTCGATGCATCTGTGCAACGCACTAACGCATCATCGGTTAGGTGTGAAAGGCTGAATGTTTTATTATATATTTTTCTGTTTTAGCCGTTTCGCGACCGATAATACGCGACGCATTTTTCGTCAGATATGTACTGACTCTATATTTATAGAAATGCCAGCCTACGGTAGTCTACACATATGACGCATTAGATCCTTAGCTTTGTAACCATGCATCATAGTCATGTAGGTAATAGAACTATAGTAATTGATTGTGGATATTATTTAACCCTTATTCAAACAAAGGTATATATATTACCACTTCGACTTTTTTTAAATAAAGCATCCTAATATTTCCTATGGTAACATGAAAGGTATCGATGTTACATATTTTTAATCTTTATTGTTTTCTTTACATATTATAAGTCATCCTACAACTCATCAACGTCATTTGTCACTATAAGATGATGTCAAAGTTAACCAAACGGTTTTCGGGTGAAAAAAATCGAGTTTTTAGCGAGAGTGTTTAATATATTTGACTCTTTGTTAAAAAAAAATCTGGTATGTGCTTTTTCGATTCAAATATCAAAACTATAACATTTTGTTTGTAATCTCACTTTTTTGCAGTATGCGCAATTGACTTATATAATTTAGATGTTTTAAAAAGGTGGTAAATAATTTACCATTGTCCGATCTCGCTTTGATAACAATCAATTTATAATATACAAAAATACGTTATCTGTCTGTATAATTACGAAATGCTAAATATAATATTATAATATTTTGAAACGTGCAAATTTGTTCTTATGTAAAGCGTAAATCGTTTGTTAACGTTAAACTCAAGACATCAGAATCTACTTATTTTTTATGTTTATACGTTCAATTGGTATTTTGTTTATTTCAGAAATACTATTATATATATAGTATATTATATATATAGTATTTTATGACATGGATTTTTTGTTTTAATATCTACTTTGATAAAACAAGTACACACAAGTAGAACCAAGAGGAAGTCACTAGTCTAGATACAAAAATTAAGATACGAAACGGACAATGGTAACTATTTTACCACCATATTGCAAAATTTGGGAGTCATGAACGGACAATGGTAAATTATTTACCACTACAAAAACTACCCCATCCCCTACATTTTTAATATTTTTGATGCCAAATATAGAATCTGCAAGTGTTCTTTACCCTAAAACCACCCTAACTTTTTTAATAACTTGTACAGGAGCTCGCGTTTGTTTACGGGTTAAATATGGAAAATGTTATAATAGTGGGATTGAAAAAATACCTACGCTGCTCTTTGGTATGTAGGCGCCGGCCTGTATTGAACCAAGTTTTGTTGATATCTGAGACCCCCTAAATAATTAAGTCATCTGAGAGTCAAGGTTACAGTGTTACACTGTTGAAAGAATAGGGCACGCCTATGATCAGTGAACACATTGAAATTAAAGTAAATTAGGTATTATAAAGTTAAGATTTGAGACTTTGCATTACATTACTCTATTATAAGTTGTTAAACAATGTGACTACTAATCATACGTGTTAAAGAAGAATAGAAGATTACAATGTAAAGTTAACAATTAAAAACGTATACCTAATTATTTAAGGCATATCGCATGGTCTCTAGAAAATGACCGACTTAGGGTCGGTACATATCTGGCAGAAAATGCGTCGAGTGTATCATCAGTCGCGTCTATTCCGTCAAATGGGTCGGTACATATTTGACGGAAAATGCGTCGAGCGTATCTGCATCGGTCGCGTCTATGCCGTCAAATTATACCTGCCACATTAATTACACGTCTAGTCAGCTCTTAGTGTCGGTACATATCTGACGGAAAATGCGTCGCGTATCATCGGTCGAGTACCGCCAAAATAGACAAATGTATAATAAGGGTCGGTACATATCTTTTTATTGTTTTATTTTTGTATTACTATACAATAGATATATTTGATATCTCATCGTTACTGGTTTCGCTATTCGAGGTTACGTGACTTCGGTGATAAGTAATGCGTGGTAACGTGCATTCGTTATCAAGCAATTCGATTTGGTGAATTCGAGATTTAGTTATTCGAGATCGCGTGACTACAGCGTTATCTTATTCGTTGTAACATGCATTCAATGTCAAGTACTTCGTGGTAGTGAGAATACGGTGACGTGGTATGCGTTGTTACGTTTTCGGTTTCACGTATCGCACCCGACACGATGTCACTACCGTTTCGAGCGAACACGAGCGAACGCGTTTTAAAATTCAATATCACACAACGCAACCGCACTATAGATGCTGAACGCAGAAACTGACAAGACGCGTAATGTAATTTGACGGTATAGACGCGAATACTCTTTGGACGCGACCGTAGAGATACACTCGACGCTCTAACGCATCATCGGTTAGGTGTGAAAGCTTGAATGTTTTATTATACATTTGTCTGTTTTGGCGTTACGCGACCGATGATACGCGACGCATTTTCCGTCAGATATGTACCGACCCTAAATGGGCATAATTATTTCGTCGTGTTCGCTCGAAACGGTAGTGACATCGTGTCAGTGTCAACATGGATCTGAGGGCTCGCGCCTATACGAGCTTAGAAGCGCGTCAACGCTCGTAGGTACGAGTTGCGCGTGTGCCTAAAGTCGCGCCTACCTACACGAGCTTCCAAAACCTAGCTTATACGAGCGTATAAAACTCTAATCTGAAACCGCCCTAACGCATCATCGGTAGTTGGTGAAAGGTTATGTTTTATTATATTGTATTTGTCTGTTTTGGTGTTACGCGGCCGATAATACTTAAACTGTTTAAAAAATGATTTATTGCACAATCATAATTAAGTATATACAGGGTGTCACAAGACCCATCACCAAGCCGAAGTCTACTCATTGTGGACATCATGCCAAGTCATACTAAGCAAAAATAATACCTGGGAAACGAATTCTTTTTGACTTATTTTAAATTGTCTTTCGGGATATATACCACGTACCTGTGTTTGGAGTACCTAACCGATATTTCGGCACTGTTACAAGCGCCATGTTCACGGATGTACTGGTGCTTGTAACAGTGCCGAAATATCGGTTACTCCAAACAAAGGTACGTGGTATATATCCCTAAAGACAATTTAAAATAAGTTTAAATTACCACGAAAGTTTGATTTTTTTTTGAGTTTTCACATTTTTTAAGCCGCAATTAAAAGCGCGTGCGTGCAATGATAACGAAATATACCTAATTATTGAGTTTCATAATATCTCCAGTGTATTTATTATTACAATACTACTGCTACATAATAGTAGTATTAAATAAACGTGGTAATAGTCAGCTGAAAATTGGTAGAATGGTACAAAACATGATTGAAATCTAAAAAATCTTCCACGATCCGACAACTGGAAAAAAAATACTCGAGGTCAAAGGTCACAAACACAGGTTCATCGCGATTTTCAGCAAATCATAAATTTATTATAACAGGAAGCCTAAGCCTAAGCGACCAATTGTGGCCCTTAGACTCCAGTGACGCCAATCAAGGCATCACTTACGCGTTGCCGGTCCTTAATGTATGTTTTCTTGGTAGCCAGTCTGTTTCATGTCTGAGCAATCGGATAACATCCACCCATTTCTTAAGACGTGCTGGATCTTTAGGTATCCTTCAAAGTTATCACAGAATATAATTAATTATCTAAAGTACGAATCAGTTATTTATTATTTTAACCAACTTTTGATCCACTGTCTCGCCATATTTACCTACTGTATGTTTAGAAATCTATAAAAATCATTGTTAGAAATTGGATCAATAAAATGGACAAAATTTGTTAAAAAGTAATATATTAGAAATTAAATCAGCTCACTTAGAAAATCAAGGCATATCTTTCAGGCTCAAGTCATTCTATCAAGGTTGCATAAACAGTAATAGACATTTTATATTTCTAGAATGCAACGCTTAACCGAGGTTTAAAAATGTATAATAGACGTATCTCCTAGAATTTTATGTATTCTACGACAAAGTAGGTATATGAAGAAGATGCTAAGAATATGGTGCCAAAAATATAATTCCTAAATTATAAGTTTTAATGAGATTTTTTGGTAATAATTAAATCACAGTTTTATAGGCAAATATAAATAAAAATACATATAAAGATAATAAATTAATTGAATATTTAAAGTACGAAACAGGAACAAAAAATATTGTTTTAATAATAATTTTCGTCCTATAATACGAATAGGTACCTTTAGGCATGAAATAAGGATTGTGTCATATTATATGTATTTCCTATAGGTACTAAAATGGCAACGCCACTCATCACATTACGATACTCCCGCAAAAGTGGGCAATCAAAAATTTGATTAATTAGTATCATTGTAAATAAAAAAGATTATGTGCGATTTTCTTGGTCATGGAAAGAGCTCAAAGGGCGTTGCTTAAAGTTAAGGCCTGTTCAGACCTAAGCGGTATTCGCTACCGTCTGCGGCAGAGAAAACCCAGTGGGTATGCGGTAATATTCCTGTTCAGACCTAAGCGGTATTCGCTATCCTTGTGGGTAGACTAACGCGCGGTAGTCGAGTTTCGCTCAGAGAGGTAAAGGCCTATTCAAAGCTGAGCGATATTCGCTGCCGCTGTGGGTAGAGGTACATATCGCGCGGGTTTCGCTCAGGTATTTAGTATCAAGTACCGGGGCTAGAGCGACCTGAGCGATATTCGCTGCCGCTGTGGGTAGAGGTACATACCGCGCGGGTTTCGCTCAGGTATTTGGTATCAAGTACCGCGGCGAAGCTCGACTACGGCGCGTTATTCTACCCACAAGGTTAGCGACTACCGCTTAGGTCTGAACAGTAATATTACCGCATACCCACTGGGTTTTCTCTGCCGCAGACGGTAGCGAATACCGCTTAGGTCTGAACAGGCCTTAAGAACTAGCCGCGGTACTTGATACCAAATACCTGAGCGAAACCCGCGCGATATGTACCTCTACCCACAGCGGCAGCGAATATCGCTCAGGTCGCTCTAGCCGCGGTACTTGATACTAAATACCTGAGCGAAACCCGCGCGGTATATACCTCTACCCACAGCGCGCTGTGGGTAGAGGTCGAATATCGCTCAGGTTTGAATAGGCCTTAAATTGAAAGAGCCCTTAGCCATTGATCTATTACTTACAACTAGATTAGCAAACAGCGCTCAGATGTGTTGCCGTTTATTATGGGTCTTACAATGTTATTGTCTCAAACTTGCCGCACACGAAAATAATACGAACGTGAAATAGGCAAATGCGTTGTGAAATCTTGCAATTCTCGTAAAGAAAGTAATTTGAAAAAGTTCGACATATCATTCCACATGTAAGTTATTGTTTTTCACGATATTTTGTTGAAAATTCAAAACTTCAAAATTCAACATTCTTTATTGCCATGATAAACCTATAGACCTATACAGATGACAAATAATAAATAATGATTGATTTTAGGTTATTGTTAGCAGTATATCCGTACCTTCTGAACTAGTTTAGACTGTGACTCAGAAGGTAACTGTTCATTCTTGCTAATAATATCCTAAATTACAAATAGTTACTAAAACAAAAACAAAATAAAAGCAGTATAAAGGCCTATTCAAACCTGAGCGATATTCGCTGCCGCTGTGGGTAGAGGTACATACCGCGCGGGTTTCGCTCAGGTATTTAGTATCAAGTACCGCGGCTAGAGCGACCTGAGCGATCATACAAAATAAATTAGCGGGTCTTAATCGCGTACAATTAATTTATTTAAGGTATAAATACCTATTTGTTTCCGACGTTTCGCTCGTCTTGCACCGAGCGTGGTCGCGGAGAGACTGATGAGAGCTCAGCGCCGTCTTGTAGAAGTGCGGGTTTCGGCACCTACCCTCACTTGGTCTTTATTTAAGTTCGCACTGTCGGTACTCCGACACACTACACTAATGACGTCTACACACTGTTGAGATTTATCACTGCGGCGGTGTTTACATTTGCTGATGACTGGATTCCAAGTAGCTGATAATCTATATCCATCCTCCCGGTTGAAATTGTTATATTTCTTGATTTCTACCGCTTCACGTACTATCCTGGAGTAATAGTGACGATCGGTGGATAAGACTTGTGGTTGATGCAGTTCTATCCAGTGGTTTGGTCCAGATTCCAACAAATGCTCAGCTATAGCCGACTTATTAATATGTCGGTTTTTCACAGCTGCGATATGTTCCTTTACTCTTTCAGCGATTGTACGCTTAGTCTGCCCGATATATGAACTACCGCAGCTGCAATCGACTTTGTAGACGCCAGGTGTTTGGAGAGGAATGACATCCTTTGGGGTACGCAGATTATGTGCTATCTTAGAGAACGGACTGTATACAGTCTTGATGGAGTATTTCTTGAGTACTGTTCCAACCTTGTCCGTTACTCCCTTTAGATACGGCATGTAAGCCGGCACTCTGCTCACTTCAGGTCTACGATCTTTCCTCTTCAGACGGAGTATCTTCTTCTTGTATCCGTTGCGCCTAAGTACCTCCTGAACATGTGACAGTTCACTATTTAATTGTTCAGGGTCACACAGGTCATACGCTCTGTTCACTAACGATGACACAACGGAATCCAAATGCCGCGGATGGTGGTGCGAGTTCGCGTTAAGATACCTATCTGTGTGTGTCGGTTTCCTATATACAGTGTGTCCAAGGGTACCATTATGTCTCACTGTCACTTTAACGTCGAGAAAGGGTAACGATCCGTCTACCTCCATTTCGTATGTGAATCGGATGTTCGGATGTATGGAGTTCAATTTGTCTGCGAATTGTTCCACGTCTTGCTGGTTCCCCTTCATGATGCAAAAGATATCATCGACATACCTCTTCCATAGCTTCACATTTGATGCCTGCATGTCTATGGATTCCTCGAAGTGCTCCATCCAGATGTTGGCCATTACCGGTGCTATAGGACTACCCATAGCCACTCCATCGATCTGGAGGTAGTGTTGTCCACGATATAAGAAGTAGTTTCCATCCAAGCAATTCTTAAGCAGAACAGTGTATTCGTCAGACAGACCGTTTTCCCTTAATTTCCTCTGTATGACCTCAAGGCAATCTTGAACAGGAACATTGGTGAATAGTGACTCCACATCAAAACTCACCATCACCTCGTCTGGTTCCTTTTTCGTGCTCTTGATAATTTCTACAAAGTGACGAGAGTCCTTCACGAAAGAGTGCGTCTTGCCTATTAACGGTTGTAGTACCTTGCTTATGTGTTTCGCCAAACCATATGTGGGTGAATTTATTTGACTCACTATAGGACGCAAAGGTACGTTGGTCTTGTGTACTTTGGGTAAGCCGTACATCTTAGGCGGCTGCACAATTTGAGGTTTATGTAACCGTTCAAACACCTCTTCCGCAAATAAGTTTTTATGGTCCATAATTAAGTCACGAATGCGTTTTGTCACTCTGGCGGTCGGGTTATATGACACTGCCTTGTATACTAATGTGTCACTTAACAGATTCCTAATCTTACAGTCATAATCACAAGTATTTATTACCACAGTGGCGTTTCCCTTGTCGGCCTTTAGCACTAAAATATTCGTGTTATCACGCAGCGTTTTTAGTGCTTGACGCTCTTCTGTGGAAATATTGGGTTTAGGCGGCTTTGACTTGCGACCCGCTAATTTATTTTGTGTGATGTATACAAATCGCGAAAGTTTAAAATCGATGACCTGAGCGATATTCGCTGTCGCTGTGGGTAGAGGTACATACCGCGCGGGTTTCGCTCAGGTATTTGGTATCAAGTACCGCGGCTAGTTCTTACCTATCTGAGCGAAACTCGACTACCGCGCGTTAGTCTACCCACAAGGATAGCGAATACCGCTTAGGTCTGAACAGGAATATTACCGCATACCCACTGGGTTTTCTCTGCCGCAGACGGTAGCGAATACCGCTTAGGTCTGAACAGGCCTTTAGACGTTTCATGTCGGACCGCTGAAGTGCCGAAGCGGTGCGTTTGTCGTATGGTGCACGGACGGTCATTTGTTTGCATACATAGCGCGCGGTGCGGCAACAGTGCGGTGTCGGTACCGAGAACGCACGACATCAGTACAGCAACGTCGCAAGCTCCACGTGTTTATATAGATGTTGAATAGTGCGGTGACTAGACGTGAGAGCAAATTTCATCGAATTTTCATGTTTATTATTTGCTTAAAATGGATGATATAAACGTGGAAGAATTTATAAATGAAATCGAATTACGTCCTGCTATATGATATAAGTTTTTTAATTTACGTAGGTACCTCAATGTTATTAGTAGTCTCTCTACGGCTGATATAGTATGTCTGAATACAGTTTCTTGCCGCTGTATTTACTTCCAACTAATTCAAGTAATTCGTAGAAACATTCTCTAGATATTCTTATGTAATTAAAAAAAAGAGCTTGGATCTTGTTTTAACCTACGGTAAAGATTATGGAAATCACCAAAACTACGTGCAGATATTCTTATGTAATTAAAAAAAAGAGCTTGGATCTTGTTTTAACCTACGGTAAAGATTATGGAAATCACCAAAACTACGTGCAGATATTCTTATGTAATTAAAAAAAAGAGCTTGGATCTTGTTTTAACCTACGGTAAAGATTATGGAAATCACCAAAATTACATGTTAATGAAAACATAGGTGATGCTCTTTTACGGGGGCGTCGTTTTTGTTTCTGTTTGATATTTTTCAACAAGAGCACTGAAAGTAATGTTTCTTAGTCAGAGTCCATGGCTTAACTGCTGTCAAATAAATTTTAAACATCACTAGCATACAAACGCACGGCAGTCAGATACGCTTTCAATTTAGGCGTTTGGTGTCGGACGGCTACCGCACTGCAGCGGCACGGCAGCGGGTTATAACCAGCGCACGGTAAACGTGCGGCAGCCGTCCGACACGAAACGTCTTAATTGAAAGAGCCCTAAATGCATCGATTTCGTAACTTATTAGAAAAATTCCATAGGTACTAACTTTGAGCCTCAATATCTCCTGAACCAGTAATTTCCCAGGTATAGTGCCGAAGTAAAAAATGGTGCTCAATCAGACTGCACTAGCGGGTGCGGGCGCGGGCACGGGCGCTCGGGTCTTGGCGTCGACGTATTCACAGTGCCGACTGTGCCGAGCGAGCTTCGAGTGTCATTGCACATGTGTTTGGTCGTTCTCAAACTTTGAGCTGCTACGTATTTAGAAGCCATGGATGAAGATTTGCTTTTATTCATGGAAAATTCATACTTGAAATGGCAATTGCAATAAGTATATTATGAAGTTTGACACACACGATTTAAATAATTAAGGAAGAGAAAAGTTTGGAGAATTTTATGTATTACGGACGTATCCCGATAAATTATTTGAATACACGAGAATGCCATTACACACTTTTGACTAAATATTAAATAAGATCTCACCATGTTTAGTCAAGATTGACACCAATTTTAGAAAAAGTGTAAAACCTGAAGAGAAACTGCGAGGATAAGGGTCAATTCACACCGAAACGCGACGCGACGCGACGATGCACGCACATTTTAATAGAGCATCTGAAAATATACTTTATTTACAACGCGATAACATACACATTTCATTTTGAGAATTCAGAATACGTTGCACTACGCAGCACTGCGCCTCGAGATGCCTCGCGACGTACCGCGACGTATCGCGCCACAGCGGTGCATCGCCGGTACGGCCGGCGTGCAAGAGCGGTGCTGCGTCTCGTGATGCCGCGCGACGCAGCGCGACGCCGCGAGGCGAAGCCTGAGGCCGTTGTCGCTACTTTTCTACTATTTCCGTCCAGACTTCGTTAAGATTTGGTGCAGTTCGGTCAAGTGCTCAAGTGAAAACATAATGATAGACTGGGATCTTGTTGTAATCGGACTTCTTGCAGAAGAGGAAGAGGAAGAAGATTACAAAAATAAAATTAAAAAGAAGACAACACACAGGAGTATTTGGGTGCATAATTTTTGGCAGAATAGGAGATTTCATGGTGAACATCATTTTCACTCGTAGCGCTACACATAAAAAATTAACTTCTCCTCGATCTCCATAATGCACGCAGCTGCCAAAACGTCGTTCTCATGCGCTTACAAAATTTACGGGTCGGGAAGACATGTTTCGCTGCGCCTCGCGGTGTCTCGCTGCGCAGTGAGGCGTCGCGCCGTTATCGACTTCACTATGCACCTCGCGACGCCGCGATGCATCTCGCGGCGTCACGCTGCGCAGCGCAAAACCACTGTCCTCTTTAAGCATCGTCGCGTCGCGTCGCGTTTCGGTGTGAATTGACCTAAGATGTTGTACTGCAGATATAAATTCTTCCGTATTGATATCCATGACGATTAACGACGCTTCAGCGGGTGAATCAAAATGGTTTAGAACCACAAGCGTAGTCACCTAACAGACGCTATATCACAACAATACGGGCGGACTAAAGCTGATTTTCCACCAGAGAGGCGAGACGAGGCGAGGCGAGGAGAGAATTGAAATTTGTATGGCAAATTTTCAATTCTCTCCCAACGCATCTTTGGTGGAAACAGTGTGGATTGACGAGAATATGCGAGGCGTGAATTGAAATATTTGTTTGTGTAAAAATGAACCGTATTGCTTCCAACATAGAGTATAAATTAACCAGTACCAGTATATCTTTATCTAATGAAGCCTACGGGCGGCGCGGTGGTCACACGCGTGCTCGCACGAGCTCGCGCGAGCTCGCGCGAGCTCGAGATGGCTATTTTTAGTGGAAAAGGGTCAGTGCGATTTCAATTCTCTCCTCGCCTCGCCTCGTCTCGCCCCTCTGGTGGAAAATCACCTTGAGCCATTAGAAACTCCCGCGCCACCCGCGCCCGCGTCCACCTCATGAAGACGCGTGGCTCGCGGGCGCACTGTGAACGCAAATGGCGTCTGCATAGGTACATTTTGAACCCGCGCCCGCCTCTACTCTGAAAGAGTACATTGTCGAAGTGTAAAAAGACCCTTAACGAAAACAAATCCCATGTTGTACCAATGTACAACATGGGATTTCAGTTTTCGTTTAAGGGTCCTTTTTACAGCCTGTATGATTGTGCAATAGATAATTTTATTTTTAATCTAATTAACCCTTGTAATTAGCGGTCATAAGTGTGGTCGGTAGTTACCTACATGATATAATGTATGCTTAGTGGTTACACACTTGGATCATAGGTGTGTGCTATGTACACCAGTGTAAGGCTAGCCGCACACACAAAATAATATTGACAATAAAGTACATATTGTCAATAATATTGTGTGTGTGCGGCCTGTATTGCGGTATTGTTCAATATTATTGTGGATTATCCAGAAATTCAGATTTTGTCACGTCAATATCGGGGGGAGGCAGGGGTATTGTCAATAATATTGACGTTTGCGAGCGCGCGGCAATATTTTAGTTGAGAAAAAGATTTAAAAGCAGGCGGACGTTCGTGTTTTCTGTTCGAACGATATTTTATTCAACTTGGAAAATTAAACAAAAAAAGGTTAAAATAAATGAGCATGTACCATATAATGCATCAGCTTTGCCATCTAGACAGTCACTAGATTATTCCAGATTAAACTATTTTCTATCAACAAGCACACGAGGTTCAATTTTTAGATACAGTTTAACTCCTTCACCACATTCCATATATACCAACCAATGAACATAATACGGATAATACTATTACTATAACACCTCCGCAGACTGTCTGGTTTTCCATCTCAAATAATATTAAGGCCTCCACTGATAAGATTGCAACAGTTTGAGAATGGTCCACAAAATGCAATATTTGATAAAAATAACCAAAATAATAATATAACTTCTAATGTAATAACAATTGAAGCCGACGTACATGCCGAGTATACCTCAAAAGTAGATTTTCAAATATTTTTCAGTCTTAAGTAGTTGTGAATATATTAAAATAAAACTACAATTTATTACATAATATTTTATTTGTTTTACTTCAAATCAAAATCCAAGTGGATTTATAGCGAACAGCAAAATGCTCATACATAGTAATGGTATTATAATTATGATCTAAGTGATTACCAAAAAATACTATAACGTAGATGTTTAAATATAGGTAATTACTATTCATTTTAAACAATCTTTTAAGACGTAAATTAACGTGTTACAAGTGTCCCGAACAGCTAAGCTTATAGCCCTTGGGGATATTAAAGTAGAATAGGTACTTCAAGTCTTTTCTTTCTTGATTGCTTTTTTTAGATAGTAAAATTAATGCAATACTCAATGCAACGATTTTTTTATTTCTATCCATTATGTTAAACGTGCGCACATAATCTAGCTGCGGAGCGACTGAGTCAGATTGTACCATGAAAAATTGCCAATAATATTGCGTAGTGTGCGGGGACCATATATTGATGGAAGATTTTTGACAATCCTGCATTGACATTATTTTGTGTGTGCGGCTAGCCTAACAAATGCGTTCAGCTTAGGTTTGTAGTTCAGTTCATCCCTCAAAGTAGGTATACAATTTGTGAATAACTGTCACCTTTGTACTTATATAAAAATAAAACATCTTATATTTCGATACTTGTATATTTTAGACTACACCAAACATATTGAGTTAAGACAATCTTAGAAAACGTGTTATTAGTCTACTTGTATATTTTCCACTGGTGGCTCTGTGGGTAGTGTAGAAGTTAAAATTAAAATATTTTAGTCCTAAGAAATCGAAAAAAAATACCTAAAAAATAAAATAGGTGACTGAGCTAATACTCCTCGCCGCCCTCTCCCTCTCCCTCCCCGGAGTCCATGCCCACCTCCTCGTAGTCCTTCTCGAGCGCCGCCAGGTCCTCGCGCGCCTCCGAGAACTCTCCCTCTTCCATGCCCTCGCCTACGTACCAGTGCACGAACGCGCGCTTAGCGTACATCAGGTCGAACTTGTGGTTGAGGCGCGACCACGCCTCCGCGATCGCCGTCGTGTTGGACAGCATGCACACGGCGCGCTGCACCTTGGCCAGGTCACCGCCCGGCACAACTGTCGGCGGCTGGTAGTTGATGCCCACCTTGAAGCCTGTCGGGCACCAGTCCACGAACTGAATTGTCCTCTTGGTCTTGATGGTGCCTATGGCGGCGTTCACGTCCTTCGGCACCACGTCGCCGCGGTACAGCATGCAGCAAGCCATGTACTTGCCGTGGCGCGGGTCGCACTTCACCATCTGGTTGGCGGGCTCGAAGCACGCGTTCGTGATCTCCGCCACTGACAGTTGCTCGTGGTATGCCTTCTCGGCCGATATCACCGGCGCGTACGTCACCAGGGGAAAGTGGATCCGAGGGTACGGCACTAAGTTCGTCTGGAACTCCGTCAAGTCTACATTTAGGGCGCCGTCAAATCGTAGGGATGCTGTGATAGAGGAAACGATCTGTCCGATCAATCTGTTCAGATTTGTGTATGTGGGCCTCTCGATGTCCAAGTTACGTCTACAAATGTCATAAATAGCTTCATTATCAACCATGAAAGCGGCGTCCGAATGTTCCAAAGTCGTGTGAGTAGTCAGTATAGAGTTGTAGGGCTCGACCACGGCTGTGGAGATCTGTGGGGCGGGGTAAATAGCGAATTCCAACTTTGATTTCTTGCCGTAGTCGACGGAGAGGCGCTCCATGAGCAGGCTGGCGAAGCCCGAGCCGGTGCCACCGCCGAACGAGTGGAAGATGAGGAAGCCCTGCAGGCCCGTGCACTGGTCGGCCAGCTTGCGCACGCGGTCCAGCACCAGGTCGACGATCTCCTTGCCGATGGTGTAGTGGCCGCGCGCGTAGTTGTTGGCGGCGTCCTCCTTGCCCGTGATAAGCTGCTCGGGGTGGAACAGCTGGCGGTACGTGCCGGTGCGCACCTCGTCCACCACCGTGGGCTCCAGGTCGATGAACACGGCGCGCGGCACGTGCTTGCCGGCGCCCGTCTCGCTGAAGAACGTGTTGAACGAGTCGTCGCCGCCGCCCACCGTCTTGTCCGACGGCATCTGCCCGTCCGGCTGGATGCCGTGCTCCAGGCAGTACAGCTCCCAGCACGCATTGCCGATTTGCACGCCCGCCTGCCCGCCGTGTATGGATATACATTCACGCATTTTTTACTATTAGATTGGATAAAGTTACTTAAAAATAGAGCTCTTTAATCTTAAATCCCAGTACCTTCTGGATCAATTCCAAAATTCGACTGCACGTAAAACGAATGCCTCGCTGTTCTACGGTCCAAGTTTAAATTATGATATTTTATTTCGAATACGTGACATTTGCTGTTATGCAAATAGCAAAAAGTTTGTAAGGGTTCTGGTTGTATTTGAAACTGTAAAAAGGACGTATTACGGCTGCATTAGATGATAATATATTAAATACTAGCTGACCCGGCAAACGTTGTTTTGCAAAATATAATTTTTTTTTTTTAAAATAGATAACGGATAAGCACAAAAAATTTAATCAAAATCGGTCAAGCCGTTTCGGAGGAGTATGGGAACGAAAACTGTGACACGAGCATTTTATATATTAGACTAGCTTTTGCCCGCGGCTTCGCTCACGTTAAATTCGGGGTAACACAAATCTCCTTTATTGTTCAGTTACTTTAATAATTTTCGTTTAAATTCTGTTAATACTAATAATAAATAAACCTTCAAGAAGTATTTATTAGATAAACAGGACTGGAACACCAACTTTCAGTCTCAAGTTATGTGAAGGCACTCCTGATAATTCTAAAGAGTTCAGAAACTCTATAGGGTACGAAATAACTTAGGCAGTATCCATGACACTACCTATGGACAGACTGATATTTAACATCACCTTGCATACAGTCAACTCTCCAAGCCTTGGTCCAATATATACAGAATATAGAGGCTTTCGCATTGATACCTATTATTAGTAGGGATTAGAAAAGGCAGCTACAATAATTTTATTATCTAAAACTAATATATAAAGCTGAAGAGTTTGTTTGGTTGAACGCGCTAATTTCAGGAACTACCGGTCCGATTTGAAAAAATCTAAATCGGTTTAGCCGTGCTTGAGTTATAATTAGTGTAACTAACATGAATTTCTTTTATACATATAGATATACCAATATGTACCTACACGTCTGTAATATGTACCAATATCTATTTATTTTACAATAGACTTAACCGTGAATATTCTTCGATAATTACTTATAAGGAACACTAAGTTATCGGTATTTTAGAACAGAATAAACATAATAATTATTTATTATTTGAAAATAAAGCTGAAAAAAAAAACACTGAAAAAGATCCTTTGTTCGGTTTTGAACGGTTTTAATGCGTTCGACACATAATTTGAAAAATCATTTGCTTATTTTAATGCTTCTAGAGGCCGACGAATGTCCGACAACAAAGTGAGTACAGCATGCAGCCGCATATATTATGTTAATTTAAACATTAAGTACATTCATCTAGCAGCTATAGCCTAGCGGAGATACCAACAGACTGCCATGCAGAGATTTTCAGTTTCGAATCCACGGCGCACACTGACTTTTCGATGTTAAGACCGTATTCAATTTTTAATTATCGCTTTCTTCATGCTTCGGAGAGCACGTTAAGCCATCGGCACTTGCTGTCATGAAGATCTTTGACAGTCGTTACAAGTTAGTGCCTCTAAATGTACTGAAGCTGGTCTTAACCATGGAATACTGCACAGAGGACACTATACCCTGACATTTATTTCTACGGATTATTTGCGAGATGCTGTGAGGGCAAAAAAGTGCTCCATTTGGTTAATTTTGTAGATGTTGTACTTATTAAGAGCAATAACCTACAATATCCATTGTCGACTTTGAAACCTTAGGATGTCCTCTTCGCAATTTAAGATAACATAAACCGATTATTTTATAATGCTCTCAAAATAAAATAGAGCAGCTGGGAACGAAATTTTCTACAAATTCTATTGACGAAGAAGTGAACTCTTTGAAATAACATCGAGCTCTTATTTCGAGGTATTTTAATATAAAAAATTGAATACTTTTCAGCAGGAGTAACTACAAAAAAAATATTCACAAACATCTTCACAATAGTGTGATTCTGGTGATTTGAGCTAAAGCAGCAAAAAAAAAAAAAAAGGCCGTCAGACTAGACCTACATACATATAATTGTAAACTAAAGAACTGCACGTAGATATATAATGTAGTGGTTTAAGCGGTTAGCTCGGTGGTGACAACACAACACTTTGTGTGAACTACAAAGTGTTTTGTCGGGTCTGGGGTTACTTTGTGTGTTGTAATAGAATGATTGAAAAGTTTCCAGCAAGACAGTCATCATTGTCTTGCCCTGGTCCCAATTTATTTGGGTTCGGCGCAGTATGTCCTTCGTTTCCAACAAGCTTCGCTTGGCAAGACAGTATTATTGCTAATGCTGAAGTTATATTTCTAAGACCGGTGAAGTACAACCCTCTCACATAATAGCGACGTAGAGTACTTACATTATGGATACTAGATCCATAATGTCTTCGTTCGATGAGAGTGCCGAAGGCCCCATTGATTTTCTTCTTCCCTCATCCTGCTACTCCTCGCATTCCTTTCCCCAACCTGGTCGGCAATGCAAATGTAATCGGCTATCAAGTGCTGTCGTATCAAAGTTCGCCACTTTGGTAAGCGGCATCTAAACAGGAGTGTAATAATAGTACTTTAAAGAGATAGACAAAAATGTCAATGTATATGATAAAACTAAGTTTATCTGGTTTCATAGGCAATCGAATCCAATGCAAAGATGATTAATTAGTCACAGCCAGTTTATCAGTGATTGGTTAGTTTGCAACGAAAGAAAATATAATGTATTTTTTTATTAAACGCATGAAGGTACGAAGATATATATTTATATATCATCGCAATTACCGAACATGTTTTAAACTCTCCCTGCATCGTCATAACACACGCGGTATTATTAATAATTAACTTAATTAATTCTCGCCGCCGGCGCTTTAAATAATTCTCGCAGAAAATGTAATGTTTTATTTTTCTTGTAACATGGCGGTTGTTCCGGGGTATACCTACCGGTGGCAGGTAGTAACAATGTTGTTGAGGGTGTCTTGAGTGATCATATTAGTGTCGTGACATATCTGTAGATCTTACGGCTCCGAACGCTTGTGCAATATGCTCGCAATGTTGTGACAAACCAGTGGAAATTACGCCGCGTTCGGTGTGGTGAAGAATTCCCGAGCTGTATGTAAAAGAAGCATTAGCAGATAGGGTGACTTGATTCGCCACTAGGCTTGCTTGTCTAGTGATTAGTAATATTGGCTGTCGCAGAGTTTATGGGTTCGATGCCCACCCAGGACAAATCTATGTGTAAAGAGCGACTATGTCACAAAAAGTTAGCCGCTGCCATCACACATAGTGCCAACTGTTCGGCGTGTTTGATATGTCATGCTAACCGAATACTAGGAATCGGCGGAGTACTTTTAGGAGGTGCAGCAGGCTTAGGCCTAACTCAGTAAGCTGAGAAGCTTCGTGTGTGAATTTGAGAAGTGAATTTGTTCAAGTAAACCTAGAAGAACGCATTGTCAAACGTTATTGTTTTTGTAAGTTCCTATGTAAAATCACAAAAAGTAAAAACTCTTTAGCATTCAAGAATATTAAAATAAAAGTTAGAGCATCTCCAAGTCGAGTCAAACAGCACCGATTGTACACAAGGTTAATCGTACGATCGTGTCAATGAACTCCTCTCGAACACATAAGCACTTACATGCATAAGTACCTACTTCTACTTATATTTATTATTAATTTATATTAATAATAAATTTAAGAAATCATTTTTGTATTGTGAAGTGGCACTAGAAGTCGTAGTAAAGAGAGCGAACAAGACACTGCACCGCTATTGTGATCGCAAGGACATTTCAATTACAAAAGCTCTCAGCGAGCTCGCCTTAATGTCTGCTCTTAATGACATTGCCGGAGGAGCTTTTTATGCGCCTTGTTAATAAATACGGTATTTATTCACTTTTCTGTTAGATGCAAAAGAGCTGTTATGGTAGTGCGTGGCTTTTCGGAAAATAATTTATTGCGCATGGCCCACTTGCGTGGTTTATATATAGGAAACAGATGATAAAGATAGTAATTTCATGCATACAAAAACAAAGACGTCAATGAGATACCTATCTGCATTACAACTTGGTTCGAAAATACAGGATTCATATATTCATTCTTAAAACTGTACTTAGTCGACTGTTACTGACGTGTGGGACTAGGTAACAGAAGAATTATCAGTTAGGGTTACTAACCACTAGTTCTGTTGGTCTAGTGGTAAGTGACCGTCGTTGATACAGCGTTCGTTCGTGGGTTCGGTATCCACCCAAGACTAATTCTTGTGTGACGAGCACACCTATTGTTTTGTGCCTGGGTGTAGTTACACACAGTATAGATGAACTTATCTTTACCTAAATTAGGTATAGATAAGTTTATCTATAGCTAATTTATACCTACGTATTTAGAAATGTGCAAGTGTATCTGTTTCGTGATAGCCACAGTACAAGCTCTGTTTAGCTGTGGTTCAGAACTTTAAATAAGAAATGGCTATTCTACTAACAGTGAAAGACTGTGTTTAGACAGATCAGTGTTAAAGTTGTAATGGCATGTCTTTAACTAATTATTATTACTGCAACATCAAAAACCAGAAGCTTCTTGAGTTTTACCGATCGGGGATACCTACATACATCATCAGCATCCTTGTAAATATACTGTCCCACAGTCCCACTGCTCGAGCCTCTCATCTTCAAGAGAAGGGTAAGTCTACCACGTAAGTCTACGAAGGGTCAGTCGCCAAATGCGGATTGACTGACTTTCGAGAACATTATGAACATTATTTATTTATTATGGACATGCAGTCACACCATGTTTTCCGTCATCATTATACAAGCCATATTAAATTAATCTTATATGAACTTAACTTCGAAAAGTCATTGCCTTGGATTCGAACCTGAGACCTTTAGCATAGCAGACTGTCAATCTCTCCACTGGGCTATCGCTGCCTGCAACATGTATCATGCAAGTTTCTTAATGGTACTCTATTAATAAATAGGTATTATATATGTACCTTAACTAGTTGTTTATGTGATTAAGACCTGATAAATAAACTTGTATACGTATGACCAAACACTTACGAGGAGATCTTAATGTGGTTACAGTTTGAGACTTAGTTGGAGTCCATCCAACTGAAATCAAGCTTAAGTTTCATCAAATTTCGTTGAACATTACCAGCGTTCCAAAAATGTTGAGCAGTGCTTACTTACGTTAATAAATTACTGAACAAACACAAGATTACTTCTTTGAAGTTCTACAATGTGTTGTTTTGTATTCATTTCATTATTATCTTTATCTATACTATATAATTTATATTTATATTTATTAATATTATAAAGAGGAAAGATTTGTATTTTTGTATGTTTGTTACGAATAAACTAAAAAAGTACTGGACGGGTTTTAAAAATTCTTTCACCATTGTAATACGACACTATCCCTGAGTAACATAGGCTATATTTATTACTATACAATAATAGGGATCCCTACAAAAACATCAATAATGTAACCCAAGGTGTAAGAAAAATTTCCAGAAATTTCTTTCATGGCGTGCGCTGCTAAAACTATTAATGATACAGAAAAATAATGTACTACATTATTAAAGTACTCATTATTACCTACAAAAAAGTACGCAATAGCATAGGTCTATCTCCTAAGGAAAATCCAAGGTCATGTCCACCCGTGCGAAGCCGGGGCGGGCTGCTAGTTATCTATAAACTGCTACATTCAAGAAAACTTTGATTTCTAGTCCACCTCGGCAGCAATAGCTTGGTGGAGATCCCATCAGACTGTTATGCAGAGAGTTCCAGTCTACGGTGCGCTCTACTGATCTCTTCTTACATATAAACCGATGACCGGTTGGCGCCGCGGGAGTGTAAGCGACTGCTACGCCAAAGGTCGCGGGTTCGATTCCCGCTCAAGTTAAACATTTGTGTGCATGAACATGGATGTTTGTCTTGGTCTGAGTGCTTCTATGTATAATATGTGTAAGTATTTACAAAAAAGGGTATATATGTATGTTTATCCATTGTCTAGTACCCATATAGACTAAGATCCCGCGACAAATTAGTGCACTCATCGAATTTTTGCTTAAAACCAAAATTTTAAGTATATTTATGATTAGGAGAATACATATACCTATACTAGGTTGCCTATTAAAATTTGGCCGCAAGTATATTTAATTAAATGATTGTTAATTGATTTTTGGAAGATACTTTCGTTCATTCGTTTTATAAGTAAAATATCGTCTACATCACGGCTATACATATAAAGATTCTGAAAAACCACGGTTGTCATTGTTCATCTGGCCGCACCTCCTCGCAGCCAGGTGTAACCAGGTATGATTTCGATACATTTTTACGTTCATAACGTTTATTTATGATTTATATATCAAATGAAAGCTATTTTTTTTCTGATTCTGATGATTTATGGTTGCCTAATTAAATCCAGCCGCAAATTAGGGTTGCCGGCTGTTGAATATTATAAATATTTAAAGTAGCGTGAAAGAGAGTTATAGGGGGAATTGCCGTAACGCCGGATGGCACCTAGTGCGAACACTACACTATCTGGACAAGTAATCTTCCACATATTTTTAAATTGTTGCTCACGATTTGAAGAGGTGCGGGATAACGATCACACAACGCGGTTTTCCAGTGCTGCGACTGGGCACAGCGGTAGCAGCATTTTGCTGTTTATAGCGGCAAAGCATTGCGTCACGTTATTCTATTATGTAATTATTCTATATAAGGTTATATATTATGATTTATTTTAATATGTCACTGAATATAGTGTGCCATCGGGATTCGTAAAATATGCCGGTTGGCGTAGCGGGAGTGTGAGTGACTGCTACGTCGAAGGTCGCGGGTTCGTCTCCCGCTCAAGTCAAACATTTGTGTGGATGAAGATGCATGTTTGTCTTGGTCTGGGTGTTTCTATGTATAATATGTATGTATTTACAAAAAAAATATACTTATATGTATGTTTATCCATTATCTAGTACCCATAGTATAAGCTCTGCTTAGTTTGGGACTAGATAGTGAACTTTTTTTTCACATTCACACAGAATGTGAAAAAAAAGTAACACACACCCTGCCATGAAAACCTGTCTAGTGATCAAATATCTTAACAACAAACCTGGAACCAGCAGTATGAAGACGTCGACTAGTTTTTGTTTAGCAGTTGGTCAGAATATTCCAAAATTGTTAAAATTTCCTGCTTTCACGATGAACAGATTAGCAACTTGACAAATAAAATGTGTGAGAAAGTGAAATAAGTGAAATTTTAACGTCGTCACCGTCGTGTAGAATTGTAGCTGAAGAGACAAAAATCATGTTATCTCAGGAAAAAGGAAAGAAATGGGCATCAAGTACAAAAACAAAAATGCAGTTTAATCTTCGATCAAATGTGATCGAAGATTAAACTGCATCATTTCCATCATGGTTCTGAACATTTGCGCGGATTGCCTGCATTATTAGGTACTTAATGTAAGTGGATGCTCCTGTTTCACCATGTCAATTTTCAGGAGGCTAATTAAATGAACATCAAAATTTTACTAGATTTTGCTTAAGTATTAAGTAGAGTAAAAATATGCAAATGACATAGAAGGTGTAACAGTTGCAGCACCTTACAAAATTTATTTTTTTATATGTTATGCAAAACCTGGCGATGAAAAAGAGTGACCTTGAGTTTTATTGCCCGTTCTTTCTCAAGGTTCTACGCCCTTGCTTTGCGAACGTGGCAGTAAATGTAAATGTAGAAGCTTTAAGTAATAATTTTTTAAATTTGACGTTCATAAGTGTCAATTTCTGATTTAAATGAATAAGGAATAAAGGATTTTGACTTTTGACATAAAGACGGTGGCAAACGTATGTTACTATATTTGGCGCGTATACATCATCTTTTGTTTTATAGACCTACGCCTTTTTTCCCGAACGGGTAGGCAGAGGTGTAATATTACACCCACATTTCGTCATGAATTTTTAAGTCCCACGTATTAGGAGGCGAGCCTATTGCCATACAGAGAATTCGGAAAAACTCAGTAACACTTTTGCCCGACTCGGAAATCGAACCCGGAGCCTCCGATCAGCAGACGCTATCCACTGCACCACGGAGGCATCATCTTTAAATTGGAAATATCATAACTGTAGAAATGGACTCTACAGTCTCTCAAAACAGAGTTCATTGCCTGTGCTCGTACTTTAAGGTGTCAACAGTTTAGTTTTCCGAGGCTAGAAACGTCCTCACATTCATTTCAACATCCAGGACACCCGTTAACATTGATGCAATCAATGAGAACTCTCATTAATATTTCCTTAGGAGATAGCAGCATCCCAGTGTTGAAAGCCATTTAGTAATAGATGTGTCTGGCAAGTCTCTTAGTAAGTAGGGTGTATAATATTATCAACCAAGCGTCAAAATAATAAGCACGACCTCGAACAGGGTGCAGCCGTGTAGATACAGCTACTTTTATCATTTGAGTTACTCAGATGGACAGCTTGATCTCTCTCAATAACAAGTTGTTTAGAAATATCTGATTCCCTATTTACAGCGGTTCCACGTTTCACAGTCTAAAAATATATTTAATTTAATTTTAGTGTATGTGAGCTATCCTTAAATCAGAATGTTATTGTACAGTCTTGGCACGTAATCACAATGTATTTCTGCTTTTTAATGGTTATAGTTACCACGTAAGACCATGAATGGACAGACGGGCTGACAGACATGGCAAAATATAAGGGTTCCTTGTAGTTTACTACGGAACCCTAAAAAAGAAAACCCATCAAACTCAAACTCAAATATGTTTATTTCCATAAAAAAATAAAAAATTAAGAAGCTTTTAAACACTCGCTTTGCATGTTTAAGAATATATATATAGGTACACGGGAATTAACGTGAACATGCATTAGGTATTTACATACCTTATTTTGCTTGACGTTTCGAGACGGTTGCACGTCTCGTGGTTGTAAGCTGACTGGTGTAGCGATGTCACATCTCCGAGTGCGAGGTAGAAGATTCTATTTCTACCCCCGAGTCGTTGATAAGGTATGTAAATACCTAATGGATGTTCGCGTTAATTCTCGTGCATATATATATATTCTTATTCAAAAAAATTTTAGACACCTCTGAAAGTCGTAGAAAATAATATTTAAAAAGTACCTATAAATACATATTTACATAATTGAGCGTTGAAAAAAATATGTGTTTAGAAAGTAGAGCCTCAAGAGAACAATCAGGCAAAATACTCAGGACCACTCTTTTCATCGTCCTGGTTTCTACAATTTAAATAACTAAGTAACAACATTGCATTTTTTATATATGAGCTGGTTCGTCCATAATGTTGTCCTTCATTAATATGGTTATTTTAAAAATAATATAAAAGCACTAAACCAGATTAGCACAATACAGACACAACAGCTCACATTCATAAAAGCCTTAAAAATATTAAGAAAGAAATTGCCCGTGGGTCTGGGTGTTTCATTGTGTCCGTTGGTTGTATGTTTGTAAAGTTCCCCACAACACAGGACGTATACCTAGCGCGGGAGTAGTCTTAAAAAAATCTTGGTGATATTGTTTAGTTTAGTAAGCTAATAAAGCGTTTATAGTGTGCTTCTGTCTAATCTAGTAAGACCAGTAAGCGAACCCGGACAGTGAGACGAAAAGTCTTAGATGCAACCGGTATAACGCTATGATGATGAGTGTACTAACTTATGTCGGTGGCTTCGAGCGCATGGCCATTGTTTATGGAGACAAAAAGTTGCCCAGGTGCTATTCTAATGTACCTATAAGCTATAATAATATTACTGCAATGTTTCATATAATAACTTCCGTTCTGTTTCCCCGAAGGGGTAGGCAGAGGCATATTAAACGCCCACTTTTCGCCAGTGTTTTGATCGATTAATATTTATTATAATAATTAGATCGCTTATCGGGATATTTTGTTTGCCAGAGCCTCGTCCGTTGATCGGCAGGTGCACCACTTGCAGGTGAGGTTGGCTTAGGACCCTAAGTTCTTGGTGGGAACCCTGTGCACCCGTAGTCATTATATGAAATAATAACAAACATTTATCCATCTTATCATCCTCTTAGCGTTATAACACTTGCATACCGGAGTCTTCTGACTAGCTTTACTGAATATTAGCTTTTCCTGAGAGCAACTGCATGCCTGACCCACGCAACCCAATTTTTGATGGTTAAGACTAGTGTCAGATTATTCAGATATACTTGAAGATACTCATTCACCATAAAAACTTTCAAAGATATGATCTACGGTTTAGTGTGCTCTCCGAAACACGGGGCAAGTGATGATTGACAATTTACTAAGCACTTCGAGAGTCTGCATAGCAGTCAATTGGTATCACCATTAGACTATCACGGCATCCATGTAAGATTTAACTGTCAACGTCGAATCTACGTCGAACAGATGAGAATTGTTCTTAATCTTGTAATTCTAAATCACTATAAAGCTTCCAATTGATATGAATCAACTGAAAGCTTCATAGTAATGTAGCCTTGCTCTTGCTTTTGAAAATTTGGAAAACTTGGGAAACCTGATGAGAATATTAGAAGAAGACGCTTTTGGCGTGAAGGTGTGAATTTTTATTGCATTCAAAGTAAAAAATATAATAAAATACATTTACGCATTTCTCAGCTAATAATAGTGATGTTCCCAATTAACTTTGGCTCTTTCATCATTCAGGAGAGCGTAATTGGCGTTGTATAAATTGTATCTGCAGTGCTTCTCTACCTAGTCTTGCCATAAATATTGTAACAAAGAAAAATATTTTTTAATTGCAAATAACATTTATTACTTTTACAGTTTTTTTTAAACAATTTAAAATATAAAAAGCTTATTCGAAGTGGTCTCCATTGGCTGCAATACAATCCTTTAAACGTTGAGGCCAGTTATCAATAGAAGCACGCAGTCTCTCCATGGGAAAATTCTTCACAGCCAATCGTATGGATCGTTTTAGGGACTCCAAATTATCAAGGCGTATAGAGCAAGCCGTACTTTCTAAAACTGACCATAAATCTTAATCCAGCGGATTAAGGTCGGGACTAGACGACGGCTAGTCTTCAGCTCTGATGAAATCCGAAACGTTCGCTTCCAACAAAGACTGTATGGGCCGAGCTTTATGACCCGGTGCCGAGTCTTGCTGGAAGGACCATACTTGGTTATTGAACATCAAACATGGTGTTGTTAAGGAGCTTAAATACCTCAAGAATGGTATTTTGATACACTTGTGCCGATGTTTTGATACCTTTTTCACAAAAATATGGCTCAGTCACTCCTTCATAGCTAACACCCACCAAACCATCACTGAAGTCGGATAATGCCCACGTTGCACCCTATCGACTAATTGGGAAGCTTTCTTAGAGCTTTGAGCATAAATACGGTCATTTTGTTTGTTAAACGTCATTTGCACGCCACTCTTGGCAGAATATGTTGAATTCCAATCATTGTAACATCTATTGTACCATATTCTTGCAAATAAATATTTTGAATTGAATTGAATTAAAATGTTGCTCAATTGTAACAATTTTTTCATCCATAAACAACAATTTTCTGTGACCTCCCTTTGCGTACCACTTCAGTAGTTGTTTCGATTTACCACCCTATTCCTTTTTAAATTATCAGTTAAGAAATGGCCAGTGCGTCTTTTATAGGCTGAAAGTCCTAAGTCATCTTTTAAAATACGCGACATGATTCTAGGTGCTATCTTCATATCCCGAGATAAAATGTTTTACTTTCGGACAGGATTTCTTCGAGTTTTTCCCTTACTGCTTTGACCACCTTTTTCGTACGAACACTACGTGGACGGCCAGGTCTTTTTCTGTTACAAACAGAGGAGGTCTCATTGTACCTATTAATAGCCCGGTACACAAACATTTGACTAATATCAAGTGTATATATGGACAGTTTTAAAAATTGCTTTTGGCTCCATACCTACTTTGTGTAATGCAATCACAGCGATTCAATTCTCTTTATCACCCCACTCCATTTTAATATCGCAAAATATTGTACAATGTATTGGCGCCAAAACAAGAAAACACAATAAACAATCGTATAAAAATGACAGATTCCAAATTCAAATGTAATATTTTTTTATTTTTTTATTGTAACAGTATTTATGGCCAGACCAAGTATACCTATATCTAGGACTGTTTACCATACTGTTAAAAGGTGGCTAATAGTTTACCGGAGGAATACAATTCATGATGGCAAACTTTACCGTAACGATTGTTTGTTTTTCTTGCTATTATAACGTTCTGAAAAGGTGTGTAAAACCTAACGTTTATTTACAAGACTACCAACTTATTACGATAAGTCTTAGCGATGTGACGAGCGATCAACAACATCAGACAACATCGGCAACATCGGGCCTAGAGTGGCCCCCTGTCAGGTAGATTACTGTCACCACCGCTTGATTGAATTACGTTATATATTCATATCACCATATTACGATTTTGTACGTGTGGACGACAGATTAAGAATACAAAATGTCAGTACTCCATTTCATACCGCGGGTGTCGTAAGAGGTGACTAAAGAAAATATACAAAGCAATTAATATTATAGTATCTTTGCGAAGCGACGGAAACTCGGTTACAAACCCTATAGGTATCGCATCTGTCCCGTTCAAATCATTCTTATGATTGAAAGTAGACACAGAGCTACAGTGCAGCTAGTTAGTAAAGGCCGAAGTCCAGCGGTAGACTCTGAAAGTCTTTAAATGACATTAAGGTTTGTTTCATCATCAGCTTTTAACAGTCCACCGCTGGACAGGGCTCTCCTTTGAAAGGAGGAATTGGCCTACTATACCACGCTGGCCAAACGGGTTGGTATAGGGTTCGTATTAAGTTTTCCTTCTCTTACAGTACTGTTCTCTGCATAATATGCTCCCTCTGTCGGCTCTTACGACACCCATGGGATGATATAGGGTGGTGACATTCCGTATTCTTAATCCGTCACCATACGGAAAAATTAAGCTTTGTTTTTTATTTTATTTATTTATAGACTCACGCCTGTATCCCCGAAGGGGTAGGCAGAGGTGTAATATTACACCCACATTTCGCCAGGAATTTTTAGGTCCCACGTAATAAGGTTTGTTTGTTTATTTTTATTTCATTCATTTGACGTAAAGGTCGTTCCGCTTGAATATACATAGTACATAAAACATAGAATAGTGGGTGTATCCATCGGCAAATACACGCGGTATTTCTATGACGAATTCGTGGAAATGCCGTCAGCGCGCCACGTGGTCTGACGTTGGTCCGGCCCCGGGGATGCACTGCGCTTGTCCCGACACACCTATGGCTCACACCTCTTGAATTACATACAACTCTGCACCTAGAGAACCCCAAAGATGCTGCAACTGATACTCCACTATGCACTAAATCTACGCTTTCCATCAAACGCACCGCGTCGGAGCGCATTTTAAACCGCACTAAAATATTCAGACTTTTATAAAATTGTTTTTTTTTTTTTACATCCACGTGTACACCGCGGAAGTCCATGCTAATATGAAACTTAAATGTTCCTGAGAAGTCTGAATTTCCAATAGCACAGTGTAAAATGCATTCTGGTTGGTGGATATTGTATATATTATATTATGTTGGCTCGCCTGAATGGTGAGTGAATGATTTTCTGGGAATTGTGAATTGATCTTATATCTCTTATATAAATATCAGCTGTTACAAGGCAGTAAAGTTGCAGTAGTCCCACATTATTTATATATTCTTCAGTGACTTTTGTCGCAACTTCTTATTATATCTGCTTATGTTTTCTTACGACTTGCAATATAATATAATAATATGTAGATAGGTAAAATGTTTAAACTGTCAGGCTTAAAGAAAACTTTAAATTGATTTTAATTATTAGGTGGAGGTGGTTGAGGAAAGGTTTTAACTTTTAGACTTTTGATCAATTGTGTCTATATTTTACAAACTAAGCCACTTCAGTTGTTACGTCGTAGCATGAATGTATCTTACATGCGAAGTGGTGTTTATCACTATTGTCTGATCTACCACAACGTTGGAGAACAGGCATAAACTTAAAGTATTTCATCTTCCTATCTATCTATCATCAGGCCTGTCTATTGGGGTAGGCAGAGACTATGGAACGCCAAATGCTCCGGTTGAAACACACCTCTTTCACTTCCTCGACATTCATTAACCTCATCATGCATGCTCGTCGGTTATGGGTACTTTTATTTTGGCGCTTTACTGCTAATACGTCTGCTGGTGTCAGGGGTCCGTGTTATCGCCCAAGCTTTTTCTTCTGCATATCAATGATATGCTCACTTTTGGGGGCATACATTGCTATGCAGATGACAGTACTGTACATGGGCGATATCTCGGACACCCTGCGGCTAAGCAAGCCGATACTGAGGAGTATAGGCGAACACTTGTTGCTGAGCTTGACTGGGTTCTGAATTGCATCTCGCATTGGGGTGATGAGAACCTGGTCGAGTTCAACGCCAAGAAAACACAGGTGTGCGCATTCTCAGCCAAGGTATCTCCATTCCTTCCCCGTCCCTCTCTTCTGGACACTCCACTACCGATTCAAGACAGCCTCAATATCCTAGGTATGGACATACGCAGAAATCTCAACCAGAAGAACTCCATCGAGGGTGTCATCAAATCCGCATCTCGGAAACTCGGAGTCCTGAACGAGGTGGGGAGGTTTTTCGCGCCGGAGCATTTGCGTCTGTTATACAAGACCCAGGTTCGCTCCTGCGTGGAATACTGCTCTCACCTTTGGAATGGCTCCGCTCAGTACTTATTGGACGCAGAATGCCGACATCATATATCCGCAAAGTTCGGATTATCTAGTATTTTGTTAAATTCTAATGGTTCTGACAGACAAATCACAGTCACCATATTGGCCACTCTAGCGAAATGTCACAGATACCGGATAACATTCTGAGTACTACTAAAGTCTTAGTATTGTCTTAGTACTAAGTAGTTTGTATGTGTAAATACTTTTTGCAGTTATATTTCTTAAACAGTTAAAACGACAATTATATAAGTATGCGCCCATTAAAGGAGATTCGTGTTACCCCTACTCCTAAACGACTGACCCGAGATTGATGAATTTTATTTTGTGTGTTCCAGAGGACTTTAGAATGTTTTAGATTCACAATTTAGTATCCTCGAGGGGGTATGCAAAGATGTAATATTACACCCACATTTCGCCATGAATTTTTAGGTATCACGTAATAGGGGGCGAGCCTATTGCCGTACCGGGCACATTACCAGACTCCGTGCTGCTACTGAGAATTTCCTAACGGAAAATCCCAATAACACTATGCCCAACCCGGGAATCGAACCCGAGACCTCCCAATCCCATGCGCACATTTATGCCGCGAGACCAACGAAGCAGTCTAGGCATAATAGATGATACACTGTGAAAATAACTAACGTAAATACGTAGTTGTGAGATGTAGGTAGCAAGTACCGACTTGTGCTTGGTTGACATTGCCATCGATATAAAGAAAGAGGTGGGTATTATACCTTCATAATGGCTAGACTAGCTAATAAAGGCTGCCTCGTCAAAATCTAGTACAACACTCTTGGTCGTGTATTTAATAATAACTTACTTGGGAAAATGACATTCGTTTCTATTCTTTAATATTATTGATGATTCTTTGATACGGTTCTGAATTTTTATAATATTTTTTTACAGACCAACTTTTGCCCGCGGCTTTGCCTGCGAGATATTAGTTGCAGAACGTAGCCTATGTGCTACTGTGTTGTGCATCCATAGGTTATACTGCATAGTTTACTCAAAATCCGTTCAAATGACTTTGCATGAAGGAGTAACAAGCCTCTATCTTTAAGTGACAAGTCACTGCGTTCGGCATCTTCCAGTGCGCGGTGAATTAATTCGGACGCTGCATCTGGATGCTAAAAAGCTACTAGATCGCAGGTCGTCGCTGCTAAAAGAAGCTAGTTTGCGGTAGCCCTTAATACACAAACTCATTCACTTATTCTACTTTTTCATCTCCTATCAATAAGCTACATTCAGTTATACTACTTTTCCTCTCTGTGGCTATGACTTTGGTTTTGTTAACATTCACTTTTATACCTTCCTTCTTATACGCCTCATTCATCATGGTGACCATTTGCTGCAAATCTGACGCTGATGATGCAAATAGAATATGATCGTCATTGTATATCAGTGTCTTAAACACTGACTCACCCATTCTTAATCCGCATTCAGACTCTTTCAAATCAGTCAAATAACTGTCCATGAACTGATTGAACAGCCAAGGAGACGCTACTCATCCCTGAATAACCCCACGATTAATATTAAACCAGTCCGTATAGTCCCCGTTCATTATGACACAGGCACTTAATCCCTATATAAGGATTCAAGTGCCCGTATCAGACTGCTGCTCACTCCATACACAGAAAGTGTTGACCAAAGTTCATCTCTCACCACTCGATCGTAAGCCTTTTCCAGGTCAATAAAGGCGCAGAAAACCTTTTGGTGTTTACTTAAGACTTTCTCTGAAATGCATTTTAAGCAAAAGACTTGATCCGTACATCCCATCCCAGATCACTCTTTCAATCAGTATCTTTGCATACAATTTGCCAACAACACTCAGGAAGCTTATACTGCGATAATTTTTGCATTCCCGCTATGACCCTTTACCCTTGTACAGTGGCACAATAACGGCTTTGATCCAGTCACCTGGTACACGACCGGACCGCCAACATTTATTGAACAGTAGGTCCAGAAGGTTTGCGGTGACGCCTTCGCCTACCTTTAGCATTTCAGCAGATATCCCGCAGCTTTACCCGTTTTCATACTTTACATTGTATAACGTAGGTACCTATCCCTTTCATCCTTTTATTACTTTCATAATTATCTTCCTCATTCACTACTTCCTCATTCCATATTCCTAGTGTAAATTACGCCTCGTTCAAACAAATTCTCAAAATTCACCTTCCACTGATCCAGAACTTCCCCTTGCTCTCTAATAATATTTCCATTTACATTCCTTATCACACAACTTTCGAATCTCCTGCTTTGCCGAGGCAGAACAGCCCGAGGGCTGTTCTAACCAAGTGCCAGAATAATTTGGTATTGGACCGAATATGCTGAGAAAATGTTCTATAAAATTTATCCTTACATTCTTATTTCTTTCTTTTCACTGTCTCTTTTACTTTATATTTCAACCTGTCATCCTTGTCTTTTACAACACTCTCATTGTAATTCACACTACCTTGTATCTTTATGTTGGCTCTTCTGGCTAGCACATCCACCCATGCTTTGCGTTTTCCGCGACTACACCATTTACTTCCTGATCCCACCATTCATTACCAATCTTCTTGACTTGTTTAAGAGGAAGCAAGAGTGCTTACGCCACATACTTGAAAAAAAAAAGAAAAAGAAAAGAAATATTTATTTGGCCACAAATGGCACACACCAAAAATAAAATAACAAAACAAACATAATAAAACAAACCTATGACTAAATTATTATTTTAAATGGAAGATTGTTACTCCTGCCCACTGGCAACACCACGCTTCCCGGCTGACCAATTGAGAGCCGTCTGCTTCCATTGGTCGACAGAAGCGTGAGCGAAGAACTTGAGTGGCTGTCTCTATTACTCCATTCTTAAACTCCTTCCAAAATTTCTCCCTCAAACAATAAACCTTTCTCTCAATGCCTCCTTATACTGACTATGTTCATCCTCTTCTTCAAATCTTTCAACTTTCACTCTTTCTATGGTAGGTAAGTGTATGCAAGGACGATGGTGCCATTTAGTGGTTAGTCCCGCTATACGGCTAAATACCAAAAAGATCAGTACCCACATTTAAGGCATTTTTTTTTCTTCGCTGTGGAAATGCATTTACGCACGTATGTGGGACTCGACGGCTGGCGTGCAAGGCCGTAATACACACTAAACCCACAGCGCATACTTCGACGACATTTTTGGGGCGCCAGGGGGTCGCGTTAGCATTCTACCCTGGCACCCCGGCGGATAGCCCGAAGGCCACAACCTCCTTGGCGGCAGATGAAGGTGTTCGGCTCCGCCGCCAAAACACCCAGCGGCCGCAGAGGATAGGGAGGACGGCAACTTGACAACACCGCATCTCCTCTTCCTCTGCGGCCCCACCGCGACGCAACAATGGTGCACCCCCGACTGCGAGGGACAGACAGAACTGTCCCCCGCACCCGCACCTTTGGACGCATCCCGCGCAGGCCCGCTCCAAGGCCACGCGGAGGGTCCACTCCCGGGATCTCTCTTAGCTTCACCGCGGGTGTCCAAGCCACGGTTACTAAGCCCGCCCACCACGACAAAGTGGAGATCCCACGGGTGGAACCCACATTTAAGCCTCGGTAAACTCTAGTATCTTTGTATTTTTAACTGATTTCAACAAAAATGGAGAAGGTTATCAATTCGGCCGGTATATATTTTTTTTGGATGTATGTACACCGATTTCGCCGAGATTTCTGAATCGATTTACGTGATGCTTTTTTTTGTTTGATACGGAATAGTTGCGAATTGGTCCCATAAAAATTTGATTGAGGTAGGCCCAGTAGTTTTTAATTTATGAGCATTTTTTTATTTACTTTCACCTATTCCGATGTCTGAAATCAATCTCGTAAGTAAATTTGATCTACTTTCCGGTTACCGAATGAGCTGAAATTTTGTAAACGTATGTATGACAATGAAAAATTATTATGACATAGAGCTGATCTGATGATGGAATCGAAATGTGGCCATAGGAACTCAGTAATTAAATGACATAACTCTATCGAAATTGGGCTCGTTTGATTCGTCTTGACGAGCACTTTGGTGTGGGTGGTAACTAGGATCCTCTAGGGTCCGATGTAGGAGTCAGAACTGTGGCCATACGAAGTTAAGAACTCAGTTATTACAAAAACCAATTTTACTTGCACAATGATGATAATGGTGAATCATGCGGTAATGCCGATTGTCGATTATTTTGTTGTAAAGATTTGTCGATTATTAATGAGACCAAGTCTATTAGCTCTCTGCTCAAAAGACTCATTCGCTAGACGCTCTTGGATCGTACCGAGTCTAGAATTATACTGTTCAATACCTAGTTTCTTGACGTTAACGTGATTTTATACCAGGTCACTCAGAAAAAGTTTTTATGTATGTGAGACTGGCCAGTTATAATTCATTTAACAATATGATTACTCATAAGTAAAAATAGGTACCTTCTAAATTCAAAACTTCCGTCCACATTTTTTGCGAGCTAATTAAAATTACCGTGTCTGATTGAAAAATGGATTTGCGTCGAGAATATTTTCGCGCTATGATTTTTTACGATTTTAAGTGTCGCCTGAAACCGGACGAATCTTGCGATAGACTTCAAATGGCATTCATGGATGAAGGCCCTTCTAAGGCAACCGTGTATCTTTGGTATAATGAATTTAAGCGCAGTCGACTAACTTTGGGGGATGAAGAAAGAGGTGGTCGCCCTTTGACGGCTGTTACGGAAGAAAACGTGCTAGCAGTGAAAACTTTGATCCAAGTCAATAGACGAGTTACATACCAAGAGATTCAGCTTATACTGCAGATTGGATCAAAAAGCCTTCACGAGATTCTACACGTGCATCTACGGGTGCGGAGGATAGTTTCACGCTGGGTGCCGCACAACCTCACCGATGTTCAGAAGCAGGCAAGGGTGGAATGGTGCCATGATATGATAGACAAATTTGAAGCAGGCTCGTCTCGGTGTGTTTACGACATCGTTACAGGTGATGAATCCTGTATTAAGTATTTTTACTTTTACGTTTTTAAGTCGGTTGTTTTTAACGTAGTTATTTTTGGCTAAAACATGTAATTGGGAATAGAGAGTAAATTAGAATGATAGGTGATTACCCTTAAAGGTCAACGCTCATTAGAGCCACCCGGCACCCACTCCGCACCGCCTCGCCTCGTGCGGTTAGATTTGTATGGGTATGCGCTCACTACATCAACTCCGTAGCGTCACCGGATCGCCTCTGTCGTAAGCCGTCCAGGACGGCGGGTGGACCACCCGCCGCCCGCGCGTGGACGGCTCGGTGGCAACTCGCTGCTCGCATGCTTGCCGTGCGTTGACTGTTAGTCGCCGCGTTGACCGCGCGGCGTTCACTCGTTGACGGCGCGCGGTCCGCTGGTTGACCGCGTGACGTCCACTCGTGGACGCCGTGCGGAGCGGGTGCCGGGTGGCTCTAATGAGCGTTGACCTTAATAGAACAATGAATGTAGTTACAGCCTGAGCCTGTCTTATGAATTATTATGTCTAGTACAAATGCAAAACACAAGGGAAGAGCCGTTACAGAGAATGACTTATCATAAAATGGAGTGCAATGCATGGAAATGTTCAGTCTCGTTAATATTAAAATGAAATGTGAACTTAAACTTATAGGCATCGATAGCCTAGTGGAGATACTATCAGACTGCCATGGAACGGGTATCGGGTTCGATTTAGGGCGCGCACAAATGACTTTTCGGAGTTACATGCGTTTTGAATTTTTAAGTATCGATTGCCTCGTGCCTCGTAGTGCACGTTAAACCTTCGTCCCGGCTGTCAAGAAGATCTTTAATAGTCGTCACGGTGAGTCAGTACACTTAAATAAACTGATACTGGTCTAAACCATGAAATTTTGGGTTGCGGAGGTCAGACGGCAGTTGCTCTGTAGAAAATCTAAAATTCTGTAAAATCTGGTTAGACTAGTAAGCGGACCCCCGGCATGTAACTGAGGACTTGGACGATGATGAACAATTTAAATTTATACAATAAATTAAAAACATAAAAAAATAATTTCGTTGTCGATTGTAAATAGACCGATGACTTGAGAAGAGTGGCTGGTGGGTAGTTGCTGGATGGTGTAAATGGCAGGATTGTAGTGTAGGCATCACTTGTGAGAACAGCCTACGTCCAGGGGACTATTATATAACAAAGTGGGCTGGTGTATGACGCATTTGTGATGTGGTGGATAAAGATTTTGATAGCCACCATACGTGTTTTAGAACAGGAGATTTGTTACTAATAATAAATTATCGAAAAGTTATAACATAATGATATAAGATTAAGAATTTAGTTGTTCATAGATATATAAACTTGTTAATTTATAAATTGTTTCATTTATTTCCAGGAAATTACCTTGTGGTTGTGCAGGTATATGATTTGACATCGAATGGCAATTAAGAGAAGGGTGCAGTATAGGAAGACGTATCGCAGGCCTGGCATTGTTTCACAAGTACTCATTTCACTTAATTCCTAAGCGTCACACGAAAAATTAGATTGATTTCATAATTGTGGATTAGAAGCAAAAAATTTAGAAATATCTCAATGATTATCATATTTAATACCGGAGGTGATTACTGACATATAGTCACCCTAAACATTTTAGCCTTAAGCGAAGCCGCATGATGTGATCTGTGTTTCATCTAACTGAAAATTTGCTGCACTAGAATCCCAGGCAAAGGATACGTGAAACGGGAACAAAGTGATTTCGGAAAACGTCCAGGTTAGAAGTTTAAACGTTGACGAAAATCACCAGCGGAAGCTATGAACCCTCAATCAGTCTCCAATAAGACCCGGAGCTTGGTGAGGTATGGCTTTTTAATTACACTCGTCTCCTACAAGAGGCGATTAAGATAAATCGAAGCTCGAATGTCTTCATGAAACCCTGAAAATACATCTGACAAAGCAGACCATATCGTCACGGTCTAAAACATGTATAAAAGCTCTATGGCTATCACACTCGAACATATGCAGTTCTGTAATTAGATAGAAAAGGGATGCATATACGATTTCTACTCTTTTTGAAATGCTCTCTCCATATATATTTGCTCCTTTTGATATTTCTTCTACCACCAGACGGCGCGATGCTTCGTATGCGTCAGGTCCAAACAGCTGTCAGATAGGGTGCTTGTACAAGTTAGGGCCTAACCTTCGATAGCTCTTAAGTATAGCCCTAAGCTTGCACGTACCTAAACCTAGACTTATCCTAATTTAAGCCTACTGGTTCCTATATCTAGCCTAACCTACCTACGATAAACCTATCCCTATTTTAGATCTAATCTAACGCCTATCCTACGTATTATGTAGTAACCCTAGGTGTCCTATGAACTATTCCTACAACCTATCTAATTCCTACAAAGGCGTCGTTGTTGTGGTCCCTAAACCCTAATGTCCCTATCCCCCTAGCCCTACTACATCGTATTTTATAAATACTTATATATAATAGTCCAGGATATCTGCCACCGGGAGACCTAAGGCGACAGACGGAATTGGGTAGGATTTAGGGGTGGTGGAAATGGTTTTCTCACTGCCGGTCGAGCAGACTCACAAGACCGATCAGGGTGACGGCTAAAGGTGTCTTGGCCGCAGTGAGAGGTGTGGGGTAGGGTATGAGTCCAAGCCGGGAGTGAACTTGTGACTGATTTATTTCTTAAAAATTTTATCTTATATACTAAACTTATTCTATATACACATATATACACGTATTTAGTTGTGTGCCGTCGGTGTATTGTGCCGATGCAGCATGTTTGAGCCGACCGCCGTACGTGATAAATTAGATGATCTTAAAATATCACGCATCTTCCTCGGTGATAAGTTGGATGTGTGTTGGAATGCCAAGAATGTCATGTTCATGTTTGAACAGTGCTTGTACACGGCACATGTAGCTTGAGCATGATGAGGCACTTGCGCGGCTTATATGCACCGTAAACATATCGTTTAAAAAAATGTGCGGGTCCAGCGACTCGAGCATGTACCAATGCGAGCCACCCGCGCAAGTAATTCGCGTGCTCTGCGGCGCGCGCGGGTCACTCGCCCATGTTACTTGTTAAAATTAAATTTTAACGTATGATTTTAAAAGAATTTTCGTTCGTCGAGATATTTTGACGCGATTCAAGTCATAAAGCTACCGCGCCAATAGCATGCACATATACCTAGCTCTTGACCACGAACAAATAACTTGTACACACAGCTTGCGCAAGGAGCCGTTGTCTTTACCTGCTCCAGTTATTTGCACCACGTACAAGTACAATCGAGTTACTTGAACAAGTAAAAGATAAAAGATAAAGATAAAAGATCATTTATTTCGCAAATATGGGTCTTACATACATATATTATGTCAGATGGTACAATAGTAAATTTAGTTCAGCCATATTTTACCAGTCGGCATGCAAAATCTTGATTTACATTCTACAATCAAATGTGAGAGTTCAGTTCAAAATGTCAGTTAATTATAATTGTTTAATGGATGTCAAAGTTAGGAGATATTTGTTCAAGTGTAATATAAAAATAAAAAATGAATGTCAAAATAAATGTAGCTAGAAAATAAATGTCAAAGTGTATTGATTGATTAAGGGATGTCTTCTAATTACAATTTTTTCATTAATGAACAATCAACATTGTAATGTCACAGGTAATTAAATTATTTAGTTTAAATTATTATCTACTACTAGATCACTTAACAATCATTTTGTCCAATAAAAAATCAGAGATATTATAATACGCTTTATCAGCAAGGTAAGCTCTAAGATCTTTTTTAAATTTGTTCTGATTCAGATTCTTCCATGATGTCGGTAATTTATTGTAGATGATAGGAGCCATGCAGGAGGCACTTTTCCGCATAAGCATAGTTTTAGCATTATGAAGACATATTTTGCTGTTATTGCGTCTATTCCGCGGCAGTATGTCCGCTAGTCGTTCAAAGCGAGTTGGATTAGTCTTCACAAATGATGCCATTTCTAATATATAAATACAAGGAAGTGTTAAAATTTTAAATTTTTTAAAATAAGGTACACAACTGTCGGTAGATTTTAGGTGAAATATCGATCTTATGCATCTTTTTTGAGACTTAAATGCCGTTTCTTTATCGGTCGAGTTTCCCCAAAATATAACGCCGTATCGAAGGTGTGATTCAACGATACCGTAGTATGCGGTGATAAGCGCCTCCGTATTAACTTTGTACGATAACGTATGGAGAGCAAATGCAGATCTACTTAATATTTTATTAAGGCTAATTATGTGTTGTTTCCAGTCCAATTTCTTGTCAATTATAAGTCCTAAAAATTTCGTATATTCTACTTCGTCAACATTATGATCATTATATTTAATACATAGCTTGCTTTTGTCAGGATTACGCTGACTGAAGTGCATGATTTTCGTTTTATTTAAATTAATGTTCAAATTATTGTTATCTAACCATGTAATTATCGATTCTAAAGATTTATTTATGTCATTTTCATAGGTATTTGCATTCTTACAAGATATTGTTATCGTACTATCGTCTGCGAATAATGTCACAGGTTCATCTATACATTGTGGCATGTCATTTATATATAATATAAACAATAAGGGGCCTAGCACGCTGCCTTGAGGGACCCCAAAGTTAACATTGCGTACTCTAGATTGAAATGTCTCTTCGCGTTTGGTTTTAATATTAATTTTATTTATAATTGTTATTTGTTTTCTGTCACTAAGGTATGATTTTATAAGATTTAAGATATTGCCTCTGACACCATAAGCTCCTAGTTTATATAATAACGTTGGAAAATGGACATAATCAAACGCTTGGGTCATATCGCAATAAATCGCGCATACTGGAATACGTTTATCTACATTATTCATAACATTTTGCAAGAAGTCATAAATTGCCATATTTATTGTTTTTTGCCGTCTAAAGCCTTTCTGTTCCTCACATAAGATATTATTGTTTTCAATGTACTTATATAATTCCTTGTAGATATATTTCTCAAATATTTTAGACATAACTGAAATTAGTGCTATTGGCCTATAGTTCTCCATCAACTCCTTATTATCTTTTTTAAATAATGGTTTAATAATGGATATTTTAAGATCTTCTGGATATACCCCTGCACTTATGCTAAGGTTTATTATATAGCTAAGGTGGCCACTTGTTTCCTTGGCGACTGACTTTAATACTTTAGTACAAAACCCATCATGACCAACGCTGTTTGTATTTTTGAGATCATTGATTATTTTTTCAATGTCATGTGGAATACTAGGTGACATGAAGAAAGATTTAAGTTTTGTATTTTGTATATTCGTCTTGTGCTTGATTTCTGCCGGTAATTTTGGTTTTATTTTGTCAACAAAGAAGTTATTAAAGCTGTCCGAAATAAGTTGTGGATCTGTTATAGTTAAATTGTTTAATGTTATTATACTTGCTTGTTGCTTTGGTATGTTATGTTTTGCCTTATTAATTATTTGCCATGTGACTTTAGATTTATTTGTTGACTCTGTAATTTTGTGTATGTTTTGTGCTCTCTGTGTTAAATTAATAATGCGTTTGTACAATTTTGAATATTTTCTAAATTTTGCCTGATTAGAATAGGTTGGTTTTAACCGAGATTGCCATAGCAGCTTTCTTTTGTTTTTGTAGCACAGCTTTATCCCTTTGGAAAGCCACCGGGGCTTATTTATCAAATCCACTTTAAATAGCTTAATGGGGAAGCATAGTTCATAAAACATTTTAAAATTATCTATAAATGCATTATAAGCTTCATTGGGGTCGTCAATAATGTAAATGTCAGAGAATGAGAAATCTCTTAGACATTGTTTAAATTTTACTATATTTTCCTTACTGTAATTTCGACCTGTCTTATACCAGTGCTTAATTATACATGTTTTCCGTACTGAACATTGAAGAAGCTGAGCAGTGTGATCTGACAGCGCGAATTCTAATATCTCTGTATGACAGCGCTTACTAAAATTATGTGCAAAATTATCAATACATGTCTGACTCTTAAGTCGAGTAGGTTGATTAAACGCTAATTTCATGTTAAAGCTTAATAACAGATGCTCAAATTCATGTGATTGCTTATTTGTTTTCATCATATCGATGTTAAAATCGCCAGCTAGAATTACATTTTGATAACGTTTCTTCATTAATGCACGTAAAAGAATATCTAATTTATTCATACAGTAGTCAAATTTTTTTGTATCTGGAATCCTATATATACATACGACAGCAATTTTGTGTTCAGTCAGCTCGATGGCGCAACATTCAAATACTCCAGCTGTAGACATTTTCGAGATTATCGGTAGGTCTGTCCACTGATGTCCGTTTCGTATCAGGATACATGCTCCTCCTCTTTTGCTTCCCTTCCGACTGAAGCAGGCAGCTAAGCGGTAAGCGGGTATCTCTAAATAATGTTCATGTCCTTCCACCATAAAATGTTCCGTAACGCATAATACATCAACACATATTTTTTTATCTAATAGTTCATGAAGGCATACGGTAAGACTATCAGATTTTGAAATCAGGCCTGCTATATTTTGATGTAATATATAAAAATGTTTATTCACGAAAAAAGTTATCTTCAGTTTCATTATTTATTTGAATGTCAGGCTTATTTATTTGAATGCCATTGTTTAGTGTAATGTCCAAAATTAAATTCTTTAGGTCCTTAAAAATAGTTCGAAGTCCGTGGTCATTAATCATACCCGAACGTCTGTGAAACATCCTAAAACTTGCATCTAGATTCAGGTTACTGTCCAATAAAAATGCATAACCATGTGTTTGGATGTCCATGTATAGAAGATTATTAAATGATTCCACTCTCCAGTTAAATATACTGGAATAACTTGAAAATTTATAAGTTGGTAGGCAAATAACTATGTTGGTATGTATGATATTTCGAAGTACTTTTCGTATGCGATCTATAGTTTTAATGTTGTTACTAGTAGTCAAAAAATCTTCTTCCCCCAATAAAATTACACAGAAATCATTCTTATTGAAAAGAGTCAATTTTTCCTTTAATTGTGTTAGGAGTTGCTCCGTAGTTGCATTTGGTTTTAAATAATGACACATTTCCATATTTTGAAATGTATCTTCAGCTATTGACAGTAATTTGTTATTCCTTTTTGTACTTAAAATACATAACTTTCTTTTATCTGTAGAATGGTTCATACTTTGAGTGACCTTAAGGCTATGTTTTTGTGTGTTGTCATTTGTGGGTAGTTTTGAAATAGTATCTCTTGGACTAGAGTAAATAATTTCTGGATCCGTCTGGGTATCTTTACTACTGCATTGTTTATTATTTTTTCTATGTCCAGATGTCTTACTTTTGATGGGGGTATTTGCAACTTTTTTGTACAGATCATTTTTCTTAATAAGTTCGTCGTTCGATTTTTTTAAGTTAATGTTTTCTAACGACAATAATTCTATTTCTCTATGGGCACTGTTTAGATCTTGTGTAAGTTTACTGATTTGCTGCTTTAACTCATTCACTCTTTCGTCGTCATCGTCCGATATATCCGGCAAACTATTGTTAGTCAAATCTATCATACTTTTACTCTCATCTTGAGTGTCGGATTTGGTTCTGGTTCGTCGGAAAGTAATGTTGTCTAAGAAATTCATTATCCGCTTGTTAACTGTTTGTTGTTGATATTTTACTGAATATGAAATAACTCACTTGTATGGATACTAATGCGCTTGTGTGAACGTACTAATAGGCAATCGTTCACTTTGGTAGCATCACTAGCAATAGTCTCTGGCGTTTTGTTTTGTTTATGGTTCAATTATATTTTTATTTCCACTCGTTGAAATGTCAATAGTTCAAAATCACACATAAGAAACGGTTTTTATGATGAAAAGAAAATGTTTTTTACTGCATAAATTATAAAATTACCGTTTATAATGTCGTATTTAGATCACTGTTTAATAGAAGTTGGTGATGTTTATAGTTTATGTAGCACAAATTGTCACTGTGTCACTAAATTATGGTGGGACGCAATGTTTACTCAGGTAATGTTTTTTATTCGTACACATTCACAAACGTTTATTTGCCGATAATGTCCATACAACAAGATCTTGTCTTAATATTTTTCGCTATATAGTCAAAAAGATAGGTTTCTAACGAATAAGATGTACGCGGACTTTGTTTACTTTCGAAACGTCAACATGACAACTCCCAGTAGCTTGCGCATATTACTCACGCGTATAACCCGCACCTTTACTTGCTCCAGCTACCTGCGCCGTGTACAAGCACCCTTATGTACAGACGCGTACACACACATGATACGAAAAAACAAAGACGTATGAAAATATAGGGGCTTTGACACTTTTGACAGGTTTCAGGACCTGATGTGTCAGTGCTGCCGCGTAGTGAATGTCATTTCAGAAGACCCTCATTGCCTTCTACGGTTAATATACCATGTATATATGTCTCGGTTTACTAATGATTCGCATAATTCATTCATTCGCATTGGCATATTGATTGAATATATTCAGCATAATGATCATTAAGCATAACAGTATCAAACATAAATGGTTTGCCATTAAGTTTATTGTCATACATATTGGTGCCATAATAATAATAAAGCATAATTTTAAACACACATAATAGTCTTTGTATATTATTAGATTTGGTAGAAAATAATAACTTAATAAACAATAAATAAATTTATTATACACTTTTTTATCTTTTACCAGTTTAAAATTTTTACATGAATGCAGACTTTTTAACACATACTAAGGTAAAATATGTCGATACAAATTATCATTTAAGACCTTTTATGCATATCGTAATGTACTAAGTTTTAGCAAATAAACATTTCTTTATCTTTACTTGCATTGACGCGTTTGTGTGTTTCTAGCGAATATTTACTGACAACGTATACTCACAGGCATAGTTGCAGCATACTGTGGCAGAAATAGTAATACGAAAACTTAAAAACGAATTACTATATTAATGGTAGATCATCATCGTAGCGTTCATGGCGAGATTTGGCTTGCCGTTCGTAACATATCGGCAAAGTTAAGCAATGCTTGCACAGGTCACCACTTGGATGGGTGACCGTGTGTGGCATTTATTTCTGAGCGCTACCGTGCTTCGGAGGGCACGTAAAGCTGTCGGTCCCGGTTCTTGTCTAAGGATAAGGATCGTTAGGCCACGTCGGCGGCCATCGAGCGGCCTGAAAACTCCGACACCAGAGTTGGCCACACACTCACACGAAAATCATCGTACTAGCGCTATCCCAGTTGCATTCAAGACTTTCTTTATGAAGTCCGGCGTTCGCTTACTAGGCTTTGAGTTGACAGAATGTTAGCTTTTCCACGGAGCGAATGTCGTCTGACCTCCGCAACCCAAAGGGATGGCGACATGAAGTAATCAATAATGATATATTTAAATATAATATAGAAAAGTAGAAATTCTGTAATAAAATAAATATTTGAAGATTTTTTCGCCAGTTGCATGTCGTTATTTTTAGTTTCTTTAGTTTAAATCAAGTCAATTTAAATCTAAAATTTATGGTTAATAACCATTTGGAGGTATTAAATAACATTTAATAGTTATTAGTAAGTAACATTAGATCATAAGCAACCTAGAAAATTTTAAAGAGATGACAGAATTTCTTAATATTTTTTAAATTTACAGTCATATTCAACAATTGTCCGTGTGGTGGCTGATTAAGAATACGAAATGTCACCACCCCCTATCATCCCATGGGTGTCGTAAGAGCCGACTAAGGGAGTATAGTATGCAGAGAACAGCACTGTAAGAGAAGGAAAATTCGATACAAACCCTTTTTTTTACCTGAGGAAATGCGTTACGCATACCCTCATATACCCCATAGTCATTCACGGGGAGAATGTGGGTTTATGTCGAGATGCCCCGACTGTTTTTGGCATACCGACTAAATCCTCACGGAGTGCCTCCTCATCGCTTTATGGGTGGATCCCCGGAAAACTTTCGCACTCATCGGCAAACCACCCAGCGATACTCGCTCGGAGTAAGAACTGAGCACTTTCATTAATACGAAGCCCTAATTGTAGGGTGACGCCTTCCTCATGGGCTCCGTTGGCGGGTGAGAGAGTCTTCGTTCTCTCACCCGCAGCCTTAGCTACGGTGGTATCAGGCGCGCAAATGCGCGCCTGCGCCTCCCAGTCCGCCGGCGACGGATCGGATCTGCCAGGCTGTTGTCCTCACGAATCCGCTCCGCCGCCTCCTTCCGCGAGATGACGTCCTCGCAGAAGGATGCGATCGCAGTCTACTTACCCTCACTTTCTACCATGGCTCGGACCACGGCTGTCAGCGAGAGGTCATCTCCGATAACAGTGACGAGATCACGTCGCTGCACAGCCCAGGCATGACACAACTCGAGCGTGTGCTGAGCTGTGTCCTCGCTGCAATCGCAGTGGTGACAGGCGGGACTCAATTCCCTCCTAGCGACCGTGTGCAGGTACTTGCCGAAGCAACCATGCCCCGACAATACCTGCACTAGCCGTCCATTTTTGAACCGCCTGTTGATTGGCTCGGTTTCGCCAAGCCGTAATATCTTCCGAAGGGGAAAGTTTCCCGTGGCCTCTCGGAATTCCATGACCTTGAAATAGCCAACGGCAAGCACCTCAGCCTCCAGATCCCATGGGATCGTTCCGGCCAGCGCGCAGGTTGCGTCAGCTTACACCGTACGGTAACCGCGTATTGCTCTGATCGCCATAACTCTTTGCGGACGTCGCAAGAGAGTCCTGCACTGTGCGTTCAAAGAGTCCGCCCATATGGGTGCGCTATACAATGCCATCGACCGGATGATCCCAGTATACAGTCGCCGGCATTTGACGCTTGGTCCACCCAAGTTTGGTAATAGCCGCCCTAGTGCGAATGCAGTGCCAAGGAGCTTTGGAGCAAGTCGGCTGAAATGCTCGTCGAAGCGCCACCGCCTGTCTAGGACTCAGCCTAAATATTTCATCTGGCTTTGTACCGGTAAGCGTGCCAAACCCACCATTATAGAGGCGCCGCTGGGTGGACAACGGCGGGGCCCACAGAAGACTAGAGCCCCCGTCTTCTTAAGTGCCACTTGTAGTCCTAAAACCTCAATACGCGTGACTACTTGAGCGGCTCCTATAGAGACTAGGCGATCGGCCTCCTCGAAAGTATCACCGCGGGCTGTGACTAGAGTATCGTCAGCGTAGCTGATGACGCTCAGTCCGGATCGCAACTCCCCGCGGAGGACCCAATCGTATCCGATGTCCCACAAGAGTGGCCCGAGAACCGAGCCTTGGGGGACACCGCACGACATGGTTCTTTGAGCCTGTCCTTCGGGGATTTCATACAGGACATTTCTGCCTCGTAAGTAATCTGCTATCAACTGCTTCAAGTAGACAGGCACTCCATGATAGCGAAGTGCTTCTTCGATGTAGCTGAATGGCAGTGTATTGAATGCACTGGCGATGTCTAGGGACACCGCCAATAGCACCCCTCTTTCGGCAACTGCACTCTGAGCCGCGGCTTTTAGGTGCAACACAGCATCAATTGTTGAACGTCCTCCCCGAAAGCCAAATTGGGCGTCTGACAAATCAGGGCCGATCGTACGCAGGTGCCGGACGATGCGGGAAGCGAGAATTCTCTCAAGCAATTTCCCTGTCTCGTCCAACAACTCAGTGGGCCTGTAAGCTGCAACTGACTCAGGAGGTCATCCCGGCTTCGGTATAAGTACCAACTTCCCGTCCTTCCAACACTGAGGGAACCAATTTTTGAAACTACCACGATTTGAACACATATTAAAAATTATGTAACGGGTCCGAATCGTGTTAATAAACGAAAATAAAGATGAAATACCTTTCTATTTGTCCCGACGTTTCGGCATGGGTTTTTTTCTCGGAGGCAGCTCTGACGAACATCAGTCATCCCGTGACCACGGCTGGTGTAACCCATGCCGAAACGTCGGGACAAATAGAAAGGTATTTCATCTTTCTTTTCGTTTATTAACACGATTCAGACCCGTTACATAATTTTTAACTGAGGGAACCGTCCAGACACTAAGCAGGTGTCAAACAGACCCCTGAGGTGATCGTTCATGTGATTCAGGGCTAGTGCCAGGGCTTGTGCTAGCACCCCATCAGGGCCAGGGGCTGTGTTCTTATTGCGAGTTAGTAGTACAACTGCGCCCATCTCTGCCTCCGTAACCAGCGGAATGGTAGAGTCTTCTATTCGGTTTTGGTCTTCTAATGGGGCCATTGTCGGTGGGATGTGTTCCGGCCGGTCGGGAAACAGTCCCTTAACGACTTGCGCAAGGAAGTTGGGCTGGAGACTCTCAGTGAGAGGGGGGCCCCGAGCGCGGAGTTTATTTCGCGCAGCACGATATGGGCGGCCCCACGGGTCGCGCTCGAGACTCTCCAGCTCTTCATTTCTCGCCAACTCTTTGGCACGAAAGATGGCCAGCTTGAAAGCCGTTCTCGCTTCACGATAGGTCTCATAAAGTTGACTTTCCCTCTCCTCGTCACGGCAGTGACGAGAACGATAGTGAGTGCAAGACCTCCGAGCACGAACGCAGGTTTCACGGAGATTCGCCAGCTCCTGGGACCACCAGTAAGCTCCCGTCCTTGACGGTCGTCCTCGCATCCATCGCACACCGAGGTTATGGCATTGCAAAAATGAACAGCCCTGGCGTTAACATCGTCTGAAGGGGTCGGAGAGCATAGCCATGCCCGAACGATAGCTGCCTCCGCAAGTAGGTCACTGTTAAGCCGTTTTGTGGCCCACCGCGGAAAACGGGGATTTCTGTTCTGTGGGTTGTGACCTTAGTGGTCACTAGTCCCGGCGGTCAGCGTGTTGGGAGGAAGTCCATACGGATGTACAAATGGTCCGATAGAGTTTCAACTTCCTCTAGGACACGCCAATTCCTTACGCGCATGGCGAGAGCAGGGGTAGCGAACAAAAGGTCCACTATTGACCCTCCCTGCTGTCGCACGCACGTATTGGTTGAGCCTCTGTTAAGCAGGCAGAGTCCCAAAGCATCCTGAGACGATAGAGTTTTACATCCCCCTCCTCCTTTAAGATGGTCAGCCGGGCGCCCTGCTTTAGAACATGCTGTGCAGTGTAGAGTATTCTTGTCGTCCCGCATGACGTGTCCTGCCTGACCGCAGCGGTAACACGCGTCACTACATTCGACCAAAGCTGGGCACTTAAAACGCACGTGGCCTGTACTCCCACATCGAAAGCACCTCGTGGGTCGCGCGTCCAAGATTTGGATTATGGCTGAACTCAAACACGCACTTTTCCTGCCTCCGAAAGCTGTTTGGCTGCAGCAACAGGACAAGTCTGATGGAATCTATAGCGCATCCTGTCTGTGTACTGATCGCAGATCGGACGTTTTCGACACACACAGAGTCATCCAGCCCCGTGATACGCATCTCTGCGCACTTCACGGGCAGAGCTATTTTGACGGCTGCCGACTCTGCGAACAAGCCACGAAGTTTCTCCGCAATGCTATCAGCCGTTTTAACACCTTCGACACCCGGGAACTCCAAGATTCATCCTCCGGTTTGAGTGTGGCGCACGCGGGCGCCTCCGGCTAGACAGGTATCACCGAGACTTTGCCTTGCCTTAGTGAGTACGGCTTGGTAAGTCAAGCCTCGCTCAGCCGCCTCCGGCATTACCGTGATAACAACGGCGGCTGTTTTCGGTGGTTGGAGTTTTCTCTTTCGTCTGCGCTTTTTCTTACCGGACCCGCTTGGGTTAGTGGAGCCGGTTACTTTAGCTGCAGCGGCAAGCTCTAGGGCATTAGCGGCCCTTTTACTCTGTTTGCGCTGAGCTTTAGCCCTATTCTCAACAACCTGCCATTGTTCGCTTTGTGGGACAGACGAAGAAGAATTTTGTCCTTGATTCACAGCAGGCGGTGCTTGGGTGACAACGGGCGCAGCAGCATTAGTTGCTGATTTAGGTTCCGGAAGGCCATTGGGTGGCACTTTCGACGGTTTCCTAGCCTTTGGAAGGGATGGGTATTCCTTTCGAGCTACACGCTCTACTGGAAGCCCTCTGCTTGGTCTTGTCTTCGTGGTGCTCGTAGGGGCAGCAGTAACTGCTCCAGTGTGTGAGTTTCGCAAGTCCGGTGCTAGCGGGGGTCTTCTGTTAGGTTCCGGAATGAGCCTATCTTGAAGGCCAGCGATGCAGGAATTCACATAGCACCCGATCATCGCCATGATAGCCTTTTGTTGATCCTCTCAAAAAGGATTGTCAGCGGGAGGACATGCATTTTCAGATTGAGCTCGTTCCAAGCTGGCTTTTAACTGGACCTATTCTTTACGGGGCTCAGCGACTTCGGATTTTAAAAGGTCATTAGCCTCTTGCAACCGTTTAGTCTCCTCGGACGTTGAGAGATCCGCCATGGACACAACTATACTTGATAAAGCCTCCGTAGTCTGTTTGAGGTGGCTCACAAAAGTACCCTTGACGTTTCTTGATTTTGTGGTTACTATGGAAACCAGAGCTAAACCTGCAAGGGCTCTCTCTTTCATGTCCGCTAGTGGTAGGTTGGTGTTAACACCCCCGGGTGGACAGACCATCAGCGCCAGTTGCGCCACCTCCTCTTCAGCACTCATTTCTCCGGCCTCACGTTGTAAGGCGGCCGCTGGGCCCGTTTTAGTAGAACACGGTCCTTCAGTGACAGCACAGCTCTGGCTTCTGGGTATTTTGTTGGATGGCGCTGCGCTGGAGTCTCCATCGGACTCAGAGTTAGTTTGGCGAGTCCGTCCAGTCTTACTCAGACAATGGTCCGAGCCGACGCTCATTGCGGCGTCCGTGTCTGACGTCGCGGAATTATCGGTACCGATAGGGCGCGGTGCTTCGCGGTAATGATGCTGGGTGCCCCCCCTAGAATACGCGGGGCTGACGGGTCCATAAGGACCCGCAAGGGATTCTCCGAGCGCAGAGCGCCCGGTACCCTCCTGGGGTAATTGCTCAGTATTGCCCGACATCATATTTAGTTTTGAGTGGCCCTAGTAACTGGGTTCCCCCCAGCCATACAGAGCGGAAACTTAGGCTTTAGGTTATTTTTTATAGAGGTTGTCTTCCTCGCAACTCTAAAGGTCCCCGGTCCTGTCAATTCAGGATTACGGGTCTGGCCGGACGGTGGTCCGTGTTGAACCTTGGACTCGCCCAAGATGTCGAGAGCGATGTACCTGCCCGCCCCAATATTTCTTGCAAGGCTCCCATGAGAACCCCGCAAGATTCCACGCAATATTCAATCGTGTCCGCCCCCCACGTGATCGAATGGTCGATCGAGACGTGTGGTTAGATTTTGGGGGATGGTGTTACTTACACCTGCACTATCTGTTCAGAGACAGAGTAAGTACACACTGAACTCGCCTGGTACTTCTCTTCTCCAGAGAAGCCTCATGCTCATCCAGTACGCCCTTTGATGGATCAAAAGGACGCGTAGAGAGCAACCTCTGGATATCCAAAATGGACTCCCACTGGTATCCCACTTAGTCTGGCCTCTCCCTTTGGACCAATCCGGCATGAGTAGCCCTACCGGCACAGCTCCAGAGATCATCGAGACACAAGCCTCCCGACGACAACAACGTGGGGATACGGTCGGGGGGACTTCATACAAACTCTATACCAACCCGTATAGCCAGCGTGGTATAGTAGGCCAATTCCTCCTTTTAAAGGAGAGACCTAGTCCAGCAGTGGACTGTTAAAGGCTGACGATGATGATTCAACAAAAAGAACTAAATTCAAATAAAAAAACTGCATGTGAACACGCCAATGTAGTGGGTCATTCATTTGCATAATACAGAAGACACCAACGCGTTACGATGATTCGTGTGCAGCCCACCCCACGCTACGATGCACTTTCGATTATGTACCAAAATATTGTTATTAACACATTAAAATTACTATATTTATTATACTCAATTGAAATACTAAGCATTGCTATAATTTTAAGAATTCGAGGAGATTTAGAAAAGTTACTTAATATTTTCTAAGTCTTTTTAATTTACCTTTTTGTCGTACTCTTGGAAGGGTACGGAAATATAACAGTGTCAGACTAAGGCTTAATGATATAACGGAGCTGATGAATGCTTTTAAATCATTATTTATTTCAATGTATATTTTATTTTAACAATCCAAAATGAACGCAACAAAATATATAGCACACGTAAAATACAGGGGACCTGAGACGCATTGTAATTTACAAAAACAATATTATTGTGCATCCCTCACTTGTTTATCTAAAATAAGACTTATTTTTATTAGAAAAGGAACTTTTTTATAACCAAAAAGTTTACAAGCTGCAAGAAAACAATCTTTGCTGTCTGCAGCGTTTCATGTCGGCACTGAAGGAAGTTTTTATTAGTTCCTCTGCTGAATACTACAGTAAACAGTAGCTATGCTTCGTGTATTTTTCGTTCAACAGTTCCTATTGAAATTCTGCATTGCTATATTAAAACATTTTCCAAACAAAAATGAATTTTAAGACAAAATGTTAGAGCAGCAGACATGTAAAAAGTCATCGTCATTCATAATATTAATAGCTAGTATTTGCTTTTCGTATAGAGCAGTGTAGAATCATGCAAGTTTTCAGTGCAGTATCGCTGAATTTCAGTATAGAATATTTACAGACAATTGCGTATATTCATATTTATTTTTATATTCCTGTTATCTCATGTTAATTATATTTGTGATGAGAAGAGATAAAGAAACATTTGACTCATTCAGGCTATAAAAAAACTTGCATATAAGGCTAGTTTATTATTTATAGTTTGTTGAAAATTGAGTATTACCACATGACAAAGTTTATCTACTCATGTGGTATTACCGTACGTAACATTTTATATTGCAGCAATTTTTACGAGATATACTGCCTCGTTGGTCTCGTGGCATAAATGTGCGCGTGGGATTGGGAGGTCTCGGGTTCGATTCCCGGGTCGGGCAAAGTGTTATTGGGTTTTTCCGTTAGGAAATTCTCAGTAACAGCACGGAGTCTGGTAATGTGCCCGGTACGGCAATAGGCTCGCCCTCTATTACGTGGGACCTAAATATTCATGGCGAAATGTAATATTACACCTCTGCCTACCCCTTCGGGGATACAGGAGTGAGTGTATAAAAAAATATGAAAAAAAGTACGAGATAATTTCATAATCTTTATAGACAATTTAAACTGATTAGTAGCCTTACTAATCACTTAAACGGTTGGCATTGAACTTGTAGTACTTACTTAGGGGGTTGGTAGAAATGCAATGTGTTCATAAGTCGGATTTTATATGATTTATGAAACTTGATATGCGCATAGTTTCCATCTGCATTGAAACTAGGTTAGACCGAATTACGAAACTATTTTTATTTTTTTTTAATATAAATATTGTTGTATTATAAATTGACTATTTTGCGATGGCTTAAAAATTAAAAAATAATATTGTCTCTTTTAAGTAGATTTTTCCTTAAAATTAAACTTGCAAAGTCAATCCAAACTTTTTTCGATCGTATTTATGTGGCGTAAACTGGGATGTACGTGTATTTTGGTATATTGTGGGGTAGGCTAGCGTTGTTCCCGCGGCGTGGCTCGGCTAGCGGTGCGTGTCGGTGCGTGTTGCGAGTCGGTCGACGCGAGAGGGCGCGGGGCGGGCGCGCGTCGCTCCGTTCAGTAACTTCAGTAGCGCCGCACCGTCCGCGGTGACAGCCGGCCCGCACCTTGTTCACACCGCCACATTGCACATGTAAGTCGCTCTCATTTCACTTTACTGTACGCTCCAGTGTTCCACAGTGTTTGTTCCACGTCTATTCCTCTCGTACTCACCATGCGTCCGCTGCAGCCGCAATGCGTTCATGTCGAAAGTTCCTAAATAGTTTTGTGGTTAACTTTTTGTTATTTCTGTTCGTTCATTATGGTTTGCGATTTCTATTTTTTGTTTTTTAACCTCGTTTGATACTTTCAGCAACGTTGGATGTGCGTTAATTAAACCTTTTCGCGAGCCAGTTTCTTAATCTTTGGACGTTGTTTTGAAGGATTTTATATCAAGACATTTGAAGACCAATAGACTGAAGATTGCGTTGTGCATTACATATATGGATTATATATGAAATGAGAAGGATATTTCGATTGAATACATCAGTGCCGTGAAGCGCCTATTGATGATGCAGTGGAATTTTACTGAAACTTAACGACCTTCAGCTTGAACCTGTAACACCAGTGACCTCGCCAGGCCTCCTCGGACCCTCGATACCAGAAACGAGCTTCAACCGGAAATACCTAATTATAGTGGAACGTACTAACAAAGCCAGGTCTCCGGGCCGTGGACACCGCAAGCATACTTATAATGAACAGTGGCCTTACGGAGTGGAGGTTGACCCATTAATTTTGGTGGCCTACATGCAGTTGACCTTCGGCAAGTTGTCTGCGTTGTGGCTCGGTGCAGGTGCGGACAAGTGCGGTGCTGCACCGCTGCACCACTGCTGCGTGAGTGAGTTGCAGTGAGTGTGAGTGCGCAGCTGCCATACCGCTCGCCCAATTTTCATAATGACGTATATTTGGAACGTCATCATATAAATAAAGTGTGTCGTGTGTCGGTGGGGCCGCAGCGCACGCCCCAGTGTATCGATCGTGCGCGGCGGGTGCGCGGCGGCCCGGGCACAGCGCCCCCTGCGCCCCCCTCCACCCCGCGGCCCCCGGCACAGTGCGAAAAGTGTCCCCCACCCCCCCGCGCCCCGCATCGACCGCGCGGGCCCGAGTGGCAGTAAACGCGCGAGTGCCGCGGCCGCGCTCGGCAGCGCATCGCGACGTCCGCTCTCCCGCGCCGCCGCCGCCGCCACAGTGACGTCATGGGGTGCTGAGCCGCGCGCACCAGGTACGTGCCGCCCCGAGCCGCCGCCACCGCACCGCGCATCTCGATGCGTTCGATAAAACAACATCACTTGAACCGCCGCGGGTCGGCCCCGTATGCACGTAGTACGGCCGCGGCTCACCTACACTGGTTAGGCATCGAGAGGCGTGTTCTCCCGTGACCCGGCCCCGTCCGCTATATACCTACACTCTACACTCTAGTATTAAGGCTATGCGTCGCTATGTTGCGATTTAAGCGAAGTGTTTCAGATATTTAAGGCTTGGCGATTGTTGATGCATGATTTAGGACAGGAGTGGCGCGAGGGGACGCGTGAATAGTAAATGGAGGCGGCGGGAGGAGCGGTCGCGCACGCAGCCGCCGTCACATGTTGCAATGCGAACGTCATCAGCTGAGGACGCAGGCGTTGTGACACACACACACACTCGCACCGCACTGTACTGCATTCATTACCCAGTGGTAGCCAAGCAATACTCCTTGCTTCTGAGTCTGTGACGTGTTCAGTGCGCCGTGTTGTGATGTAAGAGTGAATGTATTGCAGTGCGGTGGACAACGCCTCGTCTCACAAACAAACAGACCGTTCCAAATTGTTCATGATCGCTGACTGCGAACAACATTGATGTTTAAACAATAATATGCCCAATCGGCACCGCGGTACAACACCTACGTACATAGAGCTACGGAACCTTGGCTCCCTCGCGTTAATAATAAACGAACGAGTTCGCGGGTCGCGACGCGTCGACAACGTTACGTGATCCCGAGAAGCCATCTTTACTTACTGGCTACAAGTAAATTCCTCCAAATTCACTATAACTTTCAAAAACGTTAATAAATACATTAAGAATCATCTAAACTGAATGAGATTAGTGATTAATTATTTATAAAACCTAAATGGTGAAGCAGTAACAATTAAAAGTACGGGCCATTTAAACAAGTATATTACATATTGGTTATTAGACTTCTTATGAATTAATATTATAAATATACTAACTTCTTGACCTAAATTAATACATAAATAAACAATGTTGAATATTCTATAAAACATTATATGTGGCAATATTTTAAACATTAAATGGTCATCGTGACCTCTCTTCATACAATAAATAGACTAGTATTCACTCTAAAGACAATTTTAAAGCAAAACAAACCGTAAATCAGTCCCTAATATAGACTCTAAGTGATCTCTCTTCGAGGTCCCTGTCTTAAAATTTAGGCAAAGATTTTTTATCAGCATACAAATTTTTATTTCACCGTCGGCACTTTGAGATGTTATCACATAGAAAATACTTACAATATATATGCAATTCAAAGCTAAATAGTTTCCTTATCAAGAATTATAACGTAAACAAATACTAAAGCAATACTATTTGTAGAAACTCATTAGGGCTTATGCTCCTACAATGCTACCTTACTTACCTTAGTCGACTTAGTCGTGTTAAATAACTAATTCTTAATAAGTTTCATTCAATTAAGCATATAATTAAATACCTTTGTAGCCGTTTTCTATGAAATTAAGAACAGTTTTCAATTAGGAATATCAGATTACCAATTATTTGATCAAACGTTTTTTATTTATACAATTGTCAATTTACAAACAAGAGTAGTTTACTTAAAATTATTGTCATTAACTTATCTCTATGGCTTTCACAACGTACCTACTTAATCCTTTATATAAATAATAACAATGAATATCTACTCTCATAACTATACCTAAAGTATAAAAATTGATATTTTATTATATTACACTGTTATATT